>OX451360.1:11321257-11921257 GCA_949629185.1 Apamea crenata | reverse complement strand
ATTTGTATACGATATAAGTTACGTACAGCGTTGCCGCTAAATAAGAAGGTGGAGGTTTCTACTAAATTTTAACCATTTAATTCAAGAGGACGTTCATTTTTACGCGCCTCAAACAATTGTTTCATATTCTAAAAAAAATGCCTCGTCGTTTATGTTATTGTTCGTAGTCGGTAATAGGTGTTACATATACATATATATATTAATATAAAATATACGTACAAATTCAATAGATGCCTAAGAAGAATATCGCGCACTGTCTCCCACGCATTACCATTTCAACTCCCGCCCGCCTCCATCAAAGGCGTCAACCAACACGTTCTTCGGCTCCCCTGCGTGCCACTACTTTCCAATGGATGTACCTATGTATAGGTACGTACATACCGCAACTGCTCATTTTCACAACAATCTATACCTAATATTTTTGCTATGAAAATATTATGTTAATGATCGATATTGTTTTGTACCTACCTATCTGACTTAAGAACATTATGGGGTACGTACCTATATTGGCAATATAATAGAGCATCTGTTATATTGGCAATATAGAATAAGGGTTTATGTCTAGTTCAAAATAATTGCTCATCGCAGTAGTAATATGAAGTGAAAAACACTAGTTGCTTGTCATGCAAATCCAAACTTTTTGTTAGTGCAGCTCTGATTTTCACGTTGAGACACCGGGTTGAACTGCGCAACATACCCGTTCTACTGCTTCGCCATATAGCTGCAACCTTGGAGCTTTACACAATTTTCATACAATACCAACTAAACGGGCATCCAGTATAAAAACTAAGTAGTCGCGATCACAGGCATCAGTCAACTGTCGGTGCACTGGAAACATGAGGGCTTCACTGGTGTGCTGCATAGCCCTAGCGGCGCTAGCATACGTTAGTTGTAGGACTACCCGCGAGAAACGCGATGCGGATCTCGAGGTAGCAGCCACACATAAAGGTGGTGGTGGTGGTGGAGGTGGCAAGTGGGACAAGGGCGGTGGCCACGAGCATCACGCAGATCATCATCACGACCATGGTGAAAAGGGACACAAAGGATACAAGGGACACCATCACCACGAGCATGGCAAGAAGGGCCATCACCACCATGAAGGGCACAAGGGGCACCACGACGAACACGGTGGACATAAGAAGCATCACCACCACGACGACGGTCACCACCATGAACACCACCACGGCGACAAGGGTCACAAGGGCCATGGCCATCATGAAGAAGGCCACTACCACAAAGGACACTCCACTAAGGGTCATCACGGTGTGCACAAACATGACGAGTTCAAGAAAGAAAAGCACTTCCACGACAAGCACCACGATGGCGGCCACCATGAGCACCACGGCGGACATCACGAGGAGCACGGACACAAGAAGGGAGGAGAATTCCACAAGGGACACAAGCACCACGGACACCATGAACATGATCATGGCAAGAAGGGCCACCACGAAGAGGGAGGACATCATCACGATCATAAGGGACATCATGAGGAAGATGGACATCACCATCACCATCATCATCACCATGATCATGGCAAGAAGGGTGGTCATGAGCACCACAAGCACTGGGGCCACAAGAAGGGACACAAGTAAATGTTTCCTAGAGACTGATATCTACCGATGCGAGTTAATGAAGTTTTTATTTAGTTATATCTAATTAAGCTTTCATAATGTGTTAAGTTTTGTTGACTGTGATGTTATTAATAAAAATAAATGTTTTTGAAACATAACAATTGATTTCGTGTTTACAAACTCATTTATTGACATAGACCTAAATATAAGTAATTAAAATAAACCAATTAAAATCGGTTAGTCATTCAATTATTAAAAAAAAGACATAATCTTTGCAATTGGATGCAGATACAAAAACAAACTTATCAATTTCACAGCACGTTTCGACAACAAAGTTACATAAAATAGTTGGCGTTGGTCCGTTGGCAACGGCTCCCGACGAGATAAGTAACTCAGCGTTGAGAAACTAGAGCGCTGCCCGAGATTGGCCTACATTTTACTGGGCAACGAATTAGTCGTGGTTGCAATCAACCGTTTCCTATAGAAAACACTTGCAGCCACTGAAATTGATAACATTTCTCAATAGCCAGCTTGTCAATACCAATAAGTAAGTCTAACAAAAGCCTAGATAAAATTATCTTGGCCCTGTTTGGGTTGTCTCAGTCAACTTATCAGGTATACCTACTGCGTTCATTTTTTCAATATTATTTGGCAAAATAGTAACCAGTTGTACATTTTCAATGGCACGTACCACTATTTTTCGACGCTTCACGCTTTATTGAACACTTAAAGTGGGTACAAAGCTCTATTTGTGCTACCGATTCCGTTTGTTGAAAAAACAACCATGCATAACGCAATGTATTTTTTGTCGACACAGGTCAATGAGATGTGTTAGTAAACATTTGTGTCATAATGTTTATGACACAAATGTTTTTTTTCGGCTTTAATGTTAAATTGTTTATTTAGAGTACCTAGGTCTGGCGTTTTTATGACATGTCACAAATCTTCTCCATAATTATGAAACAAATAGAAAAAGAAATACCCAACATTATCAATCTTTGAACGACCGAACTAAAAGTGTTACCTATTTGCAGCTATTTGAGGTTCGTCCCTGAAGGTATCAGGAAAGTTTGGTTGCTCGGTTTCTGCCTCATATGTAGATGGCGCTACTTATTGCGATTCGATCAGGGTTCATTTGTTTTTTACTTGCGACCCGCTCCTGCAGTGCGATTCTGTAACCATCTCACCGTGAAACCTTAGGTGAAGTGAGCGTGGAGTGAGCAGCAGTGCGATTCTGTAACCATCTCACCGTGAAAACTCAGGTGAAGTGAGCGTGGAGTGAGCTGTCATTCCAAATAATGCTAGGGATTGACACTATTGACAACTCGCATCAAGCTCACTTCACTTGAGTTTTCACGGTGAGATATTTACAGAATCGACCGGCTGTCATTCCAACTAATGCTAGGGATTGACACTATTGACAGCTCACTCTAAGCTCACTTCACCTAACTTTTCACAGTGAGAATTTTACAGAATCGATTGGCTGCTTCACACGGTTTTTACGACTTGACAAAACATCGAAATGTCTTTAATATATCTAAGTTTAATAAGATATTCTCAAAATTATGGTGAATCGTCATCAACATTCATTGCGTAGTTTAGAAGAACAACGCGGTAATACAGAAGACCCGAAAAACGACTTTAATTTATAATAATAGTACATAAGTACATAACTTAATACTATTATTATAAATTAAAATCGTCTATATATGTAGATACTTAGATGCTGCCTCCAGCTTCTTTATTTTATTGCTAATTTGTTCTTACTAATAGAAACACTGCTACTATCCAGTATCCTGGTATAATAACTAGGTACATATTTTAAATACATCATTACTCAACTTTCCGAAGTTATATTTCCCTAAGGACTGTCGGATATATTATTATATTTGCTTTCGAGTTGTGAACAAAAAATAGTTAAATTAAAATTATTACCTACAAAAATATAATTATTTAGCGTTTAGACGCTAAATAATGTTATTTTATTATAGCTATGTAAAATCAGCCAATAATGTTCCCACTGCGGGGAGGGAGGCCGGGAGGCCTGCGTTTTAGGCAAACCCGTGATCTACCAGAGTGGCCATACCCGCTAAGGGTGGTGGATCACGCAGGCCCTTAGCGGGTTGGTGGAGGTCACATGTCTTTGAACTTTCGGTTCTAGGACTTGCCGATTTCCTTACTATGTGATGAAATAATTTACAGAAAATAAAGAGCCTTTCTGCGGGGTGATTGCGTAACACATTATCAGTAGCAGTGACTTTAATTTTGACGGTATAACAACATTCATTACGTTATAATTACATCGTGGAGCAGACAAATTTATCGAACATATGAAGCAATGGATTAGCAGTATCCTTCAAAATGATTCAGATTAAGATTGATAGTGTGTTACAAAATTAGGGTGCTGGTTTGAACCTACGACCTACAACTCGTAAGTCACGGCCGTTTCCACTTGGCCATCGTTCTCATATGTTTTTTGACCACTCTTAATAGTAGGTAGCTACACACTTGGAATAAATAGGTACGTTAAGCACCATAAGGTTAATTTTTACACGCACCTTATTATTTTTCCGAATACGTATCAATATTTTGAATGCAAGTGACAGTTCGTAAAGGTGACATGCACTTGTTGGAATTAGTTTGCAA
This sequence comes from Apamea crenata, assembly GCA_949629185.1. NCBI lineage: Eukaryota > Metazoa > Arthropoda > Insecta > Lepidoptera > Noctuidae > Apamea > Apamea crenata. Next base: position 11,917,040 of record OX451360.1, on the reverse strand, counting down.
ATTGTTTAACGTTATCGCTCGTTTACTGTACCTACCTATTAAAAGTTACCTACTAGATAACTAGACTACTAAATAGGAGTATTGGACACAGGTGCCCGTTTTCACTAACACCAGGTAACACTTAAAGTAATGTCTAAATAAATGTGCGTCGTTGGATTTTCGGCGCTGGGTCTAGAGATGAAAATCCAACAGCGCGCTTTTATTTAGGTGTTGTCTAGTGTAAATGAAAACGGACAAGAGTAGCACAGAAGTCCTTTTGTCCATCCTTATACTATTGAATATTTAGAGTTCATCAACAAACGTCTTTTTGCTTTAAAATTTACCCATTTTTCAGTATTGCCATGTTCAGCGTATATATTACTGTCTACGTAGATTTGTGGATGATCAGCAATACCTAGCTAGTTTGAATATGCACGGTTTTTTTTTTGGATGGGAATTCACCAAATTACTTCTCCCGCTCTGGGCTCAGCGGAAGGGCGTGTCAGACTTTGACTGACTAAAACCCACCCGTGTTCCTTCAGTTGCCTGTGGTGCCAGGGGCCACGGTATCTCTTTCGAACAACCCACGGCCCTGGCAGAATATGCACGGATGAGCTATGCACAGGTCTCAGTCAGAGTAACAAACTAGTACTGAGCTTACACATTAATAAAAAAGGTTGTAAGGCGCAAACTTAAACAATTCCTTAAATAGCAATTTCGAAGTAATAGTTTTTAAAGTCAATAAAGGGTGTTATAATAATTCTTTTCCACTTTGCACGATATTGGACGTCGTCGCTTGTAAATGACAAGAAATGCAGTTAGCTCTTGGCACAGCGCCATTATGAGTATGGCCCTCCCGGATGAGTTTAGTTTCAGCTGTATTTTTGTTCAAAGATTAGTATGTTTCAAGTTAATAATATTTAAGTAATTATGTACATTGCGACTTTATGTGGTTAACGGCATCCCGCGCAACAAGTGGTTGAATCTTGAGGCCAGCGGTCTACCGCGGGATCGAATACCTAATAATAAAGGACATTGTGCGTACACTATGGATTACCACATTTCGGAGAAAGGATCAGGAAAGGATCTTTCAGAGAAAGGCTGCAACGAACACAAACGGTGATTCCGTCTTTCTCTTAAGTTTAGCTACCTAACTGGTAAGAGAGTAACGTACCTCCTCCTTTTATAAACTCTTTGATAATCCTGTCACGAGAGCAATTTCATTTTTTTACTATTATTTATGAATCCCTTGGTTGACTGGTAGAGAATGCCTAAGGCATTAAGTCCGCCTTTGTACATTTTTGTGCGAAAAGTTTAAATAAATAAATAATCTGATTTCTAAAATGGTTTCAGTAGTCGGAACAATCTACTTTTGGTACTTGCGTTAATTTTTTTCAGCCTTTTCATTTATGTTATACTAGCTGCGCCCCGCGGCTTCACGCGCATAAGTTTCAATCCCGTGGGAATATCGGCATAAAAAGTATCCTTTGTGTTAATCCTGGTTATACACTATTTGTGTTCCAAATCCGTTCAGCAGTTTTTGCGTGAAAGAGTAACAAACATCCATCCGTCATCCATCCATCCCTCCATCCCTCCATACAAACTTTCGCGTTTATAATATTACTAGCTTCTGCCCGCGGCTTCGCCCGCGTGGATGTCGGAAATTATCCCACGAGAACATGCTACCAGGATAAAAAGTATGTCTTTCCCCAGGATGCCATCTATCTCTTTGCCAAATCAGAAGTTCAGTGGTTTAGGTGTGAAAATGTAACATACAGTTTCAAGTTCAAGTCCTCTCCTTGAAAATCGAATTACCCCTTTTTGCCTCGTCAGGGGTAAATTTTCGACAACTTTACATACTTATTATTAATTATTTTCTGTCAAAAGTATTAATACTAAGTTTCGAGTTAATTGGACCACGCATTCAATTACTTCCACACAAACTTCAACACCCCTATATCCCCCTTTGAGGGGTAGTTTTGAAAAACTTATAATAATAAACTTTATTACTTACTTAGGCGAGCATTTTTGCGAAGTTTCAAGTTTATTAACTAAATGAATAAGATTTCTCATATGAACTGTATCCCCGCTTTTCATCCCAACAGGGGTGGAGTTTAAAAAATCGTTTGGGATGTATTCATGGCTTAACTCAAAGATTATTTATACTAATTTTCGAGTCAATCAAACCATGCAGTAAAATCCTCCCCTGTAAAATTTACTACCTACCCCTTTTCAACCCATTAGAGGTAGATTTTCGAAAAACCCCCGATACATGTTATTCTTTATTTTTGGTCTTAAGTATAAACACTGAATTTCGAGTACTTAAATCGGACCGCGCATTCAAATTCTTCCACACAAACTTTAACGCCCCTATATCCCCTTTGAGGGGTAGTTTTGAAAAGCTAATAATGATAAACTATATTGCTTACTTAGGCGAGTATTCATGCCAATTTTCAAGATTATTAACCTAACGAATAAGATTTTTCATATAAACTGTATCCCCACTTTTCACCCCCACAGGGGTGGAATTTTGAAAAATCATTTGGGATGTGTTCACAACTTGACTCAAAGATTATTTATACCAATTTTCGAGTTAATCAAGCCACGCTGTAAAATCCTCCCCTGTAAAATTGACTACCCCTTTTCAGGCCGTCAGGGGTAGATTTTCGAAAAACCCTGATACACATTATTCTTTCCTTTCAATTTTAGGTATAAATACTGAATTTCGATTAAATCGGAATGCGCGCTAAAATTCTTCCATACAAGCTTTGAAACCCCCCAATCCCCTTTTAGGAGGTAGTTTATAAAAACAAAAAAAGCCCAACTTCATAATTTACTTAGATAAGTATTCGTACCAAGTTTCAAGTTTATTAACTCAAGGAATAAGATTTTTCATACAAACGAAATCCCCCCATTTCACCCTCTTAGGGGTGGAATTTCGAAAAACCCCTTCTTAGTGGATACTTACTCTTCACGAAGAATACACCCTCCAAATTTCATGTCTCTAGGACCAGCGGTTTAGGCTGTGCGTTGATGTCTCAGTCAGTCAGTCAGTCAGTCAGTCAGGACTTTGAATTTTATATATATAGATTAGGAATATCAATGCAAGATAATCGCTTCAGGCACAATATTAGAAATGCCTGTACATCAAATAGAAAATCTACTTAGTAAACAGTAGTTTTGAAAACAAAATTATGCTTCTCGTTATGAGCATCACAAAATTTTCTAACGATTGTAGGTACTTCGTTATAGCTGTTTTAAGGTAGGGGCTCGTGTCTAGCTGTGAACGTTTCGGTACAATAGTTTACAACGATGGGGCAAACTATTACAGCTAACTGTAATTATTACAACTATTAATACATGAATGATGTCACCAATATTTTATAACAATTTTACGATATAAAAGAGTGTTCGTGGAGTTTCTTGCTCTTTCTTCTCCATAGGTACCTACTACACTTTAGAATGGGCAACCCTTTGAAAATTCGAAAGAGTCTGTAACTGGTTTATTTGTAAAAAAAAATGTTTGGAGTTTGAGTTTGAATTTAAAAAAACTAAAATTATTTTTGAAGCTTTATAATGTAGTTGATAGCAAAATGATAACAACTAATTATTTCTGATTAATGCAGGAGTATATGTTTGTGTACAAACAGGGTTGATTTGGATACAAAGCCATCTCCTGGCAAGCGCTTGCCGCAACTCGCTGCCGCCGAGTCTGTCGCGCGACGCGGCGATTAGCACATCTTACACAATGCCTTATATAAAACTGCTGCACCATCAATGATGTTGTCAATATTAGGAGTAGAGCACACCGCATCAACACCGCGTGATAAAAAAGCCTAGCAATATGAGGGTGTCGTTAGTTTTAGGTTTTCTAACGTTATTGGCAGTCGTGCATGCACGTCGTTTGCCCTCACGGAAAGTGGAAAAAAGTTCAGAACTAGAGAAAAAAGATCTAGAGCCTGCTGCCACGGGACACAAAGAGGAAGGCCCAAAGAATCATGAATACAAAAAAGGAGGCGGTAAAGAGCACCATGCCCACCATCATCATGACCACGAAGAAAAAGGTGTAAAGGGATACAAGGGTCATCATCATCACGAGAAGGGAGAAAAAGGACATCACGACAAGGAGCACCACAAGGGCGAGTACGACGACCATGGTGCACACAAGAAAGAACATCATCACCATGATGGACATTATGATGAACACCACAAAGGCGAAAAAGGCGAGAAAGGACATAAATACGAAGAGAAGGGACATTACGACAAGGGTCACTCGACAAAAGGACACCACGAGATACATAAGCTTGATGAATTCAAGAAAGATAAACACTTCTTTGATGAAGAGGGAGATTCCGGCCACGAAGAGAAGCATGGAGGACACCACGAGGAGCATGGTCACAAGAAGGGCGGCCATTTCCACAAAGGTCATCATCATGGTGACCATCACGAGAAAGAACATGGTGAAAAAGGTTACCATGAGAAGGGCGGCCACCACCATGAACATAAGGGACATAAGGAAGCCGGTGGACATGACTCACATCACAATCATCATCACGACCATGGCAAGAAGGGCGATCATGAGCATCATAAGAAATATGGATACAAGAAGGGTCACTGAACACATCTCTAGGAATTGGCTGAATGAGGGACAGTCCTCGACAGACGACGCTAGTGATTTCGTACTTATTTATTTTCTCGGAACTGTTACTTATCTGATGACAGTGCACTCAATACTGTGACAACGGTTAAGTGACGACATAATTATGTAGGTAATTAATAACTAAATTATTATTTTTTATATTAAGAACTACTTAAGTTATTAAATAAATAACATGTACAGCATAATTTGAGTTTATTACTGATCTTTCACAAAACCCCATAACTAAATGACACTGCACTACGTACACACTTTAATTGATTTTAATGTCGAAGTAGAAAATGAATTTAACTTGCACTTTAGTTGGTGTGAGTGCGAAATTCCGACGCTTATCTAAGTATGCTTTTAAACTAATTAAGGTTGGTAACCACCACTCAGGATCGTACGATTTTCGCGCCGAGATAATATGTAAATATTAGGTTTACTGTGTGGTATTAGAATCAGAAAAGTGGGATAGGTACATTACACATGGACTTGTCTGATATATGTTTGACCGTAATCACCGTACACCTGGACTTTTGTGGCATCTAATCGTCAAAATAACCTAAGTAGAAACCTAAGTTACACCTATAATGTTTAGGTACGAGATGCTTATCTGTATAAAGAGCATACAGTTATTTATTTTACCATTTATGTACGTACACATATATAAACAGACAAGAAAAACAGAACAGAAAAATTGGTACAGAGGTGATGCTTATTTCACAAGAAATCTCTTCCAGCTCACCCGATTTTATTTATTATTGTAATAACATTTGTAATGATTCCTTAGATTTATATTGACAAAAGCTAGCCTATCATCCCACGACATATTGTGCAAAAAATAAGCAATACTGTCTGAACAGAACGAGATCACGAAGGTCATACGTTACCAAATAGCCAATTAACCTCGTAATGTTCTGTCTTCAATTTCTACAGCAGTGTCATTGTCGAAGTCACGTTGGCTCTCGGCGCTCTCGGCAATGTCACCTCGCCTCGGATTTGTCACGCTTGGAGCTCTGCCCACCTGTAAAGCTAAATAGCGTGATATTGGATCTATGTCGCTAGCTGACGGATTGAACGATTAAGGGTTCAGTTACGCGATCGATTTCTGGTCGAACAACGTGTCGGTCAAGGATTAAAAGTGAATGAGCTTCAGTACTGCAGCGCATGCGAGCGGCTCAATCAAACTGTCGTTTTGCCGACAAACAGTTCAGTCCATTGTCTGCATGTTTTATTCTGCTATATTATGGGAAACTTCCTTTTCCATACGAGCAGCGTTTCAGCTGTATTTTTAGACGAGTCTATTGTTTCATTGTGTTGCATACGTAAACAGCTCACGTACTAATTAAAGTACCTATTGGAACGTTATTCGTTTAATTCGGTGGTAACAGATTGCGGTCTATCTAATTATTTGCTAATTTCACAGATTGTGCCAACTTGATTTATATTTTATGTTACAACATAATTCTGATTTTAACATTATGTCGCCGAGTGACCAACTTTGTAACAACAATTTTATCTTGGTGTCAACTACAGAATTATTAAACTTAGGTCGGTTAGTTATAAACTATTGATTGAAATAATAACACAGAAGGTCCACGCTTTTAGATAAACTATAGGAAAAGTTTAGAGACTCCGTCAAAAGATTAATTGTCGCACAATACTTCTCCGGTTATATGTCGGCTAAGAAAACTTTTCGTTGGGCTTTAATAATAAATTTCAAGTTAAAACGGCAGTTAGGCTGTATCTATCTTTGGGTGGATCGCTCATCTCGTAGAGTCTACGCGGCGTAGCGGCCGTAGCGCTACGTGTGTAGCACACGCTGCTACGTGTGTCGTACTGTCGTAGCATCCATCTTTGTGCGAACACAAATTACACATTAAAATCTTAACGGTACTCGTGCGAGTAATGTATTCGTTTATAGTTCACGAACTTATTCGTTGGCATGGATATAATTTATAGTACCTACACACAAATACATAACTATATAGGTAGTAAATAACTGAGAATATATTCTGCCGTATTTCATGAGAAATAAACGATTGATGGGTTGTAAAGATGTCATCAAATGCCAACACGCTCTCTAATTGTAGATAATGTATTCCAAGGAGTACGTGTGTGACGTATCTAAATTATTACAGTAAACATCTATCTCAACATTCAGTGTGTATTTGTAGTGAATCCGTAATTTTAAACAATTCTTGTAGCAGGTGTGTTTTAACGCTTTTGTTTAAACTTTATAATAACTTTTTAGGATGATAACATATTTCATTTTATTACTGAAGGTAATCATTATATAAACAAAGAATAAAATGGAGGAATCTAAAAGCCACGTGAGAATGCATACGTTATAATTTGCCTTCGTGATATTAGCTTCTTTACTATGAAACGTCAGATTAAACAAAGGAATGAAACGGTTTCCCCGAACTGGCATTTCATTTACTTTCTGGTTTGTTTAAAAAGTATGTTTTTGCGTACTTTATTACATTTTAACCTAATTATTTATGTTCCTCGCCTACACTTACTTTCTTCTTGAGTTTATTACATAAAAATCTGACATATTGTAATAAAGGCCAGTGCAAGTAGAACCTTTTTTTTTTTTTTTGCGGTTGGGAAATCATCAAATGACCCCTCCCGCTCTGGGTGGAGCGGAAGGGAGTGTCAGACTTTTACTGACTAAAACCCACCCGTGTTCCTTCCTTAGCCCTTTCTGTTCCTGGGCAGCGGTTAACGTGCAAGTAGAACCTTTACGTAAGGTTTTTGTTTGTAAAGTATCAATGGATATTTTTATAACTGAAATAGTTAAATGAATGTGAATCTACTTCTTCTCTTAAATAATGTGACGTGTGACAATAGTCTATGTAAAAACATGTATGTCTATAAATACATGTGGTCAGTCAGTAAGGTGCTCGCGGGGCTGTGGGGCTAACTGCCGAGAGTGCTCCGGACGTGTCGGCTAATGATTTGTTACATAATAGCACTTCACTGACTATAGCTGTACACGCTGCTCCGTCCCGAAAAACATTAATTTCTACTTAGCATTTTCAGAAATGCCCACGTTCCACGGTACACGTCTAGTTTTCCCTTTGCTTTGAGAAACTAGTGTAAGCTTCTGTTAATCCGCAGTATCGGTTCGAGGTAACGCGGAACGATCGCAACTTGCTACCTGGCACTCGGAACCTGGATCTTAATTATTCTGGTGCGCTTTTATAATTTCTAACGTGATGATATTATCGTGGACGTCTACGTTATAACGTTATCGTGGACGGAGATTTAAGGCGTGTTCATATCCTTCCTACTAATATTATAAACGTGAAAGTTGGTGACGATGGATGGATGGTTGTTTGTTACGCACGCAAAGACTATTGAACGGATTTAGACTAAATTTGACACACAGATAGTTTATAACCAGGATTAACACATAATATCTTTCTATCCTGAAGACTTTTTATCCCGATAATCTCACGGGGTCGAAAATTATACGGGTGAAACCGCGGGGCACTGCTAGTATTTCCATAAATTTTACTTACTTGTGTTATCACAAATTATAAAAGCGTACCTAGATACAGTTTAATATTTTGCTATGAAATATTAATATTTTAATAAGAGGAATGTTTTAAATATTACTATTTTCCTGTCCATGGGACTCTGAACGCTAATCCATCGTCAACTTTTCGTGGAATTTTGCGTCTGATTAAGAATACACGGAAATGCCATTATCATTATGACATTATTATAAGTAATGCCTTTTGTTTAAATGTTGAGTTTATTTAAAACATGAAAAACATCTACGAACGAAGTTATTTACCTAGATCAAAAGTCAAAGCTTAAATCTTGTGCGGTTACGAATGGCTGTTCATTTCGTACCCTAAAAAACCCTCATCGGTGTTAATCTCAGAACCGCAAAGAAGATTTGTGAGCATTTATCCACATATTTTAGAATTTTGCGTGGTTACAGAGACGGGTGAGGGTGTAATCCATTGATAACGCTTTTACACTAATTAGCGAGTGAGTATGGAGCTTAGTGACGTCACGTGACTAGATTTATGGGTGCAGACGCTGTCAGCTAGTAATCCTGACCAAGTGAGCAGGAGCTGACGTGCCGAGCTATGCCGAGCCCGCGCTGCCGCTATGCATGGCGTTTTGTTATTGTCGCCTCTACTGTTAATTGCACCATTATTTCGGCGGATTATAAGCTAACTCTTCATCCACTGCTAGGCAACTCAAACCCATTAAAATACCTAGTTACCTACCTACCTACCTTAATGTAACGGGATAATAATACCTAGTAAGCCTAATCGGATCTTCGGGTACCGTAATAATTTCATTGTTACCGCAAGTACCTGTGTATGCGTATACCGTACTGCGGTTAAGCCTTCGATAACGCACACAGAGAGAGTTTGTCAGCTCGTTAATCGTCAATCGCCACCACTATGAACTCGATTTCTATTCACGTATCATTCACGCGCTGACTAAAGTTATTATTAGCGTTTGGTCGTAACTATGGTATAATAGAACGTATTATTACGCAGGATTAATAACCTGGTGCTGCTTTACTGACACATTGAATAAATATAATCATATTTTTCACACCTACACCACAACGGGGTAGGCATTCGTGTATAGTTTTCAATGATCTTATGGTGACGTTAATAACATAAAACAGGCAAGTACCAGATACGATACCAATCTCTGGACTTTACTGGTCTCTTAATGATCAATAACCGGTGAATCGAGCCCATGACCTCAAAGCTGTGTTTCCAATCTTAAAAGTAGTACTAAAACTAGACCGATGAAGCAGAACAAAACGTTATGTGGTTTAAAAATATGTTTCGGCGATCAAAAGGAAAACCCGTAGAATGCATTAGGTGGTTTTCCACACGTACATCGTAAGGCTTACCCTTACCAGCCGAGAAATATATTACCGTTACTGGTATTACGTGATGGCCGAGCTACATCACTATTTAATGTTATATTATAGTTATTTTATTCCGGAGAACTACGCTGCCTTGAAGGTGGGAAATATTTTGTAACCACAATTTAGTTTACTTGGTATTACTTAGTAGTATTTATTTTATAATGCAGAATTAAATGGCAGGAATCGTGGAACATATCAATTTTATTTTTAACTTTATAGACTACCTATTATGTGCAAAGTTAAGCATATGGGTTGTCGAATGCTTGAGTAAGTAGAGATGCGGTGCATGTGCAGGGTGCTAGAGAAAAGGATGTCATTATTTCAAGGACGGACTTTAAGGGACGACCGGTCTTAACTCAGGTCACTGCTTTATTGGCTAAATTCTTTCTACAACCAGCTAAAACAATGTTATCATCCTATCACCAATATTTTCTTTTACTTTTCAATATTTTTATGGATACAGTTAAGTAAACAATAAACATTTTCTCAGTTTATCAAGTAGGTGACTACGCTAGAAAAAGTATGTTCTTATTTCGCGCCAACAACGACATTGTTATTTTAACTTTTTACGGACTAGGTGAACTTGCTTATAATGACTTATGGTGTTGGGGAAAAACACTTAAGAAACATTAAAAAAGTTTGGTGGGAGTCTATTATGTTTTGATATACGACTATTATATATTTTTCACTGAAATTTATGTAAGAATTTAAGTGTCAGTTTTTGTTTGCTATCAACGATCGATGGTCGTTGTGCTAGGAAATACGGGACAGCGGGTTCGAATAGTTCAGTATAACATATGGCGCTCTGCCGCCATTGTTATAGTGTACAAGACAAACAAGTGAATAATGAACGCGCTGGGCCAACAATATCTTTTTGAAGCGCCGACGTCCATACAAGAGTTCTATCGGAAAACGCCTATTTACTTTGAAGAGCACAATGTGCGCGGAGCTATTGTTGCGGAAACTATTTAGACGCCTGTAGTTAAGCATAATTTGGAGTTTGACGTTTAACAATTCGAACATGTTAACATAGATAACAATTAAGTTTCAGTTCTACTCACTGTAACTAATGTTTGCTTCGCTGACAGGTACCTTATGTGAGTAGACAGTGTTCTAATATTTATAAGTCGGCACCTAATCTAAGTGAATACGTTGTTGGTAAGGTTTCTGTAATGATTTCGGTACTTTCGTCACAAATTGCAAACAACTCTAACCCCATACATAATTAAGATTTTGTATGGCAAACCACATTAATTAGGTACACTTTTAATGTTAATCCTTATATAATAAAGCTTATGATCTGCCGCCGCCATCCTTTCAAGTTGTTAGTATAAAACTGTGCTGGCAGAAGCGCAGTTTTTACTACAGCTCTTTGTAGAACGGTATTTGTGTTGAATAAACCAGATATGACTAACTCAAGCTAAGTTTGCAAAAACTGTGGCCATTTCTTTAATTAATTAATTAGTTAGTTAGGTTATCTGCTTGTGTAATACAATTTGCAGTTTTCAAGCTCTTAGAATGATTACAAAAACTAGTCTGTCTTGGTTGTTAGCACCTCGTTACCCTGTAAACCAATATCGTTGAAATTCATTTCATGCCTTTTAGGGAGGTTGATTTTTTGCATTAAGCCATTAAAGGTTTCTTGTTAAAAAGTTCACGAAATAATAACGAATAGACACTAGTGCATCTAATTTGTGAAGGATACCTACTTTTATTACCCAGTTTCAGCAGCTGCTCTAACTGATTATTTATTTTGAAAACTGCTTAATCATTGTGATTCTGATGCTGGGCAATTTAAATGAGGATTTAATATTTAACCAAATCATATTATATTAAAAACGCACGTTAATTTGTAATGAACAAACGGATCATTATTAAGTTACTGCAACGTAATTACATGATAGGCTGTTATTTATTTACCTCGACGTTATTTATTTAGCATTACAGTTTCGATTCCTTGGATAAAATTAAAACTAATTTTAGTAAGTTTTACCAGGTTTTACCTTCATATAATTTTTGACATAATTATTTAAAATTTCCTATATCGTTTATGAGTATAAATAGTGCCTAACGGAAGTTGAAGCTTCATAGCTTCATTGAGAAAAACCAGATTTAAAATGAAATGGAAAAAGTTGCAATGAATCGTAGAGCGTATATCTTACAGTTTTATTTAAAAAAAAACCGGAAAAGTGCGTGTCGGACCACACACAATGAAGGTTTTCGTAGATGGGATGAATTTATCTCAAGAACAAACTTAACTTTTTGTAGATGAAAAAATGTTCTCCTATATTTTTTTTTTACGTTGCCCCACACTTGGAATTTCTCCTATATCGTGGGTGTCTTTACAAACATTTAAACCCACATACACAAACAGCCAGACCCGAAACAACTACTTGTAGGTCATACAAATATTTGTTCCGAGCGGGAATCGAACCTGCGACACGCAGCGCAGCAGTCGATCGCTTAACCACTGCGCCGTCAAATAATAAAAAAATAGATATACATCACGATCAATTCCCCAATTACAAATGTAAGTTTGTAATCGCATTTAAAAAAAATGTGATAAAACTAGAAATGAACGATTTACACATGTTTTCCTTTGCATGTGTTTTATCTTCTTGCTAAATTTTATGATTCTAGGTCAACGGGAAGTACCCTTATACGTTTTGATTTATTTGCGAGTATGATTTGATTATGTTAGTAGTATTAATATTAACAAGATTACGTCGCATAGGTGGCCGTATGTTTTTATTGCGTTGACTTTGAAGCTTGTTTTATATAGAGCTCTAAGGGACCGTCGACCGACGTAAATATTTGATATTAATTTCAACTTGATACCTCCACACGTTCCTGAGAAAAAGTGTTAAAAGATAGAGAGACAGACAGACAGACGGAGGGACGGATGGACAATGAAGTGGTAAGGGTTGAAATTACGGAAAAAAAACGAGAGAAACGTGTGGTATTGTTTGAGCCCATAATTAAAAGAAAGATTATGATGTTTCCAGGTGACCTTTTTATTTAGGTCGACAGATATAATTCACAAAAATCTGACTAATGTTTCAACTACACATACGGTGGAAAATTCTGAAAAAAATAGGTTGGTCGGCCTCAACAAACAAAACTATTTTTGTGAAATGTTACTGTAAATATATTTATGTTTATATTTAAGTATATTTATATGTAGGTAAATATATTATGTGAAATAACTGTTTTTCGCAGTTTCTTTGAGAAAAATTAATTATAATTATTAATACGTATACTTATTTTTGCTGTCGATAAAATCGATTCTGTGTTTGCATAAATATTCATCCAAACTACGGAACCCTTTAGGTACTGTGCGTGGGCTGACACGCACTTGGGCGGTTTTTTAAACCGCAAGGTTCGTTTGCAAAGGTTTGTGGTTTTTGTATAGAATTTCATTCCTTTGCAGAATTACACAATCTTCATATAAATATGCTATATTTTTGGCTTTAGAAATCGTTCTCAGACTTCGTAGCAATTACTTTTTTTTTAAATATTCAAAGTACAGTTACGGACTTTGATTCTATTTTATTATATTTATGAGCACGAAAATATTTGTTTGCTTTGTTATATAGATATTAAATATAGGTATTAATATTAAATATGCGAGAGAACAGAATCGAGCGTAGGCGTTTTTCACCATCTGGATCAGCGATAATTTCTTACCGGTAGTCGAGGGCCAATAACTGTGTCCGTATACTTAGTTTAAATTGGATAACACGAATGACTGCTGGATCCGCAGCTCCTCCGATAGATAAAGTTTTGTTTTATAAAGGACCTTAAGTTGGTAGAACCAAGTGTGCCCTGACTCAGCCAGCTTGAATCAATTCTATTTAAAGTGCCGTTTACCTACTAAAGTAAATTATTTGCATTTGACCACGTGTGCGTCGTATCTCAACCCAGTATCCATGTTCAACCCAGGTTACGTGCCCCACTGATTTGACGAACCGACTCACCCAACGTTACCCACGTTGAGTGTTACCAGCACTGCACTGATTTGGTTCTTAGTTCCAAACAGCAGCAGCAGCAGCTTGGTTGCTTGGTTTAGTTTAAGTGGGGTTAAGTACCAAACCGTTGTTTTCAGCCCAACAAGCTATTCTGTCAAGATTATCGTTTAGGTCCTTTAGAGCGCTGGCACAGTCACTTGGTCTAAGAAAGATATAGAATATATACTTATTATATAGAAGAAGAATAAATCCATGATATTAACAAAATAAATTTATGTATTTTAGCTAAGAAACTACCAAACTCCAAAGTCATATCTACTGCAGAGAGCAATAAACTTTCATAAAACATTATGTTAGTATAAATATCGGCCTGTGCGTCCATTTTATTTTCTTTATAACATGCCTCGACATGTGCCTACCTATCGAGGTAGGCACATGTCGAGGCATGTTATGTATTATGTTATTGACACACTCTCAATAACGATTTATTGAGAGTGTGTTTATTATACCAAGTCTAGAGATAAATTTGCTACAAAAGGACTTATTTTTAACATGTCTACAACAAAATAAACGTAACTTATGAGACATCGCCACAATTTGTTTCTCTTGTTATTTGAAATAAGCTGTTATAATAACTATTGTTGTAGAACAGTAAAGAAGCTTTCTAATAATATTATAATAATATGTGTGGATTGTATCTCGAATATATGTATATATATTTCGAACTCCAGAATTTGTTCATTTTCGTCGATTCTACGATTGTATTTTACCCGAAAATAGTTTGTGACTGTAATTCAGTTTACCCATTTTATCATTGTAATATAGAGGTATCCTACTCACTCATAAGGGACAAGAAAAAACTTAGTAAGAAATGTGAATTTCGGATAACCCGAAAACATCCGTGAAATCGTATCACGTAACCTCATTGTTTTTTTGCTTTACTCATGGGAGAAAGACTCGACTTTCAATATGATGGAATATTAGAATGTATGTTACTGCCTCGTTGGTCTAGTGTTCTGAGGTCCTGGGTTCTATTCTCGGGTTGGGCAAAGTGATATTGGGTTTTCCCATCTATAAATTCATAGTAGCAGCCCGGAGTCTGGATTTTCGGCTGATGGCAATATATTATGGCTTATTATATGGAACTTATACAACTGGCCAAATGTGTATGTTCTACAGGTGCACCTCTGCCTAATACTTCGGGAAATACAGGCGTGGTGTTATGTTATGTGGAATGTATGAATTAGAAGCAGTCAGGGCGGCTGCCCTGGATAGACTAAGACTAGTCTTAGTCTTTGGCGGCATGCAGGTAGGTCAAGCCAACACGAAAAAAGAAATTAAGAATAATATAAATATAAAACGCAGAACTCGTCAAGGGAGATGCGCTTAGGTAGCCTGCTAAATTCGAATTTACTTGGGTTTTTTTTTCAATTTGCTACTAGTGTCGGGTTGAATATGATTCGCGACCGTAACAAATATAGCTTTACAGAATTATAATCATTAGAATCAGCAATACAATTCCTTGAGTTAGAATTGGCCTCAAATGTCATGATTTCATGAAATAGTCGTTCAGTAGGAATATGTTAGAGAGTTGTATTGATGATTATAATTCTGTATAAAAATATTTGTTACGGCCGCGAATCATGTTTAGATCAACATACAACAAAGTTGAAGTTATTTGAATCAATAACAATGACTACCCCAAGTAGCACACAAGCTCTATAACAAGCCGTACACTGGCCGGTTAGAAGTTCTTAATAACGGCATTGGCTCCATAAACAAGTTCTACAGTAGATGTACAAGCGGATACAGCGCCGCTGTACCCCCAAAAGAGGCACAGATTTATACGGCCTGAGGTTCTACAGTGTATCTACAATGTTCGTAAATGTGTGTTAGTACGGAGATACAAAGATGCTATGCGAGCGATAGTGTGCGCCTAAGTATCTAAAATAAGTTCTTGTAGCGCAACTATAGCGCTCGCATCTTATTTAGATGCGTCTGTGTCTCTGAATTAGAGTTTACGGATCTGTATTACGTATACGGTAGCAATATTTTGGGGAAATGAACCATCTCAACAAAGACTTAGTGCCAATGGAAAGTGATTGATGGAAAATACGCCTGAAAATAATAAAAAAATAAGTAAGTGTTGATTTTTCTATTATGCATGCAAAATACCAGTGCGAGTACCAGTTTATTGTAAATATATACATATTTTTTAGCTAAAATTTTCACGCGCCTGCTATTTATGCAGTTTTTTGTATAAAAAGTACATTTAATTATAGGATTCGAATTTTGAATTTAGTTTATATAAGATAGTTTAGCTTTATAAGTAGTTTCTTTAGAATCCTGGGAGAGAAAGAGTGGCGTGAATTCGATTTTTATACATATTTATGATGTTGAAAAATTATAAATAATCATGTGAATTGCTTTTATCATAAACTATTAATGGCGTCTCGGTTACAAGAGCCTTCAGAGTTTATTAGAACCGTTCTATCGATTTAAGCCGCTAGTATCCACCGTTGTAGACCTTTCGGTTCAATAATTGTGGTATTGACGCTCTATTGTACTTTTTTTAGGTGTACATCAGCAATTAATATATTCTTTTAAGAGTCTAAGGTTGTACAACGGACTATTGATATTCTAAGGGTCATTTTATTTAGGGGTCCATTGTCAGAATCTTAAAACCCGTTAATTCCCTCTTACAACTTTCTTTCAGTTTCAGTTACAATGTCTTACAGGTATTACAAGAAGACTGCGGGAATACTTCAACAGCTAAAATTGACTGCAGGAATGCTTCTGAATCTCAACCTGGCGAAACGTATATAATGCTTTCTGACAACTCAGGAACTCAAGCTGCGACAATACAGGAACCAAATTGTGATATACAAAATATACTGCAGAATCAATATCTTATTTGATATTACTAATCAGATAATAGAAAATAAAAATAAAAATTATACATAAATTAAATTATTAAATCACAAATGAAACATCTACTTAATATTTATTTTTATTGTTTTGCCAAGTTCCTCAATATGAATTCCATTTTCCAGTAGCGGCAGCCTCTCTTCTACAAAATCATTTAAATAGGCATCTAGATCTTTTGGTTTACTACTCCCACAATAAATACCAATTATAAACGACCAGAATTCTTGTTTCGAACTTTTATGAATAGGAAGCCCATCAAAATTAAAATTTAAGGAAATAGCTTCTGGTATTTCATCTGGGGCCCAAGAACATAGAATTCTTGTGAGAGGAGTCGTAACCCCATTGTGCCAGTATACACCACCGCCTACAATCGGCTTTAAATTTTTATTTCTAGCGGTATGCAATATGGTCCGAGGATCTTTAAGCAAAATATTAGGAATAGTATTATTTAAAATTTTTGACAAATGTCTTAATGCTACATGCGATATATTAAATTTAACTGCCCATTTTCGTAATTCATTGCGAAAATCAACGTTCTTTATGAAATCACTAGTAGACTCAGCAGTATCTGTATCTGAACTGCTGAGATCAGCACAGTCGTCATTATTTGATGCAGTGTCATCTACGGATTCTTCAGCAATTACTTCGGCCTCAACTCCTGGGAAGTCACAGTTAATACTGTCAGCTACATCACTGCTCCAGGGTACATTAGTCGCAGAATTTAAACCTACGGAACCCTCTTTATTTTCAACACACACTTGACTGTTAGAGTTTTCAACACTGATAACATTATTCGATGCAGCGTCACCTGCCTCAACTTCTTCGAAATTAACAATAATATTGTCAGCTAAACCGCTATTGCAAGTTATGGTAATATTAGACGAATTTCCTTGAAGCTTCACTTGATTACTAGCGTTTCCAAATTTTTGGCGGGACTATGTTCTGGTCGATTATTAATAATATTCCCATATTCTTTGCTAATCTTTTTCCTCACACTACCATGTCTTTTTCTTAATTTCTACGCTTTTTGGTTATCCATGATAAATTTACGATAATCTTTCACAAAATGGAGTCACAATGAAGCAATTAAATTAGTAAAACACTCTTCTCTCGCTTCAGCTGTTAAAGTGACCATAGAAACGGTTTTCATTTTTCTTTTAGCTGTTTATAGCGTGTTTTTCTTGCCTTATTCAGCTATTTACCATACAGTTGCTGTAAAAATCTCGAATATAACGGCTTACGGGCGACTATATAATTATATTTCTCTGCTGTAGATATAGCGTTTCAAAAGCTGTAATAAGTTCTATTTTACAGCTTACAGGTTTAAAAATATACAATGTACAACCTAAACCGCTTTAAAGGAAGCGTATAACTCCATTTAAACACTTTTAACTACTAAAGCCCTCTATAAGACCTCGCGGCGTTTTAAAAGGTATTTATAACTCTGGTTTATATCAAATGCCCGTACAATAACTCTATGACACGCCTTTGTATCTTCATTGGGATTATATTTACCGTTGTTCGCCTATTGTACCACATGCCTGTTAAAGCACTATTAAATACGCTACTGAACCACTTGAGTATTATAGTAAATCCCTTAAACAGCTATTATACAACATTCAGGTTGTACAGAAGCCATTTAAGCAGCTTGTGTGCTACTTGGGTACACAAACACAATTCTGTAATAGCCGCTTTTAGTCCGATAGTCGGATTATTAGCGTTGACTACTTTTCACTAATATTATAAAGACATAATTCCAGACACTAGCTGAATTTGATCTAGTCTACAATTTATTGCATGGTGAATTAATGAAATCTGTAAGATTGGAAATCGAAGTCTGTTGCTGAAACACCTTGACCCGTAAAAACGAAACGATGTATTATTTCGTCTCCACGCCCACTTGGTCTAAGAAAGTCAAAGTACTCTCGAATAATAAAATAGTGTTTATTTACAATGTGTTTATAACAAAAATATAAAAACATAACAATTACAAGTCTATCAGAGAGGTACTACATCAATAAAGTGGAACATCTTATTTTTAATGTCCTTTCTTGTGTCCCCAGTGTTTGTGGTCTTCATGGCCATGCTTCTTGCCGTGGCCGTGGTGGTGGTGGTGGTGCTCGTGGTGGCCGCCCTCGTCGTGGTGGCCCTTGTGTTCGTGGTGGTGTCCTCCCTCCTCGTGGTGTCCCTTCTTGCCATGATGGTGCTCATGGTGGCCGTGATGTTTGTGTCCCTTGTCGAAGTGTCCGCCCTTCTTGTGTCCGTGCTCGCCATGATGTCCACCGTATCCCTCTTCGAAGCCTTTCTCGCCGTGTTTGTGGTGGAAGTGCTTGTCCTTCTTGAACTCATCTAGCTTGTGAACACCGTGATGTCCTTTTGTGGAGTGGCCCTTGTGGTAATGTCCTTTTTCTTCGAAACCGTGTCCTTTCTCTCCCTTTTCTCCGTGGTGGTGGTGGTGGTGGTGACCATCGTCGTGGTGATGATGTTTTTTGTGTCCATCGTGGTGGTCATGGTGTCCCTTGTGTCCTTCGTGGTGGTGGTGTCCTTTATGGCCGTGTTCATGGTGATGGTGTCCTTTGTATCCTTTGTGTCCATGTCCTTTGTGGTCATGATGGTGGTCATGGTGATGTTCCTTGCCGCCACCCTTTTCGTGGTGATGTCCGGAAGCTGCCGCCTCGAGATCCGCGTCACGTTTCTCACGTAGGTCTCGTGCTTGGGCTAGTGCGGCCAGCGCCAGCACTGCACAGCTCAAAAGGAGCGCCACCCTCATAGTTGATGTATTCTTGGACAGATCGAGATGAGATATGGCACGTAATATTGTCACCACAACATTTTATAGATACTGTGGGTCTGGTTTTCTCGTACTTGGATTAGGCAACAGTTGCAGTTGCTCGGGTGCTTGCACTTACTTATTGACAAGGTCACGTGCCCTAGTGCTGGGTGAGTACTGATTTAATATCAACTTAGATCGGTAACGGTAACGACAGGTTTTACTTCGATTGTTATGTAGTGTTTAAAAGCATTTTTTGCTTTTGATCTTTGAACAGAAACATGGGTTGCGAATGCATTGCTGGCAGCGTATTATCGTGCTCTGTGTATATAGGTCTGTTTTAGTTGATTCTTTAACTGTGTAATTCTCTTTTGAACCGTCTAACGAACTGCCAAATAATGATTTAGTTTTTAATACAAATTTATAGTTATTTTACCTCTGATTTTGCACCACTCTGTTAATATCACAGTGATCTTTAATCTCGTGACAATAAGGTTCCTGTTGGGTTGATACAACCGTCAATTCAGTCAAAATCATAGTGATCTTTACTGTTGTTGTAATAAAGTTGCTGTTGGGTTGATACAACCGGCAAGTCTGTCAAAATCACAGTGATCTTTACTGTTGTTGTAATAAAGTTGCTGTTGGGTTGATACAACCGGCAAGTCTGTCAAAATCACAGTGATCTTTACTGTTGTTGTAATAAAGTTGCTGTTGGGTTGATACAACCGGCAAGTCTGTCAAAATCACAGTGATCTTTACTGTTGTTGTAATAAAGTTGCTGTTGGGTTGTAGTTATCAGAAGTAAAATAACTGTGAAAGGACTGTGTAATGCATGCCCTGTTCCATTGGAATAGTATAATTGGCCTCTCAGTGAGAGGGAGTGGGTCGTAATCCACCACCCGGGACTAGTGCGGGTTGGTAGATGTCACATGTCTTCGAATTTTTGGTTCCAGGACATGCCGGTTTCCTCACGATGTTTTCTTTCACCGTTTTAAGAGCAATGGTGATAAAATAATTTACACGTAGTAATGAGCCTGTCTGGGTTGGAACCTAGGACCTACAACTCGTAAGTCGCGGCTGTTCCCACTGGGCTACTACTGCTTTTATTAGAATAGTACCTATTTATTGGTTCATAAGCCAATACATCGATATCTTGTTATATTGTAACATGAGATCTAGCATGTAATCAACAGGCAGCTGTAGGGTAACAAGGCCTCATTATCTTACTCGTGTGTGCTAGTGATAGTAACATATACATGTACCTAATTGTATGTACATACAATGCGGAAACCACTTGTTCTTTGCCCTATTTCAATCACGATATAGTAGTTTGAATAGTATCTTATTATGGGATATACGTATACCTGTCTATTACTTACTATCTATAAATAGGATGAAATAAAGTCGCGTTTCGTGTCTGTCTGTGTGACCGCTTTGTTCTTCTAAATAACAAAATGGATTTTGTGCGGTTTTCACCATAATTTAGTAAATTTATTCCGAAACATTACTGTTATACTTAAAAAAAAAAACGAATTTCGATGTTCTGTCGAGTCGTGAAAACCATATGAAGCAGGAGCGGGTCGCTAGTACATAATATAACATTATGCTTCTGTAGTACTGACCTATAGTTTGTATGTCTAATAATTAAAATATCTAGTTATGTGATGGGTGGTAAGCCTATGTCATCAACCGTAGTGAGAAGGAGAGGGCTATAATAGAGACCATGATAGAGGGCTACTCTGCGCAAGCGGTGCGCGTCAATGCTGAGCAGAGTGCGGGCTAGTCGCAACAGCGTTTTAAGTATGATAACTAGTACACTTGACTGTCTATACATGGGTCGATGTATCAATGCTCACATGAGTATTGATACCTCGATTCGTGGGTCGGGCAGGGGGCGAGTAGTTTCAGGTTATGTTACTAACACTAGGTATAAGTTATTGTACTACTAACACACTGGATCCTAGTTATCTGAAATAAACGTAATTATTATTATTATAATCCACTACGCGGATCCAGTGCGGGTTGGTGGTTTCCTTCGCCGTTCTGAGAGCAGCGGTGATGAAAAATAATTGACACAAAGTAAAGCTGCTCTACAAAAGTCATGTAAGCTTTGTATTATTAAGCTCATATTAATATATCCTTAAATATGCATGAATTATATTCTACTTAATAATCCCGTAGCAAAAGAACACTGCCAATTTCGAAATAAAATTACCTAGTAGATTTCGTTCACTTAATTAATGCAAATTTATATTCGAGATCAAAATAATACGATAATAAAAATATATTGTATTATTTTTATCTCAGAATGCTTGGATCGACAAACTCCACACAATTTCATTGTTAAAATGGGCTCTGACCTTTTCATAATTGATTTGTGATTTTTCTTCGTCTTCATTTATCTATACAATAAATTGATCTTTGTTATTCCCAAATCGTTATAATCCTAATTTGTTAGCTGGTATTTACAACAGAATACGCAAACGCGAAAATAGCACGGGCATTGCAGCTCGAGGCATGAGCCCAGTTCACGTTAATTATTTCAAAACATTTAATTTAATTTATAACGATATAGGTATTAACCAATTAAAATAAGATTTTTTTATCACAAAGGAATATCATCGCTTAAAAAGCTGCTGGTTTTTTTTTGCGACAGAGCACACTGGGCCTTTGTCACATTTTTCTGGAGTCAAACGTTAAGGTATATGACGAGAAATGCAATATAAAGTTTATTAAAACGATTCTATAGATTTATTCCACTCCATAGTAGGTAAAGAACATGGAAAAGTCAGAAATCAATACCTACTTAATTATGTTTTCACAGAACCAATTTCGGAATAATTTTGCCCTTGATCCTTTAATTAGGTAAAGCTGTGTATGATCTGTGACGTCAAACACGATTTTGAAGAATAAACTCCCGAAATGGGATTTTATTTGAGTTAGAATAACATTCGTCAACAATGTACCTATTTAATTCTATTGTGTTAGGAGGTTCCTCTGTCTGGGGTCCTGACCACGGGTAGGATTGTACCTACTTGCTCACGACTGAGTAGGTAACTAAGTATTTTTTATATACTTTTTTTGTTGTTAAATAGGTATTTAACGACAACGACACGAACGAACGACACATAAGTAGCATCTCACTAATGTATCATCGTGATGAGATGTTACTTAGGA
This sequence comes from Apamea crenata, assembly GCA_949629185.1. Lineage (NCBI taxonomy): Eukaryota > Metazoa > Arthropoda > Insecta > Lepidoptera > Noctuidae > Apamea > Apamea crenata. The sequence continues at coordinate 11,894,661 of OX451360.1, read as the reverse complement.
ATCTTCAATTAGACATGCCCAAGGATATCAGGGTAGATATCCTTGGGCATGCCATTCTTTGGTTGCACCAATTCAACTTGACATCCTGCTGATATGACTGCATGCCAAAATGAAAATTAGGGTCTCACACAGCAATGATTAATACTGATGATATGAAATGAAAGAGAGAAGTACTTAGTTATTTTGTACAAAATGTAATTCTTTGTTGTATAAACATAACAAAAACACTCGATAACAACTTATTAATATCAACAAATAACAGTTCAGGTACATTCAGCAACAGCTTAGTGACCCTTCTTGTGTCCCCAATGCTTGTGATCCTCATGGCCTCCTTTCTTGCCGTGTTCGTGGTGATCGTGGTGGTGCTCGTGGTGGCCGCCGTCACCGTGGTGGCCCTTGTGGTGGTGGTGGTGGCCACCGTGCTCGTGGTGGCCGTGTTTGCCGTGGTGGTGATCGTGATGGCCGCCGTGCTTGTGTCCGTGGTGGAAGTGTCCGCCCTTCTTGTGGCCGCCCTCATGGTGATGTCCGCCGTGGTGTTCATGGAACCCTTTCTCGCCATGATGGTCGTGGAAGTGCTTGTCCTTCTTGAACTCGTCGTGTTTATCGATGCCATGGTGTCCCTTGGTGTCGTGTCCCTTGTGCCAGTGACCGTGCTCGTCGTGCCCGTGGCCGTGGTCGCCCTTCTCGCCGTGGTGTTCGTGGTGGTGGTAGCCGTCGTCGTGGTGATGGTGCTTCTTGTGTCCGCCGTGCTCTCCGTGGTGTCCCTTGTGTCCTTCGTGATGGTGGTGTCCGTGCTTGCCGTGGTGGTGCTCGTGGTGTCCCTTGTGTCCTTTGTGGTGGTCGCCACCATGGTGGTGATCGTGGTGTCCATGGTGCTCGTGACCGCCACCCTTGTCCCAATGACCACCTGACGCAGCGGTCTCTAGATCGGCGTCCCTCTTCTCCCGGATCTCCCTGGCAGAGCTGAGGGCGGCGATGGCCACAAGGCCAAAAGCCACCAGAAGAATACTCCTCATGTTTGATTAGACTAGTTGTTGCTGAATGATATCGATTCATCAGTGACAATGATTTTATATACTAAACGACAACGGCGGTTAGGTAAGTCACCGCTGCTGATAGTGTCAAGGTTGTAACAACTAACGACCGCCGGAGATTTCCACTTCCTTCCAGGTTGACAACATTAAGTTTGTTATGAGATAACTTCCGAACCAGTAGCGTATCAGATTTAGAGAACGTTTTTTTTTATAATGCTGTTATTTGTGTTTCTAATGTACGAGAGTGGCTACAATAGACTGTGTACTGATGCAATATTACAAGACTATCATGTTATTGAAATCTAGTTTTTGAAATTTGTATTCATCTCGTCCCAATACCAACGAATGCTTACGTCCTATGGGAATGCTTACCTATTTGTTGACCTCTGTAACTGAAACGGTTAGAATAATATGTTTAACGAATCGATTGTTGATCGCAGTATATAGATAACTTACATACTCCTACTCCTATTTTGGAAACGTCAGGAAAGGTAAGTTAAAGAAATATTTTGTGTCCCGAAAACATAGAATAGATTAACGTTTGAATTGTCTCCCGTATTACAGTTAGTAGTAGTAAGTACAAACACAAAACTATAATACCGGAAGCAATAGGTTGAGGTCTTCCGACTAGCGGTTTGCTAAATGCTGATTTTCAGCCAATTATTAAGACATAGCTATACACACCTACCTAATTTGTTATGATAAGGTAAATTAGTTATTTTTTAAGGTTCTCCTTTTATTGCCTTTGATTTATATTTTATAAATATACGGTGTTTGAGGTGGTTTGTTGTTTCCTTTTATACTGATACCAAACCACCTGTACTTTGGTCTATTATGGCTTGTTGTATGCTATGTTGGCTTGTTGTAAGAGGTCACAAATATTAATTTGTAACAGTTGTTACAAATTAATATTTGTGACCTCTTTGACTCCTGTTAAAAAAAAGAGGTACATTCTGCAACATCGGATTAATATACTAATAATATTATAATAACAATATGATAATAATAATATGATAATTATATGATGATCATACATTAATATTATTGAATTAGAAAAATATAGTTTTAGCAGGTCTTTATAACCAAAGAAAGAAATGCCACGAAGAGTATAAAAGTAGTCGACTACGAATAGGTAGCAATGTGTAAAACCTTGACCTTTCACATTAATTCTTGGAGTAAGAAACAGTTTTATGTTTTCTTTCATTACTTTAGGAGCATAGAGAAAATTCTCAGAACAAGTTATATTGGGAAAAATAAAAACTAAAATAGCATATTACTAACAGTGTCCCGCGGTTTCACCCGCATAAGTTTCGATCCCGTGGGAATATAAGGAAAAAAGTATCCTATGTGTTAATCCTGGTTATAAACTGTGTGCCAAATTTCATACAAATCCGTTCAGCAGCAGAAGCAGTTTTTGCGTGAAAGAGTAACAAACATCCATCCATCCTCACAAACTTTCGCATTTATGATAATAGTAGGAATTAGGGTAGGATATTTGCATAGAAAACATTAAAAAAAACTATTTTCCATAAAAAAAAGGAATAAAATATTTTTTAGGAATAGGTAAATAAACGAAAAAAGTCAATGAAAATTCTACGTAAAAGAGTACTTTTAAAAGTATAAGAAATATGATTTGTACATTAACACGATCCTTATCTCGTTTGCCAAATGACAGACATGCCGTTAATATTCACTTTGAAAATGATAAATGAGGCAGATACATAGGTATAAGATATTTCTGTACCTCTTACTTATTTCTGCTTCAGCTTCTTGTGATTCATCTTTGTTTGGTGACGATATCATAGGGACAATTCTCGTAATTTTAAGAACGTTCACAGTCTGATCTGTATCAATCTGTCAAAAATACCTCAAATTTCCCTACATTTTGACAAGTTTTTGACATTTATTTGTCGCCGAGATGACACTGCGACTAGACTTTGAACGTTTTAAATTACGAGAATTGGCCTTTTTTTTTTCTGATATGTCAGGGGTAGCGTACAATTAGCGTTGTTTTATTAAATTAAAATATTTGTATCTTTTAGTATTAATAATTGCATTGCGGTGCATCAAAAGTTGGCTACAAAACAGCGTGAGCTTTTGCGTATCTAGGTATTTATTGAGCTTTTGAGAAAAAAAGGGAGCTTACAGTTAGTAAATATATACAGTTGTTTTGCTTGCATAGACAGTAAAAGACCGTGATCGGCAGACATTACCGGCAACACATTCACAATAATAAGATTAATTTTATTGTGAAAGTCCCGTCAAGATTGTGCTCGCAGTAGCATGAAGTTACTTAACTTATTACCAATAAATAATTGAACTAAGGAACCTACTAATTGACCATTAGCAAGCTGAATGATATTTAAAATCATCCTTATCCGGAACAGTTCTTGCAAAAAAGCTTTACCCATGGATCCGACTAATGAAGCAAAAATTCTTCTACTCTGCACGACGGAAACTACGCTGCATAAAAAACACGAGTCGTCGATTTAAGGGGGATGGGCAAGGTTGCCCGCGGAATTCGAATTTTCTTACGTTTTTGCAATTGAAGGTCAGTGTCAAATTGTAGGTTGATTTAAATATGATTCGCGACCGTACCAAATATGACTTTACAGAATTATAATTTTTTGTTCATAAAATTGATTGATTATTTTATCAAATATGAATGTCCTGGAAATTGCAAAAAAAAGGAAAAGAAATTTGAATTTTGCGTGCTACCTAGCGCATCTCCCTTAAGTAATAACGCTAAGAACGATAAAGGAATTGAATACGAAAACATTTGGAGCAAAACCCGACAGTGATTGTAAATCATACATTTGTTCTGTACCTAAGTCTGTACATCAGAATGTTATCCAAAATCTCCACTGTGGATGGTTGGTTTGTGCGCAACAGGCTATAATTGTACGCCCAGTTACGTTCCGAATATGTAGCGCAGACATTTACATAAGTGCAGGCAGTGTGTTATATCGAACATTTGGTTTGCATTACAATCCGCTAACTTGGCGTTTCACCCAAATATAACTTGTGTTAAGACCCTACAGTTTGAAGTAACGTTCGTGTTATCAACATAACGTGCTTATGATTAAGATTATTAAATGATTTGAATGTTAACGGGTAATTATATGATAACAGGAGAATGTGTACGCTAATGGAATCATACACAAATGAAAAGGTACGAATCACTCCTCTCATGTTTGAGAGTATTACTAAAAATACTTTGTTCATGCCGTGGTCATAAAGATCTCCCAATTTCTTCTCTAAACACTTCTTTACATTTTTGTTTTCATTTTCTGTAGGATGAAGCGATGCATTAAATAAATATTCGCATGAAATGTCATTATGTTTGCGACCGTCACCGGACCCGGAAGGGAATTCTTGCTGACTGGTATGTGCCAAATGAATCTGTAGTTTGTCATACAAATGTTCATCATATACATTGATATGCTTCTATATTTTGTATCGTTGTCTGATGCTGTTTATTGAATCATTATGTATTTTTTGGATATGCATATATCTTTCAAGGATACCCATTAGACATAATCTTGTAGGTATATACTCGTACAGGGTGGCAGGGACATCGACGCGCAAACTGTCACCATCGTTACCATGGATGCAGTACATGATTCTGAACCACTGAATACATTTGGACCGCGCAGGTATTGCACTTTTTTTTTAAACAGTTGATTTTTGTTGATGACAGGCGCTTAATTTCTACACTATAGGGGGAGGTCTAGAATCATGTGTTTGCGCGTCGATGTGTCAGCCTGTATAAGTGTGAGCAATCACGCTATCAAATCAAACGGGGACAAATCTTTTAACAGCAGAACTAGAAATAAAAAAAAACTCTTATTGTAGAGATAAAAGGTCTACAATAAGAGCGGGTGCAGTAATCAATTAGATAACCGGCATATATGTATCCTGTCACATTCAACAAACTAACACCAGCGATGCATAGCTCATCCAATACTCAAATCAATGTGAGTGATCAAATATATACCCATATTACAGTATATTCCGTATACGAGCTAAAGTAAATGCCTTTAATAAAGCCCTTTGCTGTTGTTAGTTCTAGTCCGTTCGACCGTTCTGAGTTCTTCTCCTTTCTCCTACCTCTTACAATTAAAAAAAAAATGACAAATATACGTACGTATTTATGTACTTAACATACAAAGCATTTAGTCAACTCATACATAATCTGGTGAAATACCAGCTAAAACAATTCAGATTCCAGCTAAAACAATGTTCCTTCGTATTTGATTCCTATCGCTTGGAATTGTGTTACCGATATAAGGAAAGTTTCATAAAAACGAGGATTCAGAGGCTATGAACACGACGATACAATCAACGGCATACTAAGATACTGTGGACAAACTCGCGTGTAGTTTAGTATTCTGAACTACAATGCATATCATATCACTAGCGTAATGTAAGGGTTCCGGAGTAAAAGTTTTGGTATATGTCGTACGTTGTTTCATGAACGTCTTGGTACAAATAAATTGTCTTGCATTTTATTGGAAAACCTTGAAAACTAAATTACTTAGTTCCTATCGTTGTTAAATTGATTTCATGTTCAGACATTAACGGTATGATTACGTTATTATTGACTTGTTGAATTACTGCTGGGAGTTTGTTGCGCCACTTCTTCTTCCCAGCGATAGCACTAGGAAGTGGTGAAGGGCGGGCATTTTTGGGGGACTGTCTTTTGTAATTTTGACGTTCGAAATGTGCTGATTCTCAGCCTAATTTGAATAAATGACTTTTGATTTTGACTACATTTTTGTTCAATAATTAACATTGATAAAGATGTTTCTTAATTGTATAAATTATAATAAGTGGTGCAAGTTAATTGCTCATTGTAAAAAATAAATAAATACACTTATATGGAACTGACACGGGGTTTTAAATTGTATTAACATTATTAAGGTTGTTTTTCATTTGTTTTAATTAACCATGAGCACTTCTTCACATGTCCCACGCGTGACTTGCTCACTTCAGTTCTAACTTCGTTATAATTATAATGTAACCTTTTTGTTAAGCCTTGCTATGGATACTGGATTAACGTTATAATTTACAAGATAATATTAATTGAATCGTTTCCATTAATTAATAAATTACATAAATTTCTCCGTTAATTGAATTAAAATTAACGTTCATGAATATATATTTCTAAAGTATGTTCTTAGTACATATGACATTAGCCAACAATGGCCCACTGTTACGTACTGTTAGTACATAAAAGAAGCTAGTGAAAATATAGGATACTTTTTAGTAGACGGCACTCGGCTAGGACACTGGATTAGGTATTCAGTGGGGATTTCAACCGCCGACGCTTCTCGAGAGTCCCGCGTTGTTAGTTTTGTAAAGCCGTGGCTAATAAACCTAATACCAGAGTTTTCAACCATTTTTATTTTAACAACAGATTTTTCACGAAAATCTAACTTAAATATTAATTTGTTTAAAACTTACAGTCCTTATACCCAGAGCAGTATACTAAAATTTAAAGTTATTAATTGGTTGTTAGATGTTCTCTATAAATGAAGAAGTTCAGTCAGTGTTGATTTATTCGATCAATAAATTATAATGTCGAGGTCCTCAGAAAATAAAAGTAATACTCTAATTAGATGATGTCCTTCCTAAAGAAAATCCGGGGTGGTCTTTTATTCAAAAACCAGTAATCTCTGTTTACTCTCAGGCAAAAGAAGAGATTTACCTATTTATTTTGGCAAGTAAATTACAAAAAATAAGTCCACTTCTTTATTTTTGGATTCCAAATCGAGTGTTTAAAAAAAAAAATCCTTTTGTATCATATTAAAATACCTAACTACTTACCAAATCTTTCTTACCTAACCACCGCTGTCGTTTAGTATATAAAATCATTGTCACTGATGGATCGATATCATTCAGCAACAACTAGTCTAATCAAACATGAGGAGTATTCTTCTGGTGGCTTTTGGCCTTGTGGCCATCGCCGCCCTCAGCTCTGCCAGGGAGATCCGGGAGAAGAGGGACGCCGATCTAGAGGCCGCTGCGTCAGGTGGTCACTGGGACAAGGGTGGCGGCCACCACCACCATGGACATCACGATCACCACCACGATGGCGACCACCACAAAGGACATAAGGGACACCACGACCACCACCATGGCAAGCACGGACACCACCACCACGAGGGACACCACGGAGAGCACGGAGAGCACGGCGGACACAAGAAGCACCACCACCACGACGACGGCTACCACCACCACGAACACCACGGCGAGAAGGGCGACCACGGCCACGGGCATGACGAGCACGGCCACTGGCACAAGGGACACGACACCAAGGGACACCACGAAATAGATAATCTCGACGAGTTCAAGAAGGACAAGCACTTCCACGACCATCACGGAGAGAAAGGATTCAAGGAGCACTACGGCGGACACCACCACGAGGGCGGCCACAAGAAGGGCGGACACTTCCACCACGGACACAAGCACGGCGGCCATCACGATCACCACCACGGCAAACACGGCCACCACGAGCACGGAGGCCACCACCACCACCACAAGGGCCACCACGGCGACGGCGGCCACCACGAGCACCATCACGACCACCACGACCACGACAGGAAGGGAGGCCATGAAGATCACAAGCACTGGGGACACAAGAAGGGTCACTAAGCTGTTGCTGAATGTACCTGAACCGTTATTTGTTTATATTATGTACGTTATTATAGAGTGTTTACTAGTGCATTACTTAGTTCATGCCGTTGTCATAAAGATCTAACAATCTCTTCTCTAAATACTATGGTTAAATAAATATTGGCATGAAATGCTAGCAATGTGAGGGGTCATAGTTAGGAATGTCATTATGGTTGCGACCGTCACCGGATCCGGAAGGGAATTCTTGCGGACCGGTATGTGCCAAATGAATCTGTAGTTTGTCATAAAAATACTTATTTTTACTATTACAAGCTTTTTCTTAAAGCTTGAGGCTTATTTTTAAGTGTAAGACGGACGTTTACAGTTTACACCTCAAGCTTTTAAGAAAATATATCTTTGTTTACGTAAGTTTTATTTAGTACCTACTTTTTAATTCATTAAAAGCTTGTTTTTTTAAATATTTTTCTTTCCATTAATATTTAATGATGTTCTGATGATGATTTTTGATTCATTATGTATTTTTTGGATATGCATATATCTTCAAGGATACCTATAATAATTTTATATATTTTCTACGTTTTTCCCCTTTATGGAAGCAACTACAACTGTTGGACAAAATTGACCATATTATTCGCAGCACATTAACAACCATTTTAAATGTGGCCTTAGACGACCGAGCATGGCTTCAAGCCACACTACACGCCGCCACGCCGCCATCCGTTTTGGTGGCCTCGGCGTCCGCTATATTACGAGTATTTAGCTTACCGGCGTTCCTGTCCTCTGTCCACAGCACCGAAAAGTTGACCGGAAAAATTTTAGCACCCTGTCTGGTTGACTCTGTATTGTCTTGCTTGACCGACGCGGTGAACCCGTAAACCCATCTTCCTAGAGACAGTGGGATGAGCCGCTCCACCATTACTGCTGAGCGTGCCCGCCTGCTGGCTGTGGGTGAGTGTGAGTCGGGGCTCTGGCTTCAAGCACTCCCGCCACCCACAACAGAGGCACTATACTGGGTGACACCACCTTCCGACTGTCTGCGTTTGGGCGCCCCTTGCGGGGCTCCGCATCGCTGTCAGTGCGGTGAAGCTGTCGACTGCCTTGGACACCATGGCCTATCCTGCAGTAGGAGCGCAATCCAGATAGCACGGCACGCCAGCATTAATGACATCATCCGTCGTGCTCTTGGGGTGCCAGCTGTTTTAGAACCCAACGGCATGGCACGCGACGATGGGAAGAGACCAGACGGAATGACCATAATGCCCTGGAAGTTAGGCAGACCTTTGGTGTGGGATGCATTATGTGTCGACACCCTTGCGCCATCCCTACTTCCTAGCACGGTGGGCTGTGCTGGAGCGGCTGTTGCTGGTGCAGAAAACCTTAAACGGAGAAAATCTTCCAACCTGATTGGGAGTTATATGTTCGAGCCGTTTGGGGTTGAAACACTAGGGCCATGGGGTCCGAGTGCCCACTTGGTTTTTCGAGATATCGCCAAGCGGTTAGTCGACTCGTCACGTGACCAGAGGGCTGGCCTGTTTCTTGGCCAAAGAATTAGCATCGCCATACAAGGTGGCCATGCTGCCAGCCTTTTGGGCACTGTTCCTGTTGACAACGATGCGGACGAATCATCATGGTCATGTACGGGTTCTGGATAGAACTAAACTAATATTTATCTTCTGTCCTTTTATTAATGAAATAGAAAGAAAAAGATGCATTGAACTTAAATTTAGTTTAGTTTGTGAACAAGGGAATCAGCGCCATTATCGGTATAGTTAAGCTATTATTGACTTTCTGAATTACAATAATTACCTAACATTGATGAAGAAGTTTCTTAATTGTAATAAAACATTGATTAAAAATACACGTATATGGAACTGACATGGGTTTTTAATTTGTATTAACATTATTAAGGTTGTTTTCAGTTTTTTAAATTAACCATGAGCACTTCTCCACATGTCCCACGAGTGACTTGCTCACTTCACTTCTGACTTCGTTATAATTATAATATAACCTTTTTGTTAAGCCTTGCGATGATACTGGATTAACGGTATAATTTCAAGATAATAATAATTGAATCGTTTCCATTTATTAATAAATTACATAAATTGCTCTGTTGATTGAATTAGAATTAAAATTAACGTTCATGAATATATATTTCTAAAGTATGTTCTTAGCTCGGTACATATGACATTAGCCAACAATGGGCCACTGTTACGTACTGTTGGTACATAAAAGAAGCTAGTGAAAATATAGGATACTTTTTAGTAGACGGCACTCGGCTAGGACACTGGATTAGGTATTCAGTGGGGATTTCAACCGCCGACGCTTCTCGAGAGTCCCGCGTTGTTAGTTTTGTAAAGCCGTGGCTAATAAACCTAATACCAGAGTTTTCAACCATTTTTATTTTAACAACAGATTTTTCACGAAAATCTAACTTAAATATTAATTTGTCTAAAGCTTACAGTCCTTATACCAAAAGCATTATACTGTCTGGGATTGACTAAGTATTTTAGTAAAAATTTAATGTTTTTAATTGGTTGTTATATATTATATAATCCATAAATGAAGAAGTTGAGTCAGCGTTGATATTTTATTCGACCGATAAATTATAGTGTCGAGGTCCTCAGAAAATAAAAGTAATACTTTAATCAGATGATTTCCTTCCTAAAGAAAATCCGGGGTGGTGTATGATTCAAAACTCGAACTCAAAGCATTTATTTCAATTAAACCATTTACAGGCTCTTTTGAATAGTCAAAATTAAATAATCGGTCAGAAAGTTGAAGCTAGTTGCCTTCCAAAATGTAGATCTCTATGGAGAAGAACGGGCAAGAAACTCCAAGGACACTCTTTTAAATCAAGATATTATAACAAAATCACTATGATCCACTGAAGAGTCAACTTCTTTATTTTTGGGTTCTTAAAACGAGTGTTTTTAAAAATTAAATCCTTTTGTAGCATATAAAAATACCTAACTACTTACCAAATCTTTCTTACCTAACCACCGCTGTCGTTTAGTATATAAAATCATTGTCACTGATGGATCGATATCATTCAGCAACAACTAGTCTAATCAAACATGAGGAGTATTCTTCTGGTGGCTTTTGGCCTTGTGGCCATCGCCGCCCTCAGCTCTGCCAGGGAGATCCGGGAGAAGAGGGACGCCGATCTAGAGGCCGCTGCGTCAGGTGGTCACTGGGACAAGGGTGGTGGCCACCACCACCATGGACATCACGATCACCACCACGATGGCGACCACCACAAAGGACATAAGGGACACCACGACCACCACCATGGCAAGCACGGACACCACCACCACGAGGGACACCACGGAGAGCACGGAGAGCACGGCGGACACAAGAAGCACCACCACCATGACGACGGCTACCACCACCACGAACACCACGGTGAGAAGGGCGACCACGGCCACGGGCACGACGAGCACGGCCACTGGCACAAGGGACATGACACCAAGGGACACCACGAAATAGATAAACTCGACGAGTTCAAGAAGGACAAGCACTTCCACGACCATCATGGAGAGAAAGGATTCAAGGAGCACTACGGCGGACACCACCACGAGGGCGGCCACAAGAAGGGCGGCCACTTCCACCACGGACACAAGCACGGCGGCCATCACGATCACCACCACGGCAAACACGGCCACCACGAGCACGGCGGCCACCACCACCACCACAAGGGCCACCACGGCGATGGCGGCCACCACGAGCACCATCACGACCACCACGACCACGACAGGAAGGGAGGCCATGAAGATCACAAGCACTGGGGACACAAGAAGGGTCACTAAGCTGTTGCTGAATGTACCTGAACCGTTATTTGTTTATAATAAGTACGTTATTATAGAGTGTTTACTAGTGAATTACTTAGTTCATGCCGTTGTCATAAAGATCTAACAATCTCTTCTCTAAATACTATGGTTAAATAAATATTGGCATGAAATGCTAGCAATGTGAGGGGTCATAGTTAGGAATGTCATTATGGTTGCGACCGTCACCGGATCCGGAAAGGAATTCTTGCGGATCGGTATGTGCCAAATGAATCTGTAGTTTGTCATAAAAAATATTATTACAAGCTTTTTCTTAAAAGCTTGAGGCTTATCTTTAAGTGTGAGAAGGATGTTCGAACACCTCAAGCTTTTAAGAAAATATTAAAATCCTCGTTTACGTTGTTTAGTACTTTTAAGTTCATTAGAAGCTTACTTTTTAAAATATTTTTATTTTCACTGATATTCTATGATGTTCTGATGATGATTTTTGATTCATTATGTATTTTTTGGATATGCATATATCTTCAATGATACCAATTAAACATAATAAACATGATTTAAGACATTTATTTCTCAAAAACAGAATATAATTATCCACTAAGGTCTGACTTTTCCATCGCCAGATAACTTTTTTTCGTGGAATTAAATTGACGTTTGACAGTTTTAGTATGAAATAACTGTCATAATTTCAAAATTATTCCTCGATTAAAGTTATCAGATGATTGAAAAATCAGCCCTTAGAATGAGAAACACTGGTTGCATAGATATAAACATTCCTTGGAACGAGCATCGGAACGGTATGTTTCAAGTAAGTAGGTACAGTCAGCGGTCATTAATTCATTAGCAGCTTAAGGACTGTATTGCTGTGAACACGCGGTAAAGGCCGTACCTACGTCTGTGTGTATAAGTGATATATCAACACAGAACGCACACCTCAGAATTCGCACACTGGCTGGCGTCGAACGAAACCAAAATCATACGTAATTAGGCATGACCTTGGTTGGTTCATACCATTGCTAAAATTCAAATCGTTATATCAAGTACCGATATCTAATAGTCTTACGTGTTGGATCAATGAACGCATAGGTCTGGGTTCCAATCTCGAGATGTGACTTTTATTTTTCTTTTCCAACAATAATCTTTATCGGTTTTTTTTATTATTATTTATTAGGACTTTCAGTTTAGCTTAAGTATTCATTTTCATTATGAAAAGAAGATTGAAGCTAAACCTTAAAATAATCCTTATTTATTTATTACTTTAATTAAAACGGTTTAAAACCAATTACAGTAATTAAAGACACAATTTGTATATACACAAACACAAGATAAAATAAAAGATAAAAGTACACACAAGATAAAATATAAAATCACCGAGTAAAACAAACTTAAACTTATTACGGATATGACACAATATTATTTTAATTAAATTACTAAAATCCATTTGTAATTGTATAACGTAATACTTTGTATAACCCCCATTATTGTCAATGCTATCAAGTAAACGCTGGCGCATGAATCCAACAATATTGAAACATATATCTGTTCCTCTTAAATGTTCCCATATTTCCATGCAATGCAACTTCAACTGCTCATCAGATCTCTCATTCCGTGCTTCCCATCGCTGTATCGCAAAATGTTAACGTCTTGTTTATGTTTTTAAATCAAATATGGGCGAACGGTTTGCACGGCGAACGGTTCGTAAAGATGTGTCGAATAATTCGGCAAAATATCTCGTTGGTATGAAACCACTTGTTTCATATTCACTGACTAGCTGGGGCCTTCCACTTCGCTTTCGACTAGCAAGGCTTTTCCTGATATCTTTTGACCCTCCGACTCACAGTAGGTATTTCTTTAAAACAAAAAAAGGGTACTGTTAGGCTACTAGCAAAATACGAATATTACCAATTTGAAACCAAATTATTTTGAAAAAGAAATGTTACATATATTATATCTATTATTATTATACTTAATGTAAATGTTACATTTTATATTTCACAATGTTATATTTTATATTCATCATTAATTTTCTTTTCTTCTATTTAGGCTTGATAAATATAAAACGTTTAAAAAAATAACTAAAAGGATCAGCAGTTATACTCTAATTATAAAAACAATCGATAAAATAATTAAATCATAATACTCACACTCAGTCCGGTTTCATCAAATTCCTGTGATATAATTTAAGTCCACTTTTATGCAGCGCGATAATATATCTGCTTTCATCTCAATACTTAAATTTCCTTGCATTTAAAAATGAACTACAACACCGCTACTAGATTAAACACACGTCACTAGTTATCTGCATCCGTCTACATTATAATTTGTTTATTTAGATTTCTGTGGGTATAATCATAAAATTTTACGAATAAGTGAACATGACAAGGAACTGTAGTCAATAGCGTGATTATTCAAAGTAATTGCAAACGAATGTGAGAGTGTGTGAATAGAGTGTGTGTGTGACCTATACTATAGAGTTTAGAAATTGTTAGTCATTAACTTTTCATTATGTTAGTAAAATAAACAATCCTAAAAAGCATCGAGTTAAGAAGGTATTAGGAAAATATAAATATTTTTATTGATGTAGGTAATATGCATAAGATATCGAGACTGACTGAGTCCATATTACATATCGCACCGTATTATAATAATGTAGATATACTGGGTGCCAGGGACATCCACGCGCAACCTATTACCATGGATTCAGTACATGATTCCGAACCAAAAATTTCAACGCACCCTTGCGTATGAAATTTTTGACCAGTTATAAAAAAAAAATTAGCTCTTCCATACATTTGCACTGCGTACGTATTGCACTTTTCTATGAAACAGCTGTTTTTTTTTTATAAACGGTGAAATATTGCAACGCTAGGGGTCTACAATCATGTGCTGAATTCATGGTTACAGTTTGCACGTCGATGTTCCTGCCACCATGTAGAAGGGTGAGCAATCAAGCTTTTAACATCAGAACTAGAAATAAATAGGTGCAATAAGAGGCACCTATTTATTTCTAGTTCTAGTCTAGTAGAGATAAAAAGTCTACTTTAAGCGCGGGTGCAGTAACCAATTACATAGATACCCAGCGGTGTATTGCTCGTCCAATACCGAGTATCAAGTGGGTAATTAAATATTCCCGCACACACGTTACGATTTATTCCGTATACGAGCTAAAGTAGGTTATTCATTGAGTCGACCCAATATAAAAAGCCCTTTGCTGTTATTGGTTCTATCCGTTCGACCGTTCTGAGTTCTAGTTCATTCACCTACAATTTAAAAAAAAGTCGACAAATGTCCAAGTATTTACGTACTTATAAGCTCATGTATACAAAGCCCTCAGTTAATTCATACATAATCTGGTGAAATACCAGCTAACATTATTCTGAATACAGCTAAAACATCTAATCCTTTGTATTTGATTCCTATCGCTTGAAATTGTGTTACCGCTATAAGGAAAGTTTCATAAAAACGAGGATTCATAGGCTATGAACACGACGATACAATCAACGGCATACTAAGATACTGTTGACAAACTCGCGTGTAGTTTAGTATTCTGAACTACAATGCATATCATATCACTAGTGTATTGTAAGGGTTCCGGAGTAAAACCAGTTTTGGTATTTTCGTGTGTCGGTACATACATAAACGTCCTGGTACAAATAAATAGTCTTGCATTTTATTGAATATCTATGTTAATTAGTGCCTATAATTTTTTTACTGATTTCATTTTCAGACATTATCAGTATAATTACGCTATTATTGACTTTTTGAATTACAATAATTAACATCCATAAGTTTCTTAATTGTAATAAAACATTAAAAATACACTTACGAGTATATGGAACTGACACGACTTTTTAATTTGTATTAACATTATTAAGGTGGTTTTTCATTTATTTTAATTAACCATGAGCACTTCTCCACATGTCCCACGAGTGGCTTGCTCACTTATCTGACTTGGTTATAAATATAACCTTTTTGTTAAGACTTGCGATGACACTGGATTAACGTTATAATTTACAAAATAATAATAATGAAATCGTTTGCATTAAGTTAATAAATTACATAAACTGTATAGGCACATTAAACTGGTTACCTCTGTTAATTGAATTTTAATTAAAAGGGACGTTCTTGAATATATATTTCTAAAGTTAGCTACTTATGACATTAGCCAACAATGGCACCATCTAATCTCTTTATCACCCTTGGTTGACTGGTAGAGAATGCCTAAGGCATTAATTCCTTATCCCAAGAGCATTATACTGTCTGGGTTTGACTATATATTTTTAGTAAAAAAAAAGTTATTAGTTTGTCGTTAGATATTATTAAATCTATAAATGAAGAAGTTGACTCAGCGTTGATTTATTCGACCAATAAATTATAATGTCGAGGTCCTCAGAAAATAAAAGTAATACTTTAACTGGGAAGATGTCCTTCCGAAAGAAAAGCCGGCGTGCTCTAATAATATTTAAACGCCAGTAATCTCTGTTTACTTTCATGCAAAAGAGGAGGCTAGCCTAATTAATTTAGGCAAGTTAATTATAAAAAATAAGTCTACTTCTTTATTTTTGGGTTCCTAAAACGAATGTTATTTTTAAATAAAATCCCTGTGTAGCATTTTAAAATAAATATTTATTCGTGTATCACAAAGTATCAACAATAACAAAAAGCCTCATCTCATAATAATCACAGCGTTAACTTATTTATGACCTTTCTTCCAGCCCCAGCCTTTGTGGTCCTCATGGCCTCCTTTGTTGCCGTGGTCCGCGTGGTTGCCCCAGTACTGGTGACCGGCGCCCTCGTCGTGGTAGCCCTTGTGGTCGTTGTGGTGACCTCCCTTTTCATAGAAGCCCTTGTTACCGTGCTCTTGTTCGTGGAAGCCGCCATCCTTGTGTCCCTTGTCGAAGTGTCCACCTTCTTTGTAGCCTCCCTCGTGGTGATGTCCACCGTATCCTTCTTCGAAACCAGACTCACCGTGCTTGTCGTGGAAGTGCTTGTCCTTCTTGAACTCGTCTATTTTGTGGATACCGTGATGTCCTTTCGTGGCATGCCCTTTGTGGAAGTGTCCGTGTTCTTCGAAACCGTGGCCCTTCTCGCCTTTCTCCCCGTGATGATGTTCATCATAGTAGCCATCGTCGTGATGATGATTTTTCTTGTGTCCTCCATCCTCGTCGTAGTGTCCTTTGTGACCTTCGTGGTGGGAGTGTCCCTTCTTGCCGTGCTCCTCGTCGTGGTATCCCTTGTATCCCTTCTCACCATGTCCGCCGTGCTCGTGATGGTGGTCTCCATGGTGCTCGCCACCTTCGCCCTTTTCCCACTTGTGTGAGGCTGCGGTCTGTAGGTCGACGTCTCTCCTGAGGCGCATGTCCCTGGCGCACACGGCGACCACTAGCGCCAAGAAACAAGCTGCGACGGTAGTTCTCATCCTGAACTGTTGTCCTGGTTCTGTTGGGTAATGATTGCCAAATGATACCTGTTACGGTTTTCTCTGAGCTTATATAGTATTGCCAATAATAGTGTAGTTGGCTTTTAATGTCAGGGTAATAACTGACGGTCACAGGTACGCGACTGACCTGAATTATATTTTTAATAATATAAAAGATACGTATCGCTGCCAATGTCTCGGTCTTCACAATTTCTGAATTACATTGCAATTGCCAAACTATGAGATACAATGTAAGGTAATTAAATTAAAGCGACACAAGAGAAATAAGACGCCTGTTTACAACATGCAAACAATATGCAACACATTCATGACGATATGTGTGATTAACTAAATTGTAACTCTGCATAACTCTATGAAATGGATGGCATATTGATATTGAAGGAAATACTGATATCAACTATGGTTGTTAAGGATAAACAGCTGTAAATTGTATACAATTACTACAATTTTGTACCTAATTAATGTAAATATAATGATGTGCAACTAATAAATTAAGCCCCATTCAGTGTAGCTACCGTATGTAAATATACGTGAGTTTTCACCACATGAGCCACGTTGCAGCTTGGCATTATATAGTGGAACAGTAAATAGTCACATAATGTATTTATCAATGTTTGCCGTTTAATTGCGAATTGTTTAACTTGCCATTTATAAAACACGTTACGATTTCATTTATCAAGTTTAATTTTGGGATTAAAATTATGATCAAATGTTCGTTTCGAATAAAGTAAACATTGACTCTTCATGCGGTCGTTACAGAGTTTCTCCTAACTACGTCAGTGTTAGCATTGTGAAGTTACTCAAATTAAAATTCATGAAATTTAGGCTTACACTAAACCGGCGCAAAAGTCGGATAAACTACCATCGAAGAGCCGTCGACGACGAGCACGAACTTTTGATACAATTTGAACTTTGCGCCAATCCGTCACGCACTCGGGGCAGAGAATAAATTAATGCGTTGTATGTGTACAGTCTGCTTCCATATTTCCTTGCCGAGTTTCAAAAATATGACAGAGTGGAGTGCTCTAAGTAAATAAGTATGGTATTATAATGTACATACGTATATGTGTTCTCTTTTGTATAATATTTCTACAGTGATGTATACTTACTTAAAATTATATTCCTAGTCATTCAAACCTATTTTGAATGACTAAGAATATAATTTTAAGTAAGTATACATTAGTAAGTTACTTAAACATAATATATTGATACTTAAAACATATAGCTTCTAATAACTACGGCAGTAAACATAGAACTCGTATAGCTATAAATAAGCATTAAATAAAACGTTCACATTGGATTGATATTTACTTCGACATCATCCACACATTGCAGACGAACAAACATAATACCTACAAAATTTCATTTCGCTAAGGTCGCAAGCGCTGATGAGCCGTCAGAAGTCGCGACCGTTTTCACTAGAGTCAAGGCCGTCGCCAGTCAAGGTTATGTTGCGAAGCAGTCGCCCTCATTTTTTATTACCTTTTGTCTAAATAAATTTCTTCTGATCGATTTCTTTCGTCACCGTTTCCGGTCGGGTGCGCAAGAGTCGTGCGCTCGCCACTGACAAATAGTGTTGCACAGCCGATCAATTGACACCTGTCTGCATTGAGAGAAACCTAATTAAAATATTTTATTAGACTTACTGGTGGAATTTTGAGGCAACACGAGTTTATGTATTTTGTCAATGAATTTTATTCCATCTTTTCATTTTTGTGATGATTATATAAGTTTTATTAAAAAATTAATTAATTTTGTACATATTGTTTTAACTAATTGTGTTTGTGATTCAAGTAGAGGTTAGTGGAGGATTCTTTTTTATGTTGGAATGGAAATATGTATATATATTTTTGTATCACTTGTGAGGTGATTGGTGACATCGCTCTACCCCGAGCGAGGGTAATCTTAATGTTCAATAGTCTCGCTTACCGACGGCCGAATATTGCCTATAATAATAAAAAGATACTGAAAACGTTCATCCCACTCTAGTTAAAATTAGCGTTGGTCCCTAGATTATCAAATAAAGTTAATCTCGTAACAATTCTGTTGGCCGATCCGCCCGTGTCTATAGGAAACCAAACAAAATGGGAGAAAGAAATTTACTACACCGCCGTGTTCAGAATCCGAATCAGGGAGAGGTGTCAAGTCTGAAACAATGGCTGTATACTGGATATAAGTAGATATATATATATCTACCTGTATACAGTGTTATTTTATATACGAGCCTCCTTAGAGGGTATGAAACTTTTGGGGTTGAAATAAATATTTGATCTTAAAGTATTTTGGAAAAGTATTGTAAGCTAAATAGGCACCTATCGATCTAGCACAAATTAAATTAGAGACTAATCCGATGAACAGGAGGTTTTTGTTTACGAAGATTTTTCTTCATTTTGTTTTTTTTCTAGCTAGCCTCGGCTTTGCACGGTTTTTAGGACTTGACAAAACATGTAGATTAATATTAATAAATACACACAATAAACCTTCTAGAATATATTTTCGAAATGATAGTGATAAACTCATCAAAATCCGCTGCGGAGTTTGGATGAACAACGCGTTCACAGACACGAAAAGTGACTTTAATTTAGAATTATGTATAGAAGACTACGCATGAGGTAAGTATTAATAATAAGAATTTCTATGTCAGCTAGCTAAGATACTTTGCATGGGCAATTGATATGGCATTATGGGTTCAAATTGGTGTTAATTTACTGACATTTGGGATTATCATTTATGGTTGCATGGTATTTTATATGTTTTTCCTTTAATTTAAATAATGTTTTCTAATTTTAATTGAATTGCATGTATTCTTATACATTTGTACCTTTAATACTTATGTTTCATGCTGTATCATACGCAAGTGAGTTGTTACTGAATAAGTAAATTGAATTGAAAATTACTATACGTATTGTGTAATTACTCAACTACAAGTATGTAGTACCTACCTTATAGGTAACAAAATATTGTTTGCATGTATAACAACACGTAACACCGAAACTAATTACGGCGTAGTCCGCGTAATCCGAGTCTGCGCTAAACCAAACCCCGGCGTATTAATCCTCCGTAGTGGGATACTTCCAATGTGTCGGTAGTCGGAAGGCAACAGGCGGGTGTCGGGCCCACTTTATTACGTCACATTATGTATGTATACCGGGCACAGTGAATGCGGAGCTGAAGGATCGTGTGTGCAATGGGAGGCCTATGTCCGCCTATGTTGAGTTGATTAATTACGTGCTTGCATATTTACAGGTGGTGTGGTTGAAAACCATGAGTGTGTTGAAACTGTTGGTGTTGCAACCACTTTGTCTGTTTATTGTCAAAAGCTGATGAAGAGCTATGTATGACAATAGAGACTGTAGACAGGATAGAGTATGGGAGTGGTTTTTAGGGTTCCGTAGTCAACAAGGAACCCTTATAGTTTCGCCATGTCCGTCTGTCTGTCTGTCTGTCTGTCCGCGGTTTAGCTCAAAAACGATTGGTGCTAGAAAGTTGTAATTTGGCATGAGTATACACGTTAATGACGCCAAAAATTTTAATTAAATTGGGGGTTTGGAAAGACCAAGTACCAATTTTCGTTAGAGTTAAGTGTCCCCCCCCTCTACCAATTAAACGGTTGTAGTTAGAAATTCAAATGTAACGGCAGTAGTAGGTACCTATATATAACGAAGTTTAAAGGAAAACTATCACACTTAAGTGGGCTTTACAAGTTTACGAGTACCTAATAGTCGACCAATTGTATTTCACTCGAAAATTTCGAACAACTCCATAAAATTCCTCAATTTTATTTTTTTGTGACGAGTGAGTAGTGTAGCTCTGTGTCCTGTATTTAAATTCAAAATACCGGCTATGACAAGTCTAACCCAAATCTCGAAAAAAAAAAAAAAAACTTTCCGTGCAGAATTGTCGGATCAGGTGAGGATTTGTATAGGAAGTCAAATTAGGTAGGTAGTCATGTTTGGCTTTTAGTTAGAGCATGGGACGAAACTATCAGTCGGCGAATATGACCTGCACTTGGTTGTTACAAAAACTACGGAATCCTACACTGCGCGTGGCCCGACACGCACTTGACCGGTTTTTTATATCTTCCATGAGGGCTATTTTCAATGAAATCTATAATATTTTTCATGCAAATGGAGAATCGACTTGTTTTAGTTGTTGAATACAAATAGGAAGTAAAGTAAGACCAGAGGAGTACTCCGTGCCTCCGCCCTATTTAAATCTCTTTAAGACTCATTTAGCAGTTCTCAGTAAATCCATTTTGTACTTAAGATCAGCGTCGTAATTAATTATTTCGGATTAAATAAACTTCCGTTCTTAATAAAGTAACCAAAGCTGAAGAACTACCACTAGGATAAAGAGGCTCTTCTCTTTAAGTTGAATTTACCTTACCTCATCTTACCTTAACTCACGGGTTATCTACAAAAATCACAGTGACTATACATAAGTAGGTGTAGTTTCCAACCGATAGCTCTCGATGAAACCGCCCATTAGTCTATTGGTTAAGCGTGAGGTGCGGGTTTGTATTCCTAGGCCCGGAGCTAATTGGCAATGGGCCTGCCTAGTACATAGGTACAATAATCAGCAAAATATTAATTCGCAGAAGATGTCGTATCCATATTTATTTATTTTCGTGTACTTATCTAAACTCTTATCCTAATTTTAACTTATTATTAACTTATTTTTTATTTATATATGTAGGTTGCTTAACATTTTGAAGGTCTTTTTCACCTTCAGAAAGTAAACATAATATATTATTAATATCTACCCCTACTTACTGTTCAGATTTGTGTTTATCTATTTTAATAAGAACTTGCCATCACAAAGCCTTTATAAACTTGACCATGAAACTAAAACTTATTTTAATTATAAAGCGTTTGTAAATTAATTATGAATAGCTGTGGGGGTAAGCATAGGTACGGAACATATATATATCCTACTTATAATCATACCCTCGCAGTCTATAATAATGTCAAAGCCATGATTTCTGTCAAGTATTAATCCAGCATAAGGTTTCCGCGACCTCAGCCACTGCTCAGCAAATACACCTGCCGCTTGCAATGTTTGCGCCACTAACTATGTAACTCGCAGTTAATTAACGTCGTCTCTGCGCCTAGCCGGAGCCGAGACAAATATCTGAACTATGTTTTAAGCTAGAATATGGACCAGTCCGTCTTCGTCAGTATAGTTACGGAACTTTCAAATAATGAAATCACTCCAAGGTTCTATCTTCCATTCTTTGTTTTTGTTTCATTGGTGACATTGTGCAGGTATTGTAATACAAAACTTACACTTTTGTAGTTTGATGAGAAAAGCAAAGTTCGCAGCGTTACCATTCAATTTTGCCAGTAATGGAAACAAGTTGGATTGAGAGTTGGCAGTAGTTTGCTCTGTGATCAGAAGACATGATATAATACTTTTTAGTACTTTTCCGATACTTACCAACTATTTGTTTTTGTTCTTCAAGGTAAGTGAAATATTACCCAAACCGTTTGTTCAAGAACACAAGTGGGTACTTGTTTAAGGCTGAAGTTGGCTCGGTGTCCCCAAAGTTTAGACGTACCTACTATTAACATATCTCATATAATATCTAAATACATGAAAGCTTTACGTCCTTGCGGCTGTAGTTCAACACCTGTGGTACACGTCTCCGCTGGTCAAAGGTTACCCTAATGCCGACATAAAACAGGGTCTAGGATAAGCACGGCCATACATAATCGTAACTTGCTCGCTTTATTAACTTATGAGTACGTGCATGAAATTGTTAAACCGCACATTGTAGGATATTTGTATAAGACCAACTGAAATCTACAATTGTGTTATTGATTCCGACCAGCTTTCAGACTTATCTAGCGTATGCTTGTAACTTGCACATCAATGTTAACATGTGTGTCTGGCGCGATCGGCTGAATAACACACAAAATAACACAACACATTAGGCGTCCATCTTTATAGATCAGATATCAGTTTATGAAGTTTGCTTAGTGTCTAGCTAAGCACTCCAATATATTTCGCCAGCCAGCCTATTTAATTAACGCTCAGAAACATCAAAGCAAAATACTTTTAATGTGAAATAATGGAATGTGCCTACGGTAACAGAGGGCTGATCATACTAAATTAATTTCATTACAATAATATACGAAATCGTATTTTTGGGAAGATAATCAGAATTCCAAATACTTATAGATAGGTACGAGTCGACTTAGTTCCGAAGTGGCTGACTTAGAGAAGGCTGAATGTGAACCGTCTACGAGCAGGGTAATAAGTGATTTCCCTATAATTACCACTGAACTAAAACTAGGGCCGGCTCTCAAACTATCACTACTATTAAAACTAGCGGTAGGTAAAATTTGGGTACGGTTTCAAGGCGTTGTTTTCGTGAAACTACTTCGAGCCACGACGAGTAGGTATCATAAAAATATGAAAAAAGTTTTCTACCTGACGGAATGGTTTATCTTTCGTTCAAATACCTACGTGCTCACCTATACGTGTTATTTCATGATACTGAAAAACCTTGTCATATACAGAATAGGGTCCCGAACGGTTTTGTTTCGAACACGGTCCTTTCCGCATGTAAACGCAATACATGTTTAAGCGCAAACGATGGCGGGCCCTCGCCAGGAATGTCTGTCACGCCAGTTGCGTGTGTGTTGCGTTTAGGGATGACAATTGCTTTTTGCGCATAGATAGCGCAGATGGCGTTAATATACGTGCATATAATAGGTATGTGCACGAAAGTAAGCAGACCCTGCATCTATTATGAGACAAGTTTACACAAGAAATCAATTACTAACATACTAATAATCGGTATATAAAATTTAATTTTGACATTCAATTTGGTAAGTACCTATTTACTTTTTCACAAATTCAGTTCTTTGAGAGATACTATAGCGGAACCTATCAGAGTTGGGACAGGTTTAGGATTTTGAAACTGAAGTAGTAACGCACTGCTATTATTTAAACAAAGACGTAAGTACTTATTATAATCTGGTGTGATCCGGCGCGGCGCCACGGCGTACGCGAGTAGTATATTTGTATGACTCACACTTGGCCAGTTCTTAAAGTCCTAACTTTATAAGTAAGGGAATAAAACTACTAGACTCTTCAAACACTACACACATAATTAGAATTATATTAGAACTACTTACATTATAATTAGAATGAAGTGCTACTAAGGCGTCTGTGAATAAAATTTAATTACTTGTTTATGTTACACATTGTAGAGCACATCAGCGTCCCGAAACTTGGGGACCGGCTCACAACTTGTACCAACTAGTTAGTGCGATTAGCAAAAGAACCGTTCTACTTGTTGTACTCGTAAAATATCTCACAGCTGAATTTCATTAATTTATTTACTTGTTGGACGAAATTAAAGGCAGCAGAAAACTTAAAAACTTTTCAGATATGAATCAATTTGTTAAAGTATTAAAATACTCGTATATGAAATGTCAGCGAAGAATGTCTTCATAAGGCCCAAATAAAAAAATATTTTACTGCTGCAAAAATATTGTTACAGAAGTTTCAGATTTTTCTAGCAACTGCAAAATACAATTTCACTATGGAAGAACGGTTTGCCAACAAAAAAAGGAGCTATGTTCAATAAAAAATGGAGTACAAAGCAAAAGCCTCCAAAACGTATGTTTACAATATGTGCCTTACGTTATGTACATAGGTACATGTACCTACTATCTACCTTAATATGTGAAGCGAAATAAATAATACACGAACTTGCTTGAAGCACAAAGACGCAAGGTATCTAGGCAATGAATTAGTTGACCATAATACCCTAAATAATATTTAAACTTAAACAAGCAATTATGTTGCTCGTTAACTAAAGAACGAGCAACATAATTGCTTGTAATACTTAGTAGTGAAAAAGAGCTGTTATTATCATACCTGTGTCATGATAGGACGACTAGTAATAAATCCAGCGTGTGATATTCAAGTAGTTGGGTGACGTGCGCTCACGGCGCGTCGGCTGCTCGCTAATCGTTTGTTAATTACAGCGCTCGTTATAGCCTCGCTGCAGCGGCCGTAAACAAAAGAGACTTTGAGGTATTCCGAATGCCGACGCAGTGGCATCCCTACGCTGCGACGGAAGCTATTAATGAAATTGGAATTGTCGCCGGCCCCGGAGCTCCTCGTTCTCCCCAATTGATTTTCATAGACAAGAATTGTCATTCCGCTAGAGAGCCGATTCCTCGGGGTCGGCAATTGTCGTGATATGAAAAGCAGGTGGATCGACCTTTCCTGACTCGAATACTAAACGCCTTGTTATCATCTCATTCTACGCCACCAAAGGTTAAAATATCTCCGTATCCTCTTTTGATATTCTTTTTTAAATCCATTTCATTTTAGATTTTAATTTACTTCAGCATCTCTCGGGAGTCGCGCTGCTGCATAGAGCGTTTGCTTTGTCTTTATTGATTAAGTTTAACGTTTTTATTATTGTGAGAGAAATATTTGTACGAAAGGAAAATGTACTTGTATATTTGATTTATAACTTTTCTTTAGAAACAGTGTTATAAATATCTTACAGTTCCGTTGTATCGAATTTATAATATTGTAGTACTTTCTAGGAGTTATATATTTTGTAGAAGTCGAAAAATCAAACGAGGAATGCGGCAATGCGAAGGTGTAGAACTGGACAGCAGTATATCAAATGGTGTGTCGTCAGTTAACAGCAATAAAACTTGCTGTCGGGCAAGTGAATATTGTAATGGATTATTAAAGCGCATCTTATTGAGTATCGAGAGACACAACACAGCGGACGCGCCGCTCGTCGCTGCAAGTTTCCGACCACATTTACATAACTTGACAATTTCGGCTCGGAGCGCCGCCGACGTTGCTCCGTGTTGCTCACACAGTCACACACAGTATTCTTCACATGGCTCGTGCCACTTGTGTCACTGAAGTGACAATTCGCTCTCGTTAATCTTTTAACTAAAACAACGTTAGCTTTCAGTAATGTCTCGTATGGATTGGTTACTAGTTTTGAATGAAATGAATTTGCTTGTGTATTTTTGTTTCCACTATGAATTGGATTGTTTGAAGAAACCACCTAAAATGATATAGATTATCGTAGTAATGGAAATTTCATGTTACTAAACATTCGTTCTAAAAAACTTAATTTTTGAATCATTTACTGACGTCAAAATTCAACGATATTTCCCATCCTTGGAAACAAACTAGGCGGCTTTAGGCTAATTGCAACGTTCGGAATGGTAAGAAGTGTAGTTAGGAGTGATTAGAATGTGCAGGGGCACATCGGGCGACGGCGGGGGCGCGGCGCTGGGGCGGGGGGCGGTGACGCGGCTCGCGGGGCCCGTGCGAGCACCACCCATGCATTTCTCAGTTCGCTGACCTGGAATGTATATTTAATTGATTTTGGTATTGCGGTTGGCATGCTAACGAAGCCTGAATTTCAATGAAAAGTTCGATCTTTCGGCTAGAAACAATAGTTGAGCGAAACGCGAGGTTCGCTCGAATTGACCAGTCAATGAGCACGTCTGATTTGTACAAATATCCCATAACTTTTCCATTGATTTTTTTAAATAATATATATGAAAATAGGTATATGAATAATAAAAGCAATTATTTCCTTATTTATAGAATTCGTTTCTAGGATTCATTTTATCCTTGTTTATTTAGTAAAAGCTGTATACGATACTCTCAAAGCTTCCATAAGAAGAATTTGTTTTATTGAGACGCCTACAGCCTATATAAATATATAGAACACAAGTGGTTTTGATTCAGCAGTGGTTGTCGAAATGTAATATTATATACCTACTTGTACTAACAGAACAAGGTACTTCGTAGCACGAGTTGAAGCGCTACGCCGACGCGTAGGTAATCCGACCCGCGTAGCGCTCGTAGCAAGCCTCTAAACCGCGTAAACACTTGAAAGACATTTACGCAAACTAACCGTGTTACACACACTAATAATTTATTTTTAAAGTTTGTATATTTTTATTCTGGTTGTATAATTTGACGGAGCTTTAATATTTTAGACAATACAACATTTTTGTCTTGATATACATAGCTTAAAAGATCTTTCAAGCTTTTATCCAAAAAGTTATAGTCGTTATTGCAACTACCGAAAACCCTCGAATACTGAATATCAGAATTTCACTGGAACAGGCTGCCTATTGAGACAATAACTCGGAGCACAAATATTCCTTAGTTAGGCCGCTTGTCCGGCTTTAGACTGGCTGTGTGTGACAACTGTCACAGGTCGTGGAACCAGCACAGACAGCGTGGAATTTGCTTCGGGGAACGGTAGCTTTATTTAACGTACTTATTCATATTCAATACTCGACTAAGGTCACGTTGTTTTAATTCATAGCCTATATGTAGGAGGTAGGTAAAATGAGAGGTTGACAACGGTTAGTACCAAACCTGTCAACAGAGCTTCACAATATTGTGGGTAGATCTCATTCTGATATTTTACCGCGGATATTTACGTATGATATACCCAAATGATGAAAATCTTCTATTCAAATAAATAAAATTGAAGTGTCTGTTTGTAACGTCAAAATAAGAGGTTAAATGCATATGGAAGTATATACGGTACTAACTTATAACAAACCAAAAACAGTTTCTTAAATTTTGCTTGTTGTCTGTCTGTTTCGGCTAATTTCCTAAACGGCTGGGCTGATTTTGACGGGACTTTCACTGGCAGATCGCTGATATTATAAGGAGTAACTTAGTCTTTACTTTTATTTTAGAAAAAGAATTAGGGTTCCGCGCTAAAAAAATCAAATCCTTGAAATCCAATATGTACAAACGAAGTCAGCACAGCACAGCACAGCTAGTCTAAAATACACTTAATTTTATTTTATTTTATTTGGGAAAATAAACGGATACACATTACTATTTTATGGTATAGAACTTAAAACTAAAATGGGAGTATAAATGTATAACCAACAACATTTTCCACATAGTATAAAAAAGTTAAACAAACACAAACGGCGTGCGATGTAAATTACCTACATTGAATATAGAGTACTATGGTTAAATATATAAAAAAATAATAAAACTAAACTGAAACATATACTATACAGGTAAAAATAATAAAAAAGAGAAAGAAGACATAATAGAATATTTAAAATAGAAATTATGATTTTAGGGTTGTTATGTACCTAATTCTGCTATGATTTTAAGCGCAATACTTCTATCTATATATATATATCTTATTGAACTGAGTAGTAAGACACCGTAGGGGTGCTCGCGATCCTGCGTTTGATCGCCAAGAGGTTACAGCAAACAGCGGTCGTGCGCGCACACCTCTACGTATAGTAGTTCTGAGTACTACATAACTTATTCTATTACTTATGTATGTCTGTACAATCATATGAATTGTTACATAAATCAAACAGAAATGACGAATCCAACATTATACGTCTAGATTTAAGGTTTTGAAGTTTATATTTATCCAATAAGTCACTGTAAGATGCATACGCACGAAAGCAACGGAAATGCATGCCCTTTCAAAATGTGCGTTGTACTTTTTCTATCATATTAGAATATTTTTCATAGAAGGGATTCCACACCGGGACCGCGTACTCCAACTGAGACCTGACCAACGTTTTATGTAGGTATAAAGTAAGTAAGTAAAGTAAATAAGTACCAGGGCGTTTAAATTCCTGAGCCGATCTCATCATAAACCCGTACATGCGAAAAGCATTGTTCACAATTTTAGCAACATGGGCATCAAGATGGAGTTTATCATCTAACAAAACACCAAGATCACGAACCACTGTTTCTCTTGCCGGATCCATATTGTTCAATGAATATCCATATTTAATTACGTTTTTATTTTTAGTAAAACTAATGCAATGGCATTTGGATATGCTCAATTTAAGTTTGTTTTTTACACAATATGCAGAGAATCTATTTAAATATTCCTGCAAAAGTAAACAATCACGTAAATTAATAATCGGCCTAAAAATTTTTAGATCGTCTGCGTATAGTAATACTTTAGAATTTTGAAAACACGTACCTATATCATTAATAAACATAATAAACAAAAGAGGACGCAGTATAGACCCCTGCGGAACACCGGAAGTAACATTTAAGGTCGCAGAATTAAAACCGTTTATCACAACTTTCTGAGATCTGTTAAGAACGTAAGAAGAGAACCATCTCAATAGATTGCCACGTATGCCATTAAAGGCAATTTTACTCAACAGAAATTGATGGTCCACTTTGTTAAAAGCTTTTTGGAAGTCTGTGTATATAGTATCAACTTGAATACGAGAGTCCATACTGTTAAATAAATACTCAACAAAAGTTATCAGGTTAGTGGTAGTTGATCTTTTTTTGACGAATCCATGTTGTTGTGGAATTATGTTATTACGTAGTAGGTAGAGGATAAACTTTATCATGAACAAATTTCTCAAAAAGCCGAAAACCGATAATATCGATGTAGGACGATAATTCACTATATCCTGTTTAGGTCCCAACTTGTGAACAGGAGTTAAGTTTGCGAATTTCCATGCTTGGGGAAATGCTCCTTTTGAAATAGATAAATTAAAAATAATTTGTAATGGCACACTCTGATTAATGGCGGTCTGTTTAATGAACACAACTGGTAGGCCATCTGGTCGCGGGCCTTTAGATGGATCTAATGCTCTTGGTGCATTTAATATTTCATCGGCAGTAAGCTGAATGTTACTAAGGAGAGAACAGGTTTCAGAATAATCTCCGCACTGCGATGAAATACCATCAATTGAAATGGATGGCTCGTATACTGAATTAAAAAAGCTTGAAAATTTCCACCCGAGCCATATTCTACAAGGAGATCGAACACCCGAATCAAGCAATAGAAAAGAAAAAAAGTTATCTCAGTGGAGCCTCTTATCCTTGATATTCATTAGCGTAATGTCGGCCAAGGGTAAAAAGCTAAGGGGGTTGCCTTCGAGCAGAATAAGGGCGCGGGACGTGTCGGGCGATGTGACGAATAATAAAATTGACAAACAAGATCACAACTCGAGAGAAGACGTTGAACGTTGAATGACGTCACTCCTGATAGGAAGGTCGAGATTTTCCGTAGAATTCATTAGTATTTTAAGATTAGGTGACGATAAACAATTACTTTGTAAACTACCTTGACCGTAAACAAGTGCGTTAGGTTTACATTTTCGTAAAGAAAGATCCTTACAAAATATTTTTCAGCCCCCGGTACGCGGTACCAACATGCTATTAAGAGGCACTCCTATACTTTTGCGATAGGTAGGTCGATACTCAATATTTCATAAAATGTAAAGAGAGTCACGGCCACCGGGTAGGTATTAATGGACGCTTAAATGGAGGTGAAACTTTAGCCAAGTCCCGTTACCGCGGCAATTTGTCAAACAAAAAATATGAGTGAACTTTCAGGCCAGAAGCGTTGTCTGACATGACTTATATAAATAACCTGTGCCCGGCAACCGACCGACGGTTAGTTTTAGCTTTATTTTATGGGACTTTTTTATTCGACAGAACTTAGTGTTGCCCAAGTCAGGGGTCTCGATGACCCTTGTGTGTAAATTGTTATACGGACATATGAAGTAAGTGGATGTAACAGGTTGAAACGAGAACCTATTATATTTTATCAAGTGGAAACGTTGCGCTGAAAGTGCGATATTTCTGGCAGAGTCGATAATTAATACATTGAAAAAAGATTGTTTGACATTAGTATTTCAGTTCAGAGTTTACAATTTATTGAACCTCATTTATTTTTTAATGAAAAGCTGCTTTTGAATCTCATGCCTATCCTTATTTCTGAAGTTTTAAATTACTTACCTACAATTATTTTTAAAACGGTTCGAAATAATTTATTTTGAAATGTAAAGATATTGCGAATGTCCGTTGTTAATATGACCGAAAAGCATCGCAATGTATCGCGGCTGCTGCCTGTTACATTGAGTGGAGTACTCAGATATTCTGGTAATTAACCTCTCGCCACGATCCAGTTTTAAATTCGTGAATCACGCGATTTTACTTTTGGAAATGTTTTTCGATAAAAACGCTTTTGTAAATTCTTCAGGGTATTATTTTATATAGATTTACTACATTTACTACATAACACAGAAGAATTTATACTTCATAGAGTTTATACAATTATTTTATACTTCATAGAAACCTCTTTGAAATATGCACAAATAAAGTTCTATTAAGTTTTGAGCTCGGAGAGGTTATTAAGCTGATCACGATGATCAATCGTTGGAGTAGCAAACAGTAAACACGCCTGAAACTTTCTCCCAATCTGCATACTATTCATAAATATGTAGACGAACTTTATAACGTTCTTGTATAACAATGTAAATGATAGGTAAACTTAAGCGCACGTTCACGTGAATCATTGATACGGTGAAGACGCCGCGCGCTGTAATCAAAGCATGAAACAGCCACTCGGGGAGAGCTTCCAAACTAGTATCTATCGCACAAACATTTAACGAATTACCCGAGGATTACTAACTTATTTCATTAAGAACTTTGCGCAGGCGAAATGTTATTTTGGATAAATCCCTCAAGTGTTATCTAGATGATTGCAGCCGGAATCTCGCTCTTTCAACCACGCCGCGACATTGTTTTTGTTGACTGTACGTGGCTATCTAAACGGCTTTCTCTATGTAGCTTTATACATGGGTGCGGCTGCTATTGTGGTGGTAGGATAGTTTTACAAATTGTTTTTATTTATGATAATGTCATAACATACCTCAATCTCAAATAAAAGTAGAAGTTAATAAAAACATATACAGGGTTATTTTATATTGGCTAGCTAAACTCCTCAGACGCGATGGGTATTGATGTCTAAACATGATGATATAAAATTTGATTTTTATTTGTGGTGTCTTTGACCGCAGTTATCGTAACCACTTAATATACCAGTTTAAAAATCCGTTTCTTTTTTGTGTAACCTTTACAGACATGATGGCTATATGTAAACATGATAAAACACAAGGAAACAGTTTTTCTCAACTCATACTTCAAGTAACAACACCAAAAGCAATCGTTGACCTCCTAAAAAAGACATTAAAACATTATATTTGATCGTGTTTACATATGCGATGTGAATCGCCCATCGAGTCTCTAGAGTTAAGCTCAGAGCCAATATAAAATAACCCTGTATAACAGTGTGCCTAAATAACCTACCTGGTGGCACAATAAAGCTGTTCACTGTTTTGACAACAGCCCCCCGGCAGGCACCGCACCTGAGAAAAACCACGCAGTAAAAACTCTCAATTATTGGCTCAAAATACTCCTTTCCTTTCATAATAACCCTTCCTACCGATAACAGGCATGTCGCCTGTTCCTTGTAGTGCATAGCATGTAGGCAAAACAAATACCATTCAAGCAATTTGCATAATAAAACAACTGCCGCGCGATTATAAGATTAATGGAATATTTTCAAAGCAAGGATTAAACGTCTACACTGTTGGAGATCCTTTTATGAGAAACCTGATTAAGATTTGTGAACTAACTGCGTTTCTTCAAGTGGGATTTGACGCTTAGTCTAGTGGGTAGTTTTGCGGGAAAATCCAACCAGAGAAGTTCAAAGTCTTCATTATTGTTTTGTTTTAAAATGAGATCACTTATTTATTTTCCTCCGCTGCATTTTAGTTTGACGTGGTAGGTATTAATAGTACACACATATTTCGATTACTTCTAGACCAAATTAGAATAGAAAAGAGTGCCTTGGAAGAATATTACTAATCTTAGAGTTCATAATATTCAAATAGCACTTAGACAATAGAGTTCATAATATACAATAACCGACGAAACATTTCTACGCTAGGGACTAGAATCATTTGCTGAATTCATGGTTACAGTTTGTGCGTCGATGCCCCTGCCAGCCTGTATATGACTGACCCTTCATTCACTCGTTAATTATAGAGTTCAATAAAGTCAAATCAAATGAAAGAGTTTATGTAAGGCGCCATTGAAACCATAAGTTAACTTGCATTCGGGCTGTCAGTTTTCCTCCAGCAGGTCACCAAATAAATACGTTCAGCTCAGACATTAGGGCCGTCTTCGTCGGTAATAATTCTTCCGCATATCAGCCCTTGCTCTACGATGTCCCTTTGTCCCTTGTCTTTGATAGAAAGCCTCTTCGATTGATGACATCTATTTGCGCCGAGTTCGAGTTCGTTGAATGACTTTCAAGTTTTCCTTCAGCGTTTGAGTTGTTCGAAAAATATATTATTGGGATAATATTGGTTCATGAATCATGTGCCTCTATGAGAGATAAGATTTGGTAAATATAATCTTGTGTTTAAAGTCAAAATGTTTTGGAGAACACTAAATTACAGAGTTGTGATAGTTTAGTATTCACCGTGGCATGTTATCAGTCCTTTCCAGATGTGCATGAAAATGATTAAGTCCTTTTATTACAGGTCTGTAGATTGTTGCGGTCATCACATTTTTTTAAGTGAAATAAAAAGTAAACAAGACACGCAAAATAAAAAAGGAACGTGTGGGATCGGAGAAGCCCCGGCAGGAACGACTTTCAAAATGAATTCCAAGATGGTACCTGCGCGAATTTCAAAATGACGAAACATTTCAAAACTTTCGCAGCCGCCATCTTGGACTTTTATTTGGTCAAAATGAAAATCCAAGATGGCGGCTGCAAAATGAAAATGTCACCCATGATGAAAAAATTGAAAATTTTCGCAGCTTTACCTTGCTTCTTGCCAAATTCATGATTCTAGGTTAACGGGAATTGATTCACATAAATGACCATATTTTTATTGCGCTGACTTAGAACCCTAAAAGTAGACAATCAATGTTGCCGAACTCAATATTTCATTAAAATCAACTTCACAAAGAGAATCCGTAAAATAGCATTTGAATTTAAGTCGCATTAAAAGTTTGCGTGAGCTGAGTTCGTAGCACAATGGGGCCGTTGGAAAAATTCTAATTACTTTACCGAGTTGGAATTTACAAAAGTTACGCTCACTGGTCGGCCGTCTGGCTTGATGCAGAAACTTATTTTTAACATTGAAACATCATTAATGGATGAACACACCACTGTAGCAAAATTAACCACCGAAATATGCACTCACATATCGAAAATGCGAGCTCTTAAAATTAATGCTATCCACGCTGTAGGCTTGTGAGTAATTTTTTTTTTCGAAAATCTTATTTGCTTTCATTATCGCTCTGCACGAAAATGCTCTGGCAAAAGATATACTGCCCCATTTTTATTTTGTGAATATTTTTCAGTTACAATGCAACTTAATGACAAATGAATTTCCCTTTTACATTTATCGTCAGCGTTTTCGTTCTTGCTATACGGAAAATGGAGGTACAGTATCGTCTTTTATCTGGCGCATACACTGATGGCGCTATCATATAACACTTTACGCGATCCCGGATCGATGCAATGTAACAAATAATGAAGTGGAGTGAACTCCAGTAAACGCCCACGGCTCAGAAGTGTTGGCAATTTAGAACAGCCGGCGCCGCTTGTTGCCGTCGTTTTTCTTGCCTCTTTGTTCAATAAATGTACGCCTGGAATGCCTTTCTCACGATGTTAGGTTCATATTACAATCATAATTACGTAATAATGCTTAAACCATGTATTTACACTCTCATCGAGATGCGTGGCTTCAACCTCCTATTTTTTAATACATTGTAGCCGTGACTTAAATGTCTTTCTATATTTTAAAATAGCCTTTTATTTTATTAAAGTCTTTTGTCTTCATTACCACTTAGAAGTTTGAACAGAATCAGGACATTGTGTCTCAACGAATTAATGTAAGTTATGTAAGTATCCATTAAAGGAAGACAAAGTTTGATCATGGGTTCCTGATTATTTAATAGAATTGAGTTTCTAGAATTGATTGTATTTCGGTTTGGTTCCAGTTTTCTCGTGTTAATTAAGGTGGCATCGTTTTGCTAATGTATTGTTCACTTAAATGCATTAACATTTATAATGTAGGTATGCTACCCACCGCTAAGAAAACAAAAAAAACTATTTCTCTGAGCATAAAATTGCTTCAATTATAATGATTACGTAACCGCTTAATGAAGTCACCTCTAATCAAGACGCCTTAGCGTTTATCAGAGTGTGGTGTAAGCCATACGTCCATGGGTTTCATTATCATATACCCTTAGGCAAGTATAGAGGTTGCTTCTGTTTAGTCAACTGGGTACACGCTAAGCAATATCACTGTTCATATAGCTAGACCATAATGTAAGGGCTGATTTTTCCAACGCCAGATCACTTTATCCGAGGAATAAATAATTTTTAAATTTTGACTGTTCTTCCATTCAAAATCTGTTAGACGTCAATTTTATTCTACGAATAAATATTATCTGTCGATTAAAAAATCAGTCCTAAGTGAAACAAACAGAACAGCGCCATCTGTCTCAATCGACAGATAATTTTTATTCGTGGAACAAAATTGACGTCTGACAGTTTTTGTATTGAAGAACTGTCAAAAATTCAAAATTATTCCTC
Source organism: Apamea crenata (assembly GCA_949629185.1). Classification (NCBI taxonomy): domain Eukaryota; kingdom Metazoa; phylum Arthropoda; class Insecta; order Lepidoptera; family Noctuidae; genus Apamea; species Apamea crenata. The sequence continues at coordinate 11,859,321 of OX451360.1, read as the reverse complement.
CGATAAAATTATCTGGCGTTGGAAAAATCGGCCCTTACTGAACAAAAACCTATCGAGAAACAAGTAAGTAGTTTTTCAGCCGAAAATGCAAATCAGGCTGAATTTGGTTTTTGTTTTCGGCGAAAAATAATCTGTTATGGGTTGGACTACACATTTGTGCTGTGTAATTTTCTGAGCGATGTATTTATGTTAAGTACTAATAATTAATCGCCACCTCCAAAAGTCTGTCAGCTAACAAATGGCCCGGTATGTAGTAGGTAACCCTCTAACGAGCCAGTCAGTAACCTGCAGGTTCTACTGACAGTCAGCAGCCTCAGTCGTAAATTTTGGAGTCAAATAAATAAATGTCTTTTTAAGAGCCGTTCTCGAGCTTTATCGATTTAACTTCATTACTCAGGTAAATAAAAAGAGTTCCAATATGAATTCTCATAATATTTAGCGTGGCGTGCTTTTGTTAAATAATTCAGTATTTTGTGTATTTAAACGACGTGTTGTTCAATCGCATAGGTTTCGGATCGTATCGGAATAGTAACGAACACAGCAACATCGAGATAGAACGCAGGTAGTAACGGTCTGAAAGCAAGCTGTACGAGTTCGTTTAACAAAGCCGTTCCGTGCCCCATGCGAATTAAAATCCCAACAATACCTTCGGGCAGGTGTTTTACGTGTGTTGTGTTTTATACCTATTATCCCGTAACATCCGTCCGGAGCTACTTTCAGACCGTTTCATCTTACGCCCAAACGGGTCAGCGTAATTTATTACCTATTGTGCGGATATTTCATTTATCACGGTGAATTCAATTTACAGAACAATTAATCATTCCACAATACTTACTTGCCGACAGCGGACTGGTTGCCCGCCGCTGCCGCCGGAGACGGAGCCACTGCGATAAAAAAAACTTTTCGTGCTCAAAATACAATAAAAATATCGTTTTCACACGTCCTTTACACATGTATACGTAACAGTACGTATTTACCGACGCATATTCGTCGTTCGTAACGTGAGTTTCGTTTGGACCTTTCGTCGCCCACCTCAAGGGGAGCCACGGAGAAAATAATCTTAAAAGGTTGTGACTCAGCGTAATTAAAGAGCGGTTTGAATCATCCATTAATGAGCCAGTGAGGACACTTGATTAAAGTGAGATCAAGACTGTTATAATAAATTGTATTACTCACGAAAAATCCCTTAAAAAGGTGAGCGAGAAAATCAAAGGCCTCGAAAAATTATCCCTCAAAGAAAGAAATTAAGTTTGAGGGCAGGTTTTAAGAAAATTAAAATCTAAATCCTTAAACCGCTTAGAATTATAATAATCTGGAGTGTGGTGGCGTCAGAACCGGTAGAAATCCCTTGCTTTATATTCGGCGAGTATTATTAGTGAATAGAGTATGTTCTCGCATGTGTTATTTCAGTATACGTGTTCATTTTAAGCCGGTCGTTAGCATTCAGTTCGCTGCTGCGGAATTGAATTAGTCGTCGCCGTCTACCCGTAACCTTACGTACGCGCCGAGCCGACGCTCCACGTTTGACATGACATGTCTGCCGTGATTGCGATCCCGCACCAATTAGAACATGCGCCTTTTTAACGTGTAAACGTCTAAACTTTTCATGCTTTTCACCGAAAACATACATAATTCAATAGCATACGTAATATGATAATTAGGTCAGTAGGTCTTTCCTACCCACGGTATTTGATTGATTAATTTACGGCTTGTTTTCCCTCGCCCGCGTTTTATGGGAAAATTCGTTGTTATTTTAAAACAACGCTTTTTAAAGAATTTTATAAAACTTTTCTCGTTAATAATATTGGGATGCCAGTAATATTATTAGTAATATTCTTCTTAGGATAAATAACATAGATCAGCACTGGGAATGAAGCGTTATTTAACTTAGTTAATTGAATCACGGCTAATCCGTTCATCTGGTTTCCATAACTACGTTGCAGAAGTATCACACAAACGGGAGCACTTATTTTTATTATAGTTAATTAAACCTAATAAAATAATTACAGTTCCTCCGTAATGGGAGTTTGTCCTGCGTACGAGCCGCGTAGACGTGGCGTAGCAACGCGTAGACGTCGTGCAGCATAGCCGCGTAGACGCTGAATGCCTACGCTCAACTAACGCCCAGTATTATGGCACCCTAGAAGGCAATTGGCTACAACACGAAGAAAAAAGTATGGGTATGTACCCAATTGATAAGGAAGCATATTAACCCCTTCATGGAAAGTTTGAATACGGCAGATGTCGTATCTCTAGTCTTGCAATCTCTTCGTCTTAATTTACTTGTGTAAGGATCGTTGAACACGTGATTCGTTTTATTAGATTGGAAACTTCAGCAACTCTATCAAGCCAGTGGTTAGGGCTAGAACGAATGATGCCTCGCCTGAAATCCGTCGGTGTTATGAGCACAGAGAATTTTGTACAATACAGAGGCGTATTCCAATAACAATAAAAGGAATACAGGCTTTTGTTTTAAATAAAAATAAACAAAACAAATGCCGAGCACATTTATGCGAAAAACGTATATTTTGTGAGCAGATATACGTTTATTTCGTTTCACAAAGCTATTGAAATACAAACGGCGGCAGTAAGGAGTGGCTGCCTACGTCAACCAGAAGTGTCGTTAAGTGCTGGGGCCGCGCCGCCTCTGACAATTACCGCTACGAGCCTGTAATGACCCAGAGAGACCCTTATTAAAACTTGCTTCACCCCACTTCCACTAAGTAAAGTTTAAAGTAACGATGCATATTAATTGAAATATCGATATACCGTAGTTTGTGGACACTTCACATCAAACGGCCTCTGTGATGGATGACCTGATGTCGCAAATTAATAGGTATTTAAAATGATATTTTATGAGACCACATTAGGTATACTCCAATACCTACAAGAATATCCAGTTACAAATGGTATTTTATTAAAGGAAATGAAATACCTTGACACTTGAAACCTAAAACTTTAACTGAAAAGAAACGTGTCTTGAAAATCAGAAAGAGCTTAGGAGCATATTGGAAGTAGGAACGAATTAATGTACGTGCCGAGCTTAAATGTCAATAAAAAAGATTCATTTAATACAACGTATGAATACAAACATTGGTTTATTACGTGTGCTATAAAATAAAAACTTCTTAAGCATATAAATTGGGGGCGTGACATAAACAGAGCGGATGGGTGATGCAGCCCGGGTTTATAGTTGTCATCGAATTGTGTGATCGTAAGCGCCGTGTTTTATTGCATCCACTGCTTATTATTATCCAGTTTTACTGCCGCGTGGATCCGATATAACTTCGACCAATATGGCCAGGATAAAGTTTGATCGAACCCAGTGGCCGCAAACGTTTCGCTTGGAATCAATAGAGAACAATACTACAACTATAAAAAACGTGTGTAAGGGCTTACGTTTAGTATTAGGGGTAGCGATTGTAACAGTGTTGTTACTCGGAATTTGGGATTGAACGCACATTGGTACAGGGATCAGCTTCGTTCAGTAGTGGGGTTGCTTTTCTGTAACTTAACAAAATCGGTAGTAGGTAGTGGATACCTACATAAAATTAGTAGTTGAGAGTTAGTCATACATTTAATAAGTAATCGATTTGCATGCAAATGACTTCATTGGTATTTGATGCGCACGTTTCTGAAGTAACTAAGCATGTCCTATGTTTAATTCTTATTACTGTGTGCACTTTCTCACAAGGGACACAGGTCTCCTCTCGGTGAGAGGGAGTGGACCATAGTCAAAATCGGTCCTTGAGATATAAATGGTGTAACTAACGCGACTTTGTTCTATTTAAATAGATTTATTCCTGTTAAAAATTAAGCTTCGTAAATTTATTGGGTCTGGCTTTGCTTTATTATTATAAAGCTCATCTTGCATAGTGTGTCAACTTAGACGGTCAACTTTATGCCATTCAAGTTTCCCTTCCACCAAAATCAACAACATCTGTTCGGTAGTTAACTCGTAAAAAAGTTGCGAACAAACTTATTTGCATTATAACTTGTCTCATGACTACAAGTTAATGAAACAGTAAGTTAACTCGCACTTAATTAGAGGGCAGGTAATTAGGTGTATCTGCGCAGAGTGGGTACGCGAGTGCGACTCGTATTTTGCATTATTATGCGAGATTACCGAAAAGCTGCACTCCGCTTCAGCGCGAATCCGGGCGAAACAAAACGTTACGTCCGAAAGTTAACACTGCGACAGATACTTAGCGCTACGTTATTAACTGTACCTGCGATAATTTTGCATCGTTTCAACTAGGGAAAAAAATACTTTTCACTGATGGTATGGGTACTTGAGATAGATCTAGTGGTATAGGTATATTAATTATTATATTGTCATTTAGCACAAATACCACTGAAGATGTATCTCTTTTACTCATCGAAAACTATCAGTGTGCTATATTGTATTGTAGGTGTAAGTGAGTGTACTGTTAATAATTTGCTCAACTTCCTGGTACTAAATTTTCAGACCAGTCCACTCTTACTACTGTACACTATTTTAATTTTATTGAAAAGTAAGGTGGAGTTAAGAATGCATTTAAACAACATTTACAACAAATAATAATGAGAGGATGCCAATTAAAACTGAATTTTCAGAAGATAAGTAGGAAATCAAAAAGTTGAAGAAAATAGGCAACGGTGACGGTACTACGTTGCTAATGGGTGCGACGTTTCATAAAGGCTAATGCGCTTGCAGCCGAGCTGGATATTAGGCTTTAGACTACTAAGAGATTTCAAATTTCCATGACAAAATTATTCTCAGTCTAGCGCTGGTGGCTGCTTTTAGTCTATCTAGCTGAAATGGCTTTATGTTGCAGTTTTTATTAAGTTATCTCACGAAAATGTAGATTCTTACACACAGGGAGATGCAGCAGTATTAGCTATTCCATATAACAATTAAAATAATAATAAAGTAGTACAAGTTCGAGGAACCTCAGGGCCTCCAGAGATCCTGAAATCATACGTACCTGATGTCAGTCATGGTATTTCAGCCAAGCAAATTTAATAATAATGATGCTAAATAGAAATAGATACATAGAATTCTCTTTATTCATTCATTTCAGCCGAAAGACATCCACTGCTGGACATGGGCCTCCTCCAAGCACCGTCACATGGACCGGTTCTGTGCTCCCCGCATCCAGCGGATTCCTGCGGCCTCCACAAAGTCATCGGTCCACCTTGTGGGAGGCCTTCCAACGCTACGTCTTCCGGTACGCCGTGGCAACTCCAGAAGCTTTCTGCCCCATCGGCCATCTGTTCTACGAGTAATGTGCCCTACCCACTGACCGTTATGCTTGGCAATTCTTCGGGCTATGTCGGTTACCTTGGTTGTCCTGCGGATCTCTTCATTTCTGATTTGCCCACGTTGGGAAACTCCAAGCATAGCCCTCTTTATTTATGTACACCATTAATATTACAGAAGGGCGGTCTTATCGCTAAAAGCTATCCTTTAAAGACAGCAAGCCTAGCATTTTGAATTTCGTTAAGTGTGTGTATCAGATTGATGGTACCAAGCAGGCGTTGTAAATATTTATTGACATTCAGAAAGTCTAATTACCTATATTCTATAAAAACAAAAATGCTGCGGGCGGTATTTTTTTACATAAGTAAGTACTAGGGGTAGGTATTCAATATACATAATAAATATTCTAATGTTACATGCCCCGAATACATTAATTTATGAACTCCTTGAATGGAATTAATGGTCTTAGTCCTTTGTCGATTATTTAATCAGAACTTGGATATTTTTATATGTAGAAGTTATGTTATGTTGTTGTTGTTAGTTGTGTTGCTAAGTTGTGTTGTGTTTTGTGTGTTGTTGTTATGTTGTGTTGTGTTATGTTGTTGTTGTGTTTTGTGTGTCTTTTTTGTGTGTTTTGTTGTTTTTTTTGTGTGTGTTTTGTATGTGACTTTTTTGTGTATATTTTTATGTGTGTGTTGTTTCTGTTTTGTACTAGCTTCTGCTAACAACTTCGTTCGTGTGGAAGTCGTAAGACACCACAAAATAATAAAGATTGTCTGCTAAAGTCGACCTTATGTAGAGCAGGCTCTGCAGGGCAACTCTGGTTATTTTGCATACGAACAGTCAGCCGATTTTAGACTGAACTCTCAATTTTTTTTATTAGGTTTTTGTTTCGAAGAAAACAATGATAATATAGCCGGGGTGATGTAAAGACGTTAGCTTGGATAAAATCTAACGTTGTATCTGGGGGCATGGGAGTGCCCCCGCCAAGACGAGCCAAGCGAAGCCCAAGGGCACTACCTACCTTTTCTAGAATCAATTCGTCGTATTTTTGAACCTTCTTAACTTGGGTTTGGATTATACCAGATAAACAAAATTTTCGGAATATGATGTCAGCAGTTGACTTATTTAACCTATAAAGTTTCAATTGCATAGCTCTTATACCTTAGATTTTATTGATATCTAAAATACCCCGATTTCGTCACTGATTCACTGACTCACTCAAAGTCAAACTCAAATCATTTATTTCAATTAAACCATTTACAGGTACTTTTGAATTGTCAAAATTAAATAGTCGGTCAGTTAGTCAGAAAGTTGAACCTATTCGCCCATTTCAAAAACGTAGATCTCTATGGAGAAGAACGGGCAAGAAACTCCACGGACACTCTTTTAAATCAAGATATTGTTACAAAATCCTGGGTACATTATTTTTATTGCTTCTATATGTGAGAACAATGTAAAAAAGAAACAATTTAAAATATAACATTAAAAATAAGCCCCGGCAGTTAAGAGATGACCAGTCTCAACCAACGGCGCCCGTTCACGAACATGACGCGTGGATCAGCACCACCCAGCTCAACCATTTTGTAGGGAACCGAATGATCCAACACACGCGCCACAATCAGTGAGAAATTTAAGTGAGCATGACATATTCTCAACTGCCATGCTCTTTCAAGTCAACATCAAAATATCATAAAAAACGGATCCATGGTTCTTACATTTACAAAATTTAAAAAATGCTTCTAAATTATACAAAACTATAGTTTGCAAATTTTCTTAAGAGATAAGAAAAAAATATATATAAAAAGTTACTACCAATCCGGAAGAGGTATTTAATATTGAAGTATTCAAAATTAATCTTGATTGAATTAGGCCTTGTAGAGTTAGGGCGTTTAGAGAAGCTTGGCTCTACATGGGATCTGATTACTTTTTGACAGTGCGAGCTACATGGTCTCGTCTTGGCAACATTTAACATGAAAAATGTTTTTGTGGGATGATTTCTACACGACAAACCTAATTCTGAGTGTGACCTTAAAATTGTACAGAAATACGTAAGATTTAAATACGTTCTCTAAGGCCAATGTGTTATCCTTACAATGTTATTTTGAGCGATGCCATTTTCCTAATAACGCGTAGGACTGTGTGATCGTATGGTGTGTGGGCAGGCAAACGACTATACTTATAATTTGCCAGCGGGTACTTCGTCTATCTTTTCATCCAGCCGTCGTCCACTGACCACGGCTATTGTTTAGTGATTAATTGCTGGGAAAATTGAATCACCGTGATAAATGAAATATCAACACAATATGTAACAAATCGCTATAGTCCCGTCCTTCGATCAACGGCCAGCCGCGATTGTTTGATTACGAACGAGTGAACGACACAGAAAGGAGCAAATTAACGAGCGGACCGGCTCTTTGTGGTTTTTGTACACATGCTAAATCACAAAAAATCCCTGCGTAGTTTACTTACAGCTAACACGGGCGATTTATTAATTCTTATATTTATTTGGCTACATTCGTTTAATAGAAATTAAAAGTAAGGAATATAAATTTTACAAGTGTAATAACATTTTTACCAGACTTGTATTTATGTTTTACTAGCTGTTGCCCACGACTTCGTCTGCGATCCAGGATGAAAAGAAGGCCTATGTCCTTCACGAGGTCATGGTCCACTAATGTGACAAATTTGATCCACAACCGTTCAGCCGTTTTAGCGTGAAAGCATAACAAACAAACATACAGACTCACTTTCGAATTTATAATATCAGTTAGTAAAGATCGCGGTGTTTGTGTTGTATTTTTAACAAAAGCCGATGCGCAACATCTTGCTCCAATATAAAGGTTAACAGATTGAGTTTGTAGTCATCCAAATACGAAACATTCTCGTCGACAGAACGATCAATCAATTTGATTTGCTTTCACTTTTCTTACAACAACATGGTAACCCACACAAAGTCAGATCATAAGCAGAACATGAAATAATATTCATCGGACGTGGCATAAAGGAAAATAAATTGATCGTGTAGGGAAGGGTTGCCTAGGGTCGCTCAGTCTGGCCTGTTAGATTCCTAAATTATTTAATAAGCACATGATTGATATTTATGCATTAGCTACACGTGTATGACGTATGTATTTCAGTCGTTGCCCAGTGGTAACGGCCACGACTTACGTAGGTCGTGGGTTCAAACCCAAGCAGGCACTTTACTTTGTGTAAGTTATTTCATCACCACTGCTCTCAAAACGTTGAAGGAAACCATCGTGAAGAAACCGGCATGTGATAGAAGGAAAAAATCGAAGATATGTGACATCCGCCAATCCAAACCGCGCCCGCGGATTATGGCCCACTCCCTCCCACAGAAAGGAGGCCTGTGTGCCAGCAGTGACAACATTATAGGCTGATTATGGTTTTGCTTTGTGTATTTTTTAAGTTCCTAAAAATCTATTCTCTCGTGGGTGCGTTATCTCTTATGCAAACTGAAAGGCTCTACGACTGTAGGTATGAACTAGGATAAAGTATCCTTGTTACAGTAAACTCCAGGGTTTGCTTTGGCTGCAATAGCGTTTTGTCTAGTTAGCGTTTCAAAACAAGCCACTACGATGTGATTGAATGCCGTATTCTAAACTAGATCAGTAAAAAATCCCAGTTATATCCGTAAAAGCCCTTTAACCTCGACCGACACACAAGATAAACCCAATAAAAAGTTAAAGCCCGATTAAGATATCTTTTTTATTATTTTGGGTTCAGAATCACACACATACAATCATCTCGTTAAAACTTGCTTGGTTTCAAATACGCAACCCGAATAAAATGAATTTTTGCAGCGAAAAGTTGTATTGCAATGTTTGTTGAACACAGAAAGTGTATTTCAACCTGCCCTGATAAGCAACTCCGTGGTTTTTCTTCATTCCCAGATGAGTTCAGAAATTATTGTGTATTTCGGTATTATTTCCACGTAGAAACTTTTTACCGAGGTATTATTACAAAGAGGGTCGTTGTACGCTGAGAGTCGTATTTTAATAATGAATGGGTCGTGCATTAAAGCCGTGACATTTAAGTTGGTTGGTAGCGGGTCGCCCCGGCCGCCTGCCCCGTCGCGCGTCGCTCTCGACCCCCGGACACCTTGATTATAACATAATTGAGTGCTTCCGGTGAACCAGGGAGCCTCCGTTACATTTATACAAAAAAATTGAAACATTGTCCTCTATCGTGTCCGCCTTGAGCGCGCGCTCGCAAAGTCAGTCTAGAGTAAATGGAACTGTAGCTCTACTTGAAATATGATAAGATGCTATTCGAAATCGCTGTGTTATGAACTGTAAATAAACTCCAGACAGCAAACCGATTCTAGGTACCTCTAAATCGATTCGATATTTGAAGATTTTTAAGTAGGTATATACTAACGTTTTGCAAGATTGACAAATTTTATAAATAGCATAGGTAACTGGAAATCTCAATGTAAGTGTTATCTAAAAGAAACATTGATTGAATCGTTATTTTCTATCTTTAAATGGTTCCTTTATATAGAAAAGAAAACCTGATTATAACAGTTTTAGATGTTTTCAAAAAGAACATCAGTATGTCACGGTAAAAAATCTGTAGGAGTTTTAAAATATTCCAGGATGATAGTTTATTCGCAGAAACTTTTCCGCTTTTTATATTTCTGCGTGGAAATGAAAAAGTTTAGCGAGTAGCGGCATCGCACCGCCCCGAGCCCCGAGCCACATCCGTTCTCAAATTCTTTGACTCAGACTGGATCATATTTTTGGCTGGCTAAATTTGCGGCAATGAATCTTTTCAAAGTTTTGATTGTACACATTCGTTACCTCCTACCATTCGTCAACGCTAAAGAGTTCCAATCCATATAACTTTGCGGTCCTAAGAGTTAAGCTTCCAAGCACTTGGAAATTGAAATTTGTTACGGAATTAATGCGTCTTACAAGTTTAAAAATATGGGCGTGGAATGAGTTTCAGGCGTATTCATATAATATTAATAGGACCTTTGTTGATATGTCGGTGAGAGATTCGCGTAAAACATTTCTTAACAGAATTATTCATAAATTGTTGTTGAAGATTTAGACACTATATTTCGTCGGCACGTAATATACCGGTACGGGGGTTTCAAAACAGACATCTCTCAACAGAACAGAAATATAAAGCGTAAACGTATTTGAATAAAAGAGAACAAACATTAGTTACAATATACTATGAAACTTTTATTATTCTTTACAATAGAGCAAGTTTGCTAATGTATAAATAAGTTCAGATTAAGCAGAACCGCTCAAGTTTTTGACAATGTATATTTTATTGTAGAGATATTTATAGGCCTTCGCAAAGGGGCAGGATAAAATATAATGATCCTCGTCTACTGTGAAGCTAATGAATACTTTTCTGATTAGCGAAATAAGCGCCGTCATTAAATAGCCACTCAAGTAGATGAGCCTAAATGTTGGACAACTTTGCGAAAGTTAAATTCGCTCTACAATCATGATTTATATTTCTTTAAAGAGGTACCTATTAAAACTTTTTTCAGATTGCAACTCCTTTAACACTTTCAATTCCAAGTGCAATAAATCAGAGCTAACCGCGGCAGCTTTCACGTTATGACTTCCTCGTAAAATTTACATTTAAAAGTTAATTTTCTCGCTCCCCAGCTTAAGGCAATTGTTAATCTTGGATTCGCTCGTATTGCTCTCTGTGTAAAAATTAAGAACATTAGAGTAAGTTGCAGCGGGCGGGGTAGCCAGGCAGCCAGGCAGCCAGGCGGGCCCCCCGACCGCTCTCGCCTCTGCAACACTCATACACTGGTACGATTATTACCCCGGCGCGGCGGTGCGGAACCTATGTTTATCTTGTTTGTTTATTTTTGAGACTGTTTCCTCATAAAGTGAACATTAAACGGGTTCATGAACGTAGCTATACGAGTATTGTCTAACTTTATAATTAAATTCAAGATATCTTGCGCTGCCAGCCATGTTATTTGGAACTAACGAAAGCTTATAACTTCATCTGCGTAGAGCTTAGATTTCAAGAGAAGGGGCAGCAGCACCCTCGCGTGCTCTTATACCAACTTACCTCCTGCTTCTGCCATTGCCATCTGCCATTCCATTTGTCAATTCTGGAACAATGGTTTCACACCCTCACGATATCCATGAGAAGGCTTATATCTACATGCAAGGACAACAAATCCTTTTGACATTACATATCTACCTACACATAATACGTTTCTTTTTTGGTAGGTGCCGCAATCTCCTTATACACACCCTTTACAGACAGACCATTTAAAGTACTATTTCATAAATCTTAACAGTTTAAGAAAAGTATGTTTAACAAACCTATGGGTTGGTACTTGTACAAGTTAGTTAAAACAAATGGCTAACGAGCAGGGAAATGTTATCACCATCACATCACATTCAGCGAAGGCTTAAGAGATAGTTACAGACACGAAAAATTGTGTGACCAAACTGCATAAATATGCAGAATCTAGGTCGTTAACCGAGAAATCCGGTTACACAAAAGACTTGGTCGGGTGCAGAGTATTTCGTAGTCCGCAAACGAATTGCAAATGCGGCTAGAGCGCGAGTTTGCTCACCGAGTCGCCAAACACGGCGCGCGCCCGCCCCAGCCGCGTCCTCGCGCGCTGAATCGCAACACTAGCGACCGATAAATACACAAATATTGTTCCGCACATTACTAATGCGAATATCACCTAATAATATTGTCACCGTACTATTTTCAGCGGTATTTTAATATTCTACACGTATATCAAGCTTTCACGCAACAGCGGCTAAGTTGATTGACTTGGGCCTCCATTATAATAACGAGGTCAAAATTAAGCTTAATTTTAAAATTGGCTTGGTTGTAAGTTCTACAAAATTTCTCGATGCTCTCGTTTGATAAAAAGTAGTAGTTAAAAGTCGGCCAATATTGGTTTGCCACATTACCAGCTCAAAGCGGTGTGCATTCGAAATAGCTTTGAAAATATAACTTTGAAGGCTGAGCAAACTCTTGTTACTTAGTTGATGGATAATGGTTTGGTGGTTAAAGTGTCAAGAATACTTGAATTTAAATTAACCCAAACAGAGAGCAGGGGTGGCCCAGTGGTTACGGCCTCGACTTACGAGTTATAGGTTATGAGTTCCAACCCAGGCGGCGCTTTACTTTGTGTAAATAATTTCATCACCACTGCTCTCAAACGGTGAAAGAAAACAGCGAGGAAACCGACATGTCTTGTTGGAACCAAAAATTCAGAGACATGTGACATCTGCCTGAGATCAGGCCCGCGAGGTAGATTACAGCCCACTCTCCCTCGAAGAGTGGAGGCCTGTGTCCCAGCAGTGGGAACACTATCGTCTGAATACGCTGAAACAATATTAAGGCCGATTCTCAAAAGGATTTAAAGAGAATTGGTTCGCTGGAAGCATTTAATTGTTGGAAAACATAATTATTTTCCGAATATTCCGTATATTATTTAAATAACGGAAATAAGGCACGATAATCACCCTATCAACTATTTGGGATTTACTTTTCAATGTCTTGTAAATTCCGTAGTGTAGTTGTGAATGAATTCTCGGTATCTATATGAAGATTTTACGAGTAAAACGTTATATACTTAACCATTGATGCCTGCTCTATGAAACATTTCTGGAAATAGGTACTTATGCCTATTCCCAGAAATGTTTAATCAATTTGTGATAAGGTTTTACGAAATATAATTTATTTATTTATGCCTATTTAATTTAAACGGTACAACACCAATTACATTAATTAATAGTATTTGAAGGCTACTTTTCTGTATTGATTGCCTGAATACCTACCATAAAGTAGGGCATTGAGTTTCTAATTAGCTTTTACTTAAGAAAGCTGTTTTCTTTTCAGAAGAGGTTAAGAATCCGGAAAATCTAGGAAAATCGAACATATTCAATTCTCTGAATTCCCTTTACTTACATACATCGCTCCTACGTTTGAAAACACAAAATTGTCAGAGGATGTGAGTTAAGGTGCATTTTCAACGAAACACAAGTCCTCCCAGTGAAAGGTACTGTTCATGATTATCCTGGCAAATTATAAAGCTATTTTACCGACATAGTTTATGTTTAATCCATTTTGTTACGTGTCGCGCGGCAGTAAAAAGTGCCTGATTTATTTTTAAGAGACTGTAGACAATATGCGATTGGTGTATTTCTTGTTATTTAGGAGCTTAGGAGCTTTGAAATGATGTACTTATCTGATGATAAACGAAACTAGTTAGTAAATATATGCCTACTATTAAACGTAACGTAATGTACCTTCTACCAGTTTATTGGATGATTCTTTCTATAAGTGGACCACGTAACCTAATAGTACCATCTAAGAAGAAATACTGAGTTCAATCTTTCCTCCGTCTTTTTTCAGTGAACCTATTACCTGGTAACCGGAAGCTGGTAGACTAACCTGTATTATGATATAATAATAGCCTCCCGACCGATTTCGGTTACGGTGGTCAATCTCAACGGAGATTAGCCAGGTACGCAGGAGATATTATAGTGCACAAGTGTGTGAGTAAACACAGGTACACTCTCTGTTCCTTTATTCTCTTAGTCCGGTGGGATATACAGGTATAAGTTGGTGTTGTTTTTACATGGGACTTAAACATAACTGGAAAATAAGAGGGAAAATATAGGTAATTACACCTCTGCCTAACCCTCAGGCCTATATAAACCTATGGTACTCGTATAAACCAATTAAGTACAGTTTTATACACGCATTCATATATTTAAATAAAGCACCATAATATTATTTTCTAGAAACTACATTTTTATATATTTCGTTCTTACCTTAGGTTATCTCTGTATTTGAGAATGTTGGTTCACCTGTTATTGACAACTGTATAAGCCCATGACAGTTATAATAATAATAATTATAAATTCATTTATTTCAGGTAAATATAACCCATTAAAATCAAACATATTAAAATCATCAATCAATAAAATCAGATAAAATTCAAATAAAATCAAATCAACACAAATCAAAGTAGAAGAAAATAAAATAAAAATGATTAATAATAATAATAATGATTAATAATAACCACGGTTACGGTCACGGTTATCTACGGGTAGTAATAAAAGCTCCGAAAAAAAATAAAAAAATGAGCATACTCAAAATATGAAATTTACTGCTTTAAATACTAACTTTTCGACAACTTATATGCAAATACAAATAAAGAAACGACCGAATAAAATGCTGAAAATTACGAAAAATTAATACAATATTTGCTGACGTTATATTTTTCCACCAGCTTAAATTGCGTTTAAATCTACAGGTCATAATTTTAATCGTAACTTACCTATTTTATATTATAAATTTAGAATCAATCTTACACATTTTAAGTTATAAAATGTGTGGCGCTGTGGCTGTGTGGTTTGGTTTTACATTCAAAAATATGTTTCTGCCACTCGCCGGCCGCTGCAGTCTAACAGTTCTAACCTAACCTAACCTAGCTTTTTCGATTTAAAAAAGATATATGCGTGTTACGTTGCTTTCACAAAACTATAACTTTTCGGAAACTTAGTATTTTTTTCGGAAGTTTAGTATTTTTTTGGAAATTTAGTTTATTATTTGGAAGTATAGAATATTTTTCGCAGAATATTATAATCTGAATAAGCTTCATGTTTGTTTGTTAAATACAACATTTTTTGTCGGTTATTTTTGTATTAACTTTTCGGTAATTCATTTTAACACAGCTTAGTTAGTATTACAGTCAACCACAGATCGCTGGAAGTTAATTTGTTTTTCGGAAGCTTTATTATTTTCCGTTATCTACTGTTATTTGATATTTTGTATACAGAAGCTGTTGGTGTACCTACCTTTATAAATAAATAAACTATATATAGAAGCGGAGGTAAAAGAGCACCTTCCCTTCTATTGCATAGTAAAATGACCTTAGGGGGGTTTTACACTGGGCTACTACCTAATTTTTTCTCATGAATATTCTGGCAATCACTGCCAGAGCTGGGGATTAAACCTAGGTTCATATTCATCATATATTTTTGGTTTAGCCTATGCTGTCCGTATGCTGGGCAAAGGCCTCCCTTCCAAATAATTATTAAAGGCATTCTTTAATTGCAGATAAAGACTATTTGGGAAATGCCTACTTTGAAATGAATGCTGATCCTAGTGTTGGTAAAAGGAAAAGGAGCAAGACTTCCAAGATACTATTCCTGCAGAATGGGAGGCCTGGTTGAGAATGAGGAGTTATGTGAAGAAGCCCTGCTCCATTTAATATCATTATATAATTAATGTGATACATATATATTTTTTTTTTGGTGGGAAATCACCAAATGACCTCTCCCGCTCTGGGTGGAGCGGAAGGGGGTGTCAGACTCTTACTGACTAAAACCCACCCGTGTTTCTTCCTTAGCCCTTTCTGTTCCAGGGCAGCGATAACCCTTTCGGACGATCCCGCCACCCGACGATCCCGCCGACCCTTTGGGACGCGTTCAACCGGCGGGCTGGTCACCGCCTCCGGGAACGCGCCCACACCGGTGCCCCGTAAAGGGCTATGGACCGCACGACCCCCGCATAGAGCCTCCGGCAGGAGGCGTTTGGTCCCCCTATTGTTATTGGACAGGAGCCGCCTCAAGGCAGCCCCGGCCAGCTCCAGTCTGGGAGCCAAACGTTCGAAGTGCTCCACGAAGTTCCACCGGCTGTCGAGGATGAGTCGAGGATGACTCCCGCCATTATCTGTGAACCCGACGGTCCCGAGGACCATGAAAAGACATGGCCTCAGACTTGTGCAATGCCACCTCGAGTCCCAATTGCCGGATCCTCTCGACGATTGTCGCAACCCCGCGTGTCGCTGCTTCGGCCGCCGCCTGTGGTATGTGATACATACTTTCCATCACAATATTGGAAATTGGCGTAAAATGTTACCACAGAAGAGAAAATTGCAAAAAACTTTGGTGTCTTCTAAACTTCACAGATGAAGAAGATAAATGCTGCAAAACTTGAAGCTAAAAGGTTGGCAGAAGGAGGCGCCCTGCCTACAGTACAAGACAGAGGAGTCGAGTCATTTCCTGTGTATGTTGACTTTCAACCTGGAAACCCTGAAAACAAATTTAGCAAGAAATAGGCAAATGATTAAAATTAGCTATGAGTATGAGACAAGCACAAATAATTTGTTTCTTCAGCTGACGTACAGTTAAGCACAGGTTATCTTGCAGTTACAATAGGCATTATGTACCTACATAAAATAAAGATTTATAAAATAAACAGTTATTGAAAATTATGGTAATAATTTATGAGCTTATTGATTTATCATGCAATATTAAGTTAAAATATTGTCTATGTATTTTGTTTTTAAACGATCCGCTTTATTTATACTATGTATGAAATTCATGTCAGCAAAATTACTGAGGGATAAGAAACCTGTCTATGGTAGCTTAGCTATGAATTGAGTTTTGTTTCTTACAACCTACTCAATAACTTATTGTTAGTAATCTCAAGAATATGTGAAGCAATACTATGTTTCCCAGTGAGATAGATGCTGTTTTCGTATGTATAAATAAATTATATTTACTTAGGGACTTTTCTTGTTCTATTGGCCGTATTGAACAAACAAATTAAAAAAAAAATACTCTCTTTTGTATTGTCTCATCTATCTTAGATTATAGTTATGAGCTGTGATCATTAGTGGGTAGTGAATTATGTTGTAAAAATTGTTTTTTATTTAACTACCTACTTTACTTATACTTACTTGTGCATCAACACACATACGAGTACGTTTAAAGCTTTAAATCATTCATATTTTTGCGAGCTTTTGTATTTGTACTCTTCTCACCCTTTAAGTTTTATTAGACCTGCGGGGTAATTGCGTAACATACTATCAGTAGCAATGGGTTTCATTTTGACAGTTCAACAACATTCATTGCGTTATTTACGTTGTTGAGCAGAAAGATTTTTCGAACATATGATGCAATGGATTAGCAATATCCTTCAAAATTATTCAGATTGAGATTGATAGTGTGTTACGCAATTAGGGTGCTGGATCTACTAGAAATGAGATGGTTTAGCAGGTGACAGTGAATATTAGGTAAGCCTTATTTTTAGTAACTTAGGGTTGATTATTCAATCATCTGATAACTTTATTCGAAAAATAATTTTGACAGATAACGCGCACTCGCAAGATTTTGAAGTTTAAGGGCTGATTTTTCCATCGCCAGATAACTTTTATTCGAGGAATAAAATTGACGTTTGACAGTTTTTGTATGAATTATTTCATACAAAAACTGTCAAACGTCAATTTAACTTAAAACTTTAAACTTCAAAATCTTGCGAGTGCGCTTGATGTCCGAGGAGAGCAGAGCTGCTTGATGTATCTATGACATTGATACAACATTGCATTTATGACATTCGGAATAAATAGTAGAATTAATGGTATCAAACAATCCCCAGGTCTGCCTTGTGCTCACTCAAGATTTGAATTTGTCAAATTGTCAGCCACTCGAGACGAGACGAGAACTAAGGCTTCATTTGGACACTACCCCTACAGTTATAAAACCGTAGGTGTTAGATCAGGGGCTCAAGCGGCACGCATTTTCCAGCGCACCTGCCCAAAACAAAAATAGATGCTGTTGGTATTGCCAGGAAATAGTCTCTTCTAACGGTGCAAACTATGGCAGAAGTTCATGCCGTGGTGAAAATACCCGTCAGCAAGGTTTCAAAGGTTGCGCCGTAGGTCCGTACCGGCATAATAAGCGTATAATGTTCCCACTGCTGGGACACAGGCCTCCTCTCTGTGAGAAGGAGTGGGTCCGCACTACGGGTTGGAAGATGTCACATGTCTTCGAATTTTTGTTTCTAGGATATGCCGGTTTCCTCACGATGTTTTGTGTGGTGTGGCGCAGTGGTGATGAAATAATTCACAAAAAGTAAAGCACCTGTCTGGGTTCGAACCTACGATCGTAAGACACAGGCCGTTACCACTATCCTTTCAGTTTTGTGAACGCTGCTAGTTTGAGTGGAAACTGGAATTTGACATTTTAAGTGGAATGACTTGCTAGCCGATTGTTACCGGAATACATAGTCCCGAGACCCGGACGGAAGCTGAATTATTATTGAGTAAGTAGATAAGCATTATTTAATACTAGCTTCGTCTCGCGGTTTCACGTTTATAATATTAATAGGATTAGTAGGATGACTAGATGATTGACGTAAATGCAGTCTATCGAAAATAAAATGTTGGGTAGGTAGGTATTGAATCAATTAACGTCGCGCGTCGTTACGTTAACTTACTTTCGTTGTTGACTGACCTACCTATTTCGTTCACCGTTCAACCATTTACCATTCTGCCTCGTTGGTTTAGCAAGAGTCAAGACTTCTTGATAAAGTTCGCCCGCCGGTCATTACATTTTATTTCAATATACTTTCTATGAGTGACAGAGACGGAAGCTCTACATACAAAGCCATACTTTTACTAAATTATGTCCCCAAACTACATCTAACATGATATATTGAAGCATGGTTTAGACTTTATATGTTGGCGGTCATATATTATACATACACATACATAAATTCAAGCGTTCTTCGCATGGGAGTAGGCAGAAATTACAGAACGCCACCTACTACGATCCTTACGATACTCCTTTTGCTTCGTATACTTTCATACATCTGCACCCTAATTGCGTAACACACCATCAATCTCAATCTTAATCATTTTGAAGGATATTCCTCATCCATTGCTTCTTATGTTCGAAAAATGTGTCTGCTTAACAACGTAAATAACGCGATGAATGTACCTAAATTGTAGTGTCGAAATGAAACCTACTGATAGTGTGTTACGCAACTACCCCACTGATCATATACGCACCTACCCCACTGATCATACACGCACCTACCCCACTGATCAAACACGCACCTACCTCATTTTTATTTGAAGGATATATGTACCTTCCGGGTCTCCCTTGTTTCATCAAAGAGAAATTGCCAAATTATCACTTCCCAAAAAAATTTCGTTTGCCAAATTATTACTTAGCAAAAAATCTCTTCACAGATAATCGTAACGCAAACCTCATGTTTGGCAAGTGTTTCGTTCGTTTAAACAATTACTTGTTACCGACTAGTACTTTTACCAACCCTTTTACCATTTATTTTGTACTAAATAAATGATTATATTAAAATAAAATTGCATTTTTTAATTATATATAATTCCCAAAAAATCTTATTTTTGCCTTTATATTTTTTGCCATAACAAATCATTTGACCAAACGTTTATTGTCTAAAGATTTTTTGCTGTAATAGGTATATCATTTTATTAAAGACCAAATGCTTAAATGACATTATCCTTGATAATATTCTGCCAAATAAAAATTTGACCAAATGAAAATGTGCGTACTAAAATCATTCCAAACATTGCATTGGTATAAAAAAAGGTTGCTAAAATTTGTTTGGGTAGTGAAATTTTGGCAAAATCTTTTCGGCAAAACGGCAGGAACGGCAGGAGGTAATACATTTCAGTGGAAGGTACATGGGGTACCTTCCACTGAAATGTATTACCTAGTCTCGAAAACGTAGTGCTCTGTGATTTTTCATAAGACACCCAGTTACCTTAACTTTTTTCTCATCATTAAAATCAGTTGTGAAGGTTGTTCCGAGGTGAAGGCCTTTAACTTGTTAAGCCTGTTTATATCGTTTGTATTTTAATCTAAGTACAATAAACTGGTAATTTTTCTTTATGTACTTATGTCCAGTAAAGAACCTGAATCCAAACAGTCTTCCAAGATCTGCTCCAGATGTGGTCAAGTTCACCGAACAAAATGTCCAGCCATAGGAGTCATCTGTAACAACTGCCATAAGCCCAAACACTTTGCCAAGTGTTGCCGCAACAGGCAACTGAGATTCATAGAAGAAGAAAGCACGGGTAATCCACCTGATACTTATTTTTTAAAGAGTATTTTCACTAATGGATTTCTGTCAGTCAAACAAACCCTTATCAACAACAACATTCTTACTAGTAAGAATGTAGAATTTTTGCTTGATACAGGTGCTGACACTAACATTTTGTCATTCAATTCTTATAAAAACTTAATTTGCCATTGAGTGGTTTAGAAACAGTAGTCACAAACTGTAAACCTTTAGTGGTGAAATATTACCTACTGTAGGTCATTGCATTCTGACAGTCACCCATAAAAATATAGCATACAATGTCAATTTTCACATTAGATATACCTTGTAAAAATATTATTGGTCGCAACAGTTGTGAGTCCATAATGTTCATTTTCATGAGTCAGTCAACGTATCACAGCTTGTTGAATATAAAGATCTCTTCTTTGTCAATGAAGCCTGTTGCTGTAGCTATTGTTGCCTGCCGTAGAATTCCATTCAGTCGTTAGAACAATTAAAAGAAGAATCAGCCACGTTAGAAAAAGATCAAATTATAGTCAAATTCGAGGAACCTACTGAATGCGTAAGTTCAATATTAATAGCATCAAAAAAAAAAAAGGTAAACTACGCCTGTGCATAGATCCAAGAAAACTTAACAAAGCTATTATCGGAACAAATATTTGTATGACCTACATGTATTTGTTCCGAGTCTGGGTGTTTTTCTATCTATAATATGTATGTATTTACAAAAAAAAATTGTATATAAGTAGTTTATCAGCCATCTTGTTACCATAACACAAGCATTAGGTTGCTTAGCTTGGGACAAATGGTGCTGTGTGAAATGTCCAGGGATTTATTTATTTATTTATTTATTATGCATCCTCATTATCCATTTCCAACTATTAATGAAATTAAATCCAGCCTCTCTGGTTCACAGTATTTCACAACCGTTGATGCAAAACAAAGGTTTTTATATGCTCAAGTCAGATGAAGCTTCTTCAAAGACGACACTTACTTTTTGGTTTGATAAGGCTTTAGCCTCTAACATAGTGTTTCTTAGTGTTTAAGCAAGACTGACGGCGGCATTAAATGAAGTTGGTTTCTCGATCAGGATACGTTCTCTGATGTACGAGCATGATGAATTTAGGTTCCATGAAAATACAGGGTAGCAGGGGGACATCGACGCGCAAACTGTAACAATAAATTCATCATACGAGTTAAGACCCCATAGCGTCGAAATTTTTCGTTGGTTATTAAAAAAAAATATTGCTGTTCCATACGTTTTGACCGCGTAGGTATTGCACTTTTCTATGAAACAGAAGGTTTTTTTTTGATAACCGACGAAAAATTTCCACGTTATGGGGTCTAAACTCATGTGCTGAATCCATGGTTACAGTTTGCGCGTCGATGTCCCTGCCACCCTGTATGCCCTTTACTATATCATCGGCAAGACCTTCGAAATTGCATTGGATACTTAGATTATTGAGATCAGTGGCATAAGTCTCAATTTCTTCATCTGTACCTTGTTTTCTGTTAAACAGCTTATGCCTTTCGACGGTGATATTTACGCACGGCGTAAAATAGTCTTCGAATTTGGTGAGTAGATGCTTATATGTGATCTTCTCTATTTCCGTATTGAACGAGTAAAATATCTGAAGAGCGTCCGGGCCAATTGTTTATAACAAAATGGCTACCTTTCTGTTGTCGGCTTCGTTCTCCAAACTGTTAGCGATCATAAATATACCGATACTAGTTTTAAACTTTCGCCAAGCCAATGGCATGTTCGAGGCGTTGATATGGAGACTGAAGTTACTCGGTGGTAGGGGACCACTTCAACTTGCACTTGCATTTTGCTCGGACATTTTAAGACGGACCACGCGGCGGCGTTTTAGGCGACAATTAGGGACTTACTTTTGTAGTCATTTATAGGCTGCTGCAAACGCTTACTTCTGAGTTCTGATATTTTTGAGACTTCTGACACCATGTTATGCTGTGGTTGATGGGTTGGTATAAATATTTAAATAAAACAACTGGACTCGTGAGACTGTATTATATTATGTTCAGCCATGACGTGGAATAGCCAACAACAGAGAGGAAGCTCATAGATAATGAAATGATGTAATGTCGGATACATACGTCACAGGGGGTATCAAACCGCCAACTTCCAAACTCCGGACTGCTACTAAGAAATTCCTAATGGAAAACCCAATAACACTTTGTCCGACCTGGGAATAGAACTCAGGACCCCATGCTCAACAGTCGCGCTTGCAACCACGAGACCAACGAGGCAGTTAAACGAGGCGATATATGCATATCAGGAATGGCAAAGTAAACTAGGTTTCCACTCTAAGAAAAGATGTTTTAACTCCAGAAAAGGTATTACATACGCTTTTCAACCCGTTGTATGTGAATGTGAAACAGATATTCACCAAGTCAGAAATAGCGGTTTTGTTAAAAGTCTACTTCCCTTAAACGTGTTTCCTCCAATAGGTTTAAAACACGCTATGACGTAGGTAAACTCATTTTTGTTCAACTACAAGAAGTAATAATGTTCATTTGGCACCGGTCTCCCCACGATTAGCAGAAAGTGCCAGACCAAAGACAATAAGGCGACAAAGATAGTAACTTGAGATGTCTAGTTCAGAACCTTTGTTTCCGGGAGGGTTCCGTTCCGGCTACAGCCTAGAACCAGCCTAGATATCCGGGGCATATCGTGGCTATAGTAGCAGTAATTAACAAGACAGCGACAGAACTAAAATGATCAATGTCCATCAGTTCATTAGCTGTCAACTGAGAAGAACCAGTAGGTACCGACATCAAAATTCCAGATTAAAATTCCCACATTAATTAGTTAATGGGTGTTGAAAGGCGACGAAATAAAAAATAGTGAAAATTGGCTCTTAGCACTGTTGTCCAACTCATTTTGCCGTTGGCTGTGTAACTAGGCAAATGCATCGTGGACAAATAGAAGGTTTAGAATTTCACAAATAGTTGGATAAACGCCATGGTTAGGCGGAATGTTTGTTCAGCCGCACCTCTATAGATACCTAGAGTGGCAGTAATAGCTATGTAGGTACTACCTCGTATGCTGAAACTACCTTTTAAATCCAGTGTGCATCTGTTGTCTGCTATATTACTTAATTTAGATTTATTAACTATTGTTTGTAGCGTTGTCACTAATAAACAATTTGTAACATGTATGTGTGAACGGAAGTACCTAGAGCATATTATTATCTAGGTCAACCACATAGGTACTATTCCAGGAATTCATTATACCCAAAATATTATGATCCTTTGTCAGAATTTTCGTTTCCGGCCTTTACAATTTTTCGATACAATCAAATTTCGTGTAAACAGATTTTCCTTTATCCGAAACAGTATTTCATTATTAATATTGGCCTCAATTAGAGGCAAGGCGACACGAGGCCTGCGCCAGTGGCTGTCACCATAACCGAGCCGAGTTAACCGCCTCTCCGAGAGTAATTACACTGAACTTCATTTAACTTCCGCAGCTCAGTCCAAATACCAGTACCACTAAGCACTGTACTTACTTTACTTAGCCCGTAACAAAACGATGCAATTTTAAGTAACGGTCCGGCGGGATAAGTCGAAAGCGTATATAGCTTAATGTACTTATGGAAGTAAACTTTTGTATGGAAGTGTAACGTTCTTGCTAAATAGTTTTGTGAGTTAGGTCGCCTACGCTATGTGCTGTACTGCTAGCTATTCAAGTTATGTCTCGACCTTATCTGTTCAATAAATAGTTCAAGGTAGATGACCCAGTTACATAGCATTATTACATTTATAACTTTGTGATGAATGTTCCTGTGCTATGAACATTGATTTTCGTTTAGTCTAAGTAGGTTTACTTAAATAATGTGTGTTTTGTTCTAGTTTATTTTTATCGTAATGTGATAAGTTTGAAAGTATTACTTTCTTAGCCCGGTTATGTAGGTAACATACAAAAATAGCTACTCTTTTACGGCAAACTATTTGTACAGTTTAATATGAAGTACATATTTCATGTTTTCCTTTCAACGCAGCATATAAATAGCCATGCACCTATAACGACGAATTTTTCAGAAATAAATTGAGCGGGAAGAGGCGAAATATGTTTTCACCGGGAATATTAGAGAGCGATCGGGTACCAGCTCTAAAATATTTAAAATGGAGTAGGTGTTTGCGCTCCGGGGGGAGTTACTTAACGATTCTGATACATAATACACGTTCTATAACGTCTTTCACAAACACCCTCGGTGCTCCGGTCGTATTAACTCCATAATCTGAAGTCATGCCTTGGGGCTTTATTAGCCTCATAGCGTGACGTAATTCATCACTGTTACAGCAAGTGAGTTTACCGTGCTAATATTACATAGCACGTTTTTTCGTACTAGCTACATAAATAAGCGTCCTTTTTAGTAGGCGCTTGTGTTTGAAATGTTCTAAATGTTATGAGTGCGAGTTCACTAGTTAATTTAAACAAAACTCAAAGTTTTCATTTAGGAGAATAATAGCTTTTCTGTTTTAGTTCCTTTTCAGTTTATATAAATTATCTCAACTGTGCCCTAATTTAGAAATCTCACTTGGAAAAATTAATAGTTAAACTTTCTAACGCGAACGTTATCTCTTTGCAAACTTATTTAATCAATTTTGTGTTGTGTAGTGGCATTTGAATACACATATTACTTTTGTTTTAGGTATAGGTACCTAGTTCTGAAAGTGGTTTGCTACATGGGCACGTCACAACAGCAGCAGATGCAGCACGTTTTCATCGCGACAGTCACAATAGGGAATTGAGAGAAACAAGTTATGGCGGCAGGAAATGGACTGGCCACCTGTGACTGCCTTATGCACTTTTATGATAAACGAATATTGAGAGAATTCTAGTTACGTCCTAGAGGAAAATTCTTCTGTACCTTGGAACTTACTTATTTTTCAGAAAAGGACTGGTGCAAAATTGCGGTGAACAAGGAAAGCGAGACCTTTGTTCTGCAGTGAGTTAGTTAAAACTTATAATAGGTACTTACCTAACATAACGAAAAAACCAGTCATGAGTCCATTTTCTATAATTCAAATTGGAATTTTGCGAATGAATTCTGGATCACTAACATCGGTCACGGCATTATCTCAACCTTCCATTTTGCATCAAAATACAAACACAAAACCAAATCGATGTGCTCCAGTTGTTTGTGCAATGTAAGTTGACATGGCAAGCAGTGCCAACAAACGTAAGAAGTATGGTATCGATATAATTTGCGTTGTCATGCCCTATTCCACAGGAATGGAATAAGGCTCTCGGAGCTCTCAGAGATCTGATGAATTGCCTCATAAATTGTAGCTTACGCTATCCTTCGTGCGAGTTGCGAGCGGCCAACTCCGCTCATGCCTCAGAACATTTGATGCCACTCCGAGAATAAGTTTATTTTTATAAGAATTTTAAATATAAAACGCTTAGTTACTTATTTCTGACTGAAAGAGGAGGAGGATTAATGTTTGTTTATCAAATAATTAATAGCATACAAATAAAATACACCTGGTTAGGGATTTTCTTGTAAGTCATTAGCGTCAGCTACAAAAAGATTGTTAATATTGTACTTACTTTTTTCATTGAACTCTACACGGACAAGTCTCTCTGAACATCATTTTTTTAGGCCCGTCTAGCTGCTGTATTGGTTATTTCAGTTTAGACTTGTTTCGAGTAACCCTGAAGCGACTAGGGAACACGTGAAATATCTTGTCACACACCTACTAGATACTCAATGAGGGTCAGAGTTAAGCCCAAGCTGAATAACACAATGGACAGGAAAATGGCAAGGATAATGAAGACAAGGAAATAGATACAATACTCGTACAACGCCATAGGGATTTCGTGTATGGGATTATTATACTACCTATACATCGGTACATCTTGCTGAACCATGTTCACATATCATAAATAAATATATTACACGCGTTTATATGTCGGCTCGATTGGCGATGGTAGTGGCAGGTCAGATTCAGCGCTGCGGGTTGCGGCTGTGAGTCCATCAAAACAGAAATATCTGCGTTGGCCTACAGCAGTGCGATTCTGTAACCATCTCACCGTTAAAACTTAGGTGAAGTGAGCGTGGAGTGAGCTGTCATTCCAAATAATGCTAGGGATTGACACTACTGACAACTCACATCAAGCTCACTTCACTTGAGTTTTCACGTTGAGATTTTTACAGAATCGACCGGCAGATATGTGTCTAAATTAAGATAAGTTTGTATAAGTGAGATACTGAGATTTGTTAAAACATCTTACGGTATTGATGAAAAAGCAGCGTCCCAAAATATTTTTTTACGAAAAAAAGACAAGTAACTTCCAAAAAAAACATTACATAGTGAAAAATAAATTTAATTTCGGTAGGCAGTGTCGTTGGTTCCGCATTTTCGTGTTTTGCCACAAAAAAAAAACAACTATCCCATAGCCTCTCATATGGATAGGGGTGGTTCAAAAAGAATTTTCGAAATCGATCCACAACAAGCCGGAGATATCGCGTAAAATATATTATATTTTTAAAAAACACAGTCGACTTTAGAACCTCTTACTTTTTGAAGACGGTTAAAACGGAAAAATGTTACAAATCACCTGGACCCCGCAAAAGCAAACGAGGATAAAAAAACAAGGAAGCAATACTTAATGGTATTTCTTATCGCTTTATCAAGGATGCTGCATTTGCGATAACGTTGTTTTGTATGTGCGGATGTTATTCTATCAACGTTTGCGTTTTCATTAGGATTCGTAATTTCCAGGTTGGGAAATTGCGGATCCGGCGAAGTTGACGGCGTTGCACCGACTCGCGTCAGTGACGTCACAAGCACGGGGCGGAAGGAAGACGGGTGATGGGGAGGGGAGGGGGAGTTACCTGACTACTGCATGACGTACTGCTTGTTCATTAACTGCACTTGACTTCTCCGCTATATTATCTTATTATCTCCCATTAGTACACATGTATCTCGCAGTGGTAGAATTCATTATGGTTAGTGCCGCAGGTGTAAAGAGAATCCTGGAGCGCGTGTAGGAACATTAGGAGTTATATCTTTAGGACTTCTGTTTTATTAACGCTGTAGTGGTACCTCACCCACAGGGGTAATACACATGTATGATATAGTAGTAAAAGGATTCTCAAAGATTTAAAAGGGATTTTATCAATAGGTTTCTGCAATCACATGTAATTACTACTAATTACACAAATAAAATACACCCGTCAATATGATGTAGTACCTACTAACACGTCACTAGATAACAAAGGTCAGAACTAAGTGCTATTATATCGATTGACATACTAAATTACTTATTGAAAAATAACCAAGTTTCAACTGAATTATTTAATTGAGTTGAAACTTGGTTATGATTATGACCGGAAAACGAAACAAAAGGTACTAAACAAAAGGTCAAGAATCAAAGAAATAATCGATGAGTAAACAATGCAGTTATCCTTATTGGAAATATCACTTCTAACAATAGATTCATTCTCAGAATTAATTAAGAATGTTCACTGAACTAACATTTATGTTTGGACTCATCCAATTTGTACTGAATTTTATTTCTTGCCCTTGGCTGTTCTAAAACAAAGGTTCGTTACAGACAGACTTGCAGTATCCCAATCGATTTCGGAGATATCTCAGTAAATTGAAGAGTTATTAGAAAAATAAACATACCCTGATCCAATGATTAGTTATTTCGATTTTTGAGCGTAATTACAGATTTCTAATAACAAATCTGTGCATGTAGTTACTGAGTTTCAAATTCATTTTGTCAAAATATTTACTAAGATTCTACGAATTACAATTCCGAAGTACCTAACTGTGTGTGTTTCTAAGCATATATCTACCTACACTGTACATGTGTTTTAAATTAATCTTATTGTTAAAACAGACTCCCTATTTTCGTTAACGCTGTCAAAGCGTTCGGGAGTGACATTTTCTAATTAACGCAAAATTGATCTGTTATGAATCTGTGGGGCGGACGGCATATTTATGAAATTATTTTAGCTGACGGAAGGCTAAGCATGTTTTCACAAATTATGCCCAACTTTATGCATAGCTCTCAAAGCCTGAGCTGTTTTAATGGGCTGTCACTTTTAATTTATTTTTATTGTAATCCCTAAAGACGTGGTTTATGCCTCTGAGATATTGGAGTTTTCACAATGGCCGGTGGTGTTGTGTAGTCTAGAGATTATGGGTTGTGTCGAATCCTATATTATGAAGGTTAGGAGGTATTTTTACCTGTTGGGAAGTTACTCCAACGTAGGATTCCGAAAGGGACGCGTATAGGGATCTGCAGGCGTTACACTCTCAGTCCCTATTTTTTATATGTATTTATTTAAATGATAAATGATTTTATTTTGTAAGTAGGTTTGTACAAACACTTTTACACGTCAATCATATTTAAAAAAAACTAGATGAGGTTGGTGTTTCTAATCTGACTATTCTGAGAAGAAAGGCCGAAGCAAACTTAGAGGTCACAGTCCCTTTTAAAGTCCACACATAATCTTAGTTCGATCATATGAAGACCATGTAGATCGATGTATGAGATGGTCGTAAGGTTCACCAACAGCTTCTGTTTATAATACTATATCTTAATTACTTTAGGTAACCTTGGACTTACACAGTCGCCAATTACAAGTTAACCAGCAATCTCTGAAGTAGGTGATAACACGTAATAATAATAAAACTTCTTCTTCGAATTAGAATAAGATTTTTTATAAAGTTAATCAGAAAACTTTAGAACGTTTTATAAGTTATAGGTATAGATTTCAGCAGCACTTTTCTGCTCCGTTTGCCCTCATGCCTCCTGCATACACGACACGCCTATCGGTGCGTGCTCCCGAGGGCAAATCTTAATTGACAAATCGTAAAGAAAGAACCACGAGCTCTATTGATTTTACCTTCACAACGCAGACTACGTGTTATATCTACCTTATATGTATGTAATACACATAATCCGAACCTCTCACATATATTTTAGAGAACATATTTCGTAATGTAGGTGTCTAATTATCTGTAGGCGGGTGGTGTTAAAGATATTTTGGTAATAAATTAGCGGAGACCCTTTGTATAGGACGGGCAGGCCCGGGTCTTTGGTCGAGGAGCGATAATAGGATCCCTGTCATCATACGTGTGCCGTTTATGCGTTATTACCTGTTGAACATTAGCCATATAAAATAATATCCAAGGACGCCAAGAGATTACGGTGATTCTGAGACACAACATACATAAGATACCTAATATACCTATTTTCTTTACATTACTAAGGTAAATACACTGCCGAGCAATGAAAAAGTTCCACCCACAAAATGCCGACAAACACCTTAATATCTCCTAGACATACAACCTAGCTTCATAAATTAAAAACATACGTTTTAGTTGGTAATATTCTGATGCGCTGTTAAATGTACTTCAATATTGCAGACGGCGTCATTAAGCCAGCCTTTCCCGTTTAGGAGTAATTTGGTGCTATGTCACTGGAACTTTTTCATTGCTCGCGAGTATATTTTTTTTCGTAAAAGCTAGAACTCAGATCTAAGGCCCATTGATACATTGATAAATCACTCTCATAAAAAGCTCTTCTAACTTAACTTTAGAATGTTCTCTATCTCTTAGAATGATTTGAAAAAAAACCTTTTTCGATGTCAATGTATGAAATTCAGATAACGCACGTTTACTATTCAGAGGTTTTTTCAGAGTCTGTCTGATGTCTGTATTGATACTTTGAGAGTCGTTATGGATAATTTATAGATCTAAAGGTATATAAATTGGAAAAACTTTTAGGCCGAGTGCTGCTTTTCAATGACTGAAATTAAGACTAATAAAAGTCAAAAGTATCTACCTACAATCGTCTACGCAAGCGGTATGTAAAGTATATACTCGTATGTACTACAGACAAAGTATAGTATTTCGCACCGTTCATAGCCAGACGACTCAGGATATTACGCCAGCGCGCATCAAATGCGTCTTCCTGTTTAATATAATAAACTACAAAACAATGGCATCGGCCACAGGTGGTCTCACACTGCTTCGGACTAGATTAATATCCAACAAACATAGTACAATGGTGGTCGTGGCCTCGGAATGACTACGTGACTCTGACACAACATTAAATTAAAGATGAACAGCGTCACACGTACTTGTCAGATCATCCGTAACGTTCCGTAGTACTTATAGTCTTATAAGAGTCACATAATTTCAAAATATGTATCTAGTATCTACCTATAATTATTACGTAATTTCAAACTAATAGACCAAATTCGCAACACCACAATACCCTCCAAGACCGGTATCGCCGATGTTGGCGATAGGTCTGCGAGGCTGTAGTGGGACTGGGCGGGTCACACCTATAGGATGCATCCAGACAAATGGGCCAGGATTGTCACACAGTGGGTGCATGAAGACGGGCGTCGTCACCTAGGCAGGCTTAAAACATGTTGGCGGGACGATTTGAACACGTTCCTAACCGATTTGACGGAGAACGCACAGCATTAAAGAAAAGTGTAGAAATATCGGGGAGACGTTTGCCCAACATAGGTTAAGGTAATTGAAAAATAAAATGAAATTTAAAGAATTTCTCAGAAAGTCGTGAAAATGTTGAAAGACAAATTACATTTAACACCAGCTAAGTAGCTCCATTTTCATTTCAAATGTCCGCGTTTTCGACGAATTTGAGTAAAGACGCTCGCATAATATGACTGCTGTGACACCCTAAAAGAAAGAGTGTAAGATTTCTACAGAATCTAAAAAATGAATCCTAAATGATGAAGCATTAATCTTGTTATGGAGTCAGAAAGTTGGCACTTAGTGCAGGCAAAGTGTCTGTCTAGTCGTAATCGAGCCGGGCGTGGAAGCTACGTTGAAGTACTTAAGAACTAACTAGTAAGTATACTTGGGCATGTGACTCTCCCTCCAGCTACTACATCAACTATTGAGCATTACAGATAGTGCAAAGGCAAAGCAAAGCTCGAAACTTAATTAAGGTAGCAAGATAACATAATTTAACAACACAGCTGTTATAAATGAATGCTATTATCACGTTATTCAGAAGACAGATAAAACAATTTGATATAATTGTGTAAACAATCTCCTTACAGATCTTTTAATGTTTTGAAAAGCATGGAGCGAAAGGAAAAGTCGTTTGTCCTCGCCTAATTAGCGTCAGGTAAACTAGTCCCTGAATAAAACAGCGTGAGTTAAAGTTTTTCTAGACAAAAAGAAAACGTAGGATTGATCACCGAGCTTAAAACATTACTCGTAAATGTAGGTAGTTTGTAAATATGGTCGGCTGGTCGGCAATTGTCGGCCATCATTCGGCAATCAACCTCGCTAAATGAAGATTTCCTGTTGTCGTCTTGTCGTGTCTCTTGTTGGCCGCAGAGGGTGACATCATTCAGACAGTTCGCTATATTTTCCTCTTGACATTTTCCTTACACGGCGCACATAATAACCGTGAGCATTGTTATGGTTTGTGTTCTATTTGAAATACGCAGTTTCAATCAAACATACCAGTTTATTACTTTTGAACTATTAAACACGAGTTCATTAAAATTATAATATCATTAGGTCGGTTTGTAATTAAAATTTCAAGTTAATTGGATATAACCAAACATGAACATAAACAGTAACAATCCTTTTGAGTAGGTACCTACATTATCAAATTATTAGCGTTATGGAATTAACATGTAATATAATAATTTTACGAGGACAGTGTTTGGCTTTCATTTATTTTGTTATCATTATAATTTTGCTAGTTGAAATTGTTGCGGTGAATTATACCTATTGTGTGACCGTGTGACCATTACTTTATTTCCATGAGTTCACAACAGTTAAGCATTTAAGTTAACGTGTTAGTGTTATTATTTTAATTCAAACGAGTCACCTAATTAATTGAAATAAAACAAATAGTTTCTGTGTTTTTCTTTATTGTAATCTGACTGAAATTATTTCTTTAAATTAATGAGTGAACTAATAAATGTGCGATACTTAAAAATATACCCTACCTACATAGCTTTAGAGGTATTTATTATTTCGGTGTGTGTTTTGATATTTTATACGTAGATTTCGAGCTGGTAGTTGAGTCCTGATCCGCGGTCGCTCTTGAGCCTGATGTTGGCGTAGGAGAAGCCGACTCCTCCGGCTGTAACGCTGGGGATGGCATCAGTGTGGTCCAGGTCCCGCAGAACTATACCCTGGAATAAGCAAATATACCAATTAGATGAATGTCTAGTGTAATAATATAAAAAAAACGACCATTTGCTTTCTAAAATTGTTTGTAGGATCTAAACAACTAAATATAGGTCACAGCAGGTCAACTCGCGAACTCGCCACATGTTCAACTAATGATTAGGTACTATTTCTGGGAACTAGTCCGTTATATCTCGAGGCTAGTAGATAATTTCATAGCAAATATTTTGCTTATCCTACTAATAATACACTCGAGAGCAATGAATCCGGGTCACTTAAAGAATGTTAAAAATCTCGGAAACTAAAAATGATAGGTTAATGCAATAAATTGTATTTAATAGACAATGTAATACTCCTTAAATGAAAGTAAAAAAAATATGAGTCACCATACATTTTATTAACACAAAATGACATAAAGAAAAAAACTGCTGATCTCTCCTTAAAACAAAAATAGGAAACATGAAATTTTTGAACTTTATTACGATTTTCTTGAATTTTAATACTTCGTATTGCCTCCTCGTGCTTCCATTACTGCGTTTACGCGGTTTGGCATGCTGTACACCAAGTTCCTTATACGATTTTGGGGAATATTCTCCCATTCCTCTGCGAGAGCAATTTTGAGCTCACGAAGCGTGATTGGGGGAGGGTTTCGTTGTTTTACGCATCTGCCTAGCTCGTCCCAAGCATGCTCGATCGGGTTGATATCCGGGCTGCGCGCTGGCCACTCCATACGAGTAATGTTCATCTCTTGAAGGTAGTCATTCACAATCCTGCCTGTATGAGGTCGGGCATTGTCATGCATAAATATAGCATCCTCACCTAAATTGACCATAAATGGACCAACGTGATCATTGAGGATTTCTTCCACATATCTTACGCTAGTTAAAGAGCCGTTTTCTATGATCACCAGCTCTGTGCGACTTTCAGAAGAAATTCCGGCCCACACAAGTACAGACCCACCACCGTAGGCTACTTTTTCTTCGATGCATGCTTGCTTGAATCTTTCCCCTGGTCTTCGATACACTCTGTGTCTTCCATCGTGCTTGTAGAGCATACATTTTGATTCGTCGGAGAACATAACTTTTGACCAATCTTCAATACTCCAATTTACGTGGCTCTGGGCATATCTTAGTCTTGAAATACGATGCCCACGCTCCAGTTTAGGGCCGTTTGCAGGTCTAAGGGGTTTTAAGTTAGATTCAGCAAGCCGACGTCTTACTGTCCATGCACTTGGGTTACTTCCTCCGAGGCGTCGAAACTGATTTGTGAGTTCAGTTCCTGTGAGAAAGCGATTTCGAAGCATGGTGTTCACCAAGTATCGGTCTTCTCGTGCTGTGGTACACCTGGTTCTGCCCGTTCCTGGTCTGCGTAGGTTAGAACCAGTTTCTTCGTAACGTCGGAGAACTCTTTGTACTGTTGACAGCGACACACCGACAGTCCTGGCTAAATCGCGCTGACTCCGGCCGGTTTCCAGCATTGTAAGTATTCTGGTGCATTCTTCAGGCGTAAGCGACATAATTTCAGCTTGAATAATGAATATAGAGCACTATCAACATGGTTTATGTACCCACATAAATGACAGATTACAAACAAAAGCAAAACCAAATGCTGTAATTTCGTAGTTCCATCTTCGAAAGTGGCCCTTTTTCTAATTTGATTTTTTTATGATATAACTTTACAATAACTAAGAAGTTTTAATAACTTCATTTAAGGAGTATTACATTGTCTATTAAATACAATTTATTGCATTAACCTAGCATTTTTAGTTTCCGAGATTTTTAGGATTCTTCAAGTGACCCGGATTCATTGCTCTCGAGTGTATTATAAACGTGAAATTTTGTATGGATGGATGCTTGTGCCAAATCCGTTAACTAACTACAGAACGGATTTGGATAAAATTTGGCACGCAGATGGTTTATAACCAGGATTAACATATAGGATACTTTTTATCCTGATATTCCTACGGGATCGAAACTTATGCGGGTCAAACCGCGGGGTTTAGCTAGTAATTTTATAAACAAAGAAATGTCAACAGAACTTTTTATCCCGATATCATTTTTATTTATTACCTATGCAACATGCATAAGTAATCAGCGTATAATGTTTC
Organism: Apamea crenata; assembly: GCA_949629185.1. Classification (NCBI taxonomy): domain Eukaryota; kingdom Metazoa; phylum Arthropoda; class Insecta; order Lepidoptera; family Noctuidae; genus Apamea; species Apamea crenata. The sequence continues at coordinate 11,824,918 of OX451360.1, read as the reverse complement.
CACTTGCACTGCTGGGATACAGGCCTCTTCTCTGTAAGAACGAGTGGATCGTAATCCACCTCGCGGGCCCAGTGCGAGTTCGTGGATGTCATGTCTTTGAATTTTTGGTTCTATGACATGCTGATTTCCCTCACCGTCGAGAGCAGTGGTGATTAAATAAATTACACAACGTAAGGCGCCTGCTTGGGTTCGAACCCACGACCTGTAACTCGTAAGTATGGGCTTTACCACTGAGCCACCACTGCTGTCCTGCCTATGTTTAAATAGTAAAAAGTCACGACGCTGCCCACCTGATGAAAAGTGGTTTCAGCTGCCATCATAATAGAGGACGCCTACAATACCAGAAGGTGTTCCGACTCGTTGCCGGCTTTAATTTGGCGCGCTTTCAGCTTTTTCAGTGTAAATAATTGTGAATGATGTTTTGTGCTACTAAATGAATGTTCAAATTCGAGTTTTAATGACGGAAAGCGCTTTTTGCGTTTGAAATGAGTTGTGAAAAATAGTTGTGAGTAGGTAAAGAGATATAGAGATAATATAGAAATAAGAGATATAGATACATATTTATATGGTAACGATCCGGGGCCCGTGGCTAAATAATAACAGCCGCACAGGTCGATCGATCAGGTTAAGCTACGCTTGCCGCGGTTGGTCTGTGGATGGGTGACCATCTTTAAATACCAAGACCCCTCCATGCCTCAGAAAGCACATTAAGCCGTTGGTCCCGGCTGTCATTCGTGGATCTTTAACAGTCGTTACGAGTTACGGGTAGTTAGAAGCCCGAAAATCTGACAACAGTCAGAGAGACAGTCTTATTTAGAGGTACCTACCTTATAGAATAGAATAATCTTTATTATGTACACCATATAAATTACAGACATTTATAGAAATTTTACCCAGTAACTGGGAAGTGGAGGTCAGATAGGTAGTCGCTCCATGTAAAATACTGGTATTCAGCTACATCTGGTTAGACTGGAAGCCGGACCCTGACATAGTTAGGAAGAGGCTAGACAGATGATGACTTTATTTCTACCTGTGTATGCGTTTGACCCCATCGACGCGTATGTTATTGATGTTATTTATCGTCAAAAACATACCAAACTTGACCATTTGTAACAGTGCCCGAAGTCTGACCATCCTTAAGGGAAACGTGAACAATACGGTGCATTAGGTGGGAAAAGGCTAGGAATGAAAAAATTATGTACCTATGGTATCGATCCTCATGTCCTGGGGGTCTACTCCGAAGTGCAAAGTGCGAATGTTCGGATCAGACCGACACATGGCCGAACCGGCTCAGTTGGGTCGGGACCATAGTCAATATTCGAAAGAGTGTGGGAGTGTAGCATCGGGACCGACCGAACCAAATAGTAACTTTGTAGCAGGAAATGGCCGAACATTCGGCCGATACTACTTCGGAGTAGACCCCCTGAGGTATTACGCATCTTCATGCGTACTTATTATCTTATTTATAATGATTGTATAATATAACGTGTCTGGCATCGCGATGAGTCGATTATCTTTGCCTTTTGTGTCTGCACGAGGTGTTATGAGTGTTATGTCACTCATGCAAATAATGATTGGCTTACATTGGCTGGAGTGGTCATATGTACAGTACAGCTGACACATTTGTGCATTAGACCTCTTGGAGTTCTGTAGTCATAAATTTTCTTTCCACATAGGTAATCAAACTAGGTATAGGTACCTACAGTCAGCTGCAAGTCTGAGGTGACAAAACCCTCCCATCTCTCATTCTATTGGAACTCCATGCTAGGCTAGGCCAGCTTTAGGTTTTAAAGGGTTACCTCCAGCATGCGATCGACAGAAGGTTTTAAAAAAAAATACTTTTAGCACACCATCGACACGCCAAAAAGAAGAAACGTTGCGTAAGCAGAGGCAGTCACCTCGGTTTATAAACTCAGGCTTAATATACAACCAGTTCCAAAAATCCGGCCAAATGCGAGACAGACTCGTACAATATTTAACGCTACATATTAAAGAAACACGTTTCTTGTATAAAACAAAGTTAATAATTAATTTTATATTATTTTTATTTGATGTTATAGCGGCAATAGAAATAGACACTCTGTGAAAATTTAAACTGTCTACCTATTACGGTTCATGAGATACAGCCCGGTGACAGACAGACGGACGCACGGCGGAGGCTCTGAATATGGTTCCGTTAGCACCCTTTGGGTACGCAACCCGAAAAAAGGAACTAATTACTTTCATAAGTCAACTACATATATATTTTTTAATGAAGTCACACCACCTACGAGATTGTTAGCATACCTTTATACACAACAAACTTCATACATAATAAATTGTTATGCCAAGGTGGGCGACTTGGATTCTTGTTTTTTTATAATAATGCCAACAACTAAGAATGTATGAGTCATTGCAGTTCGTCTGGCCGGGGCCGGGGGGACCGTGGACAACTCCCCTGAGCCCCCCTGAGCGTGTCTGAAGTCTGAGCCAGTCTTATCATAAAGATTAGATGTAAGTTTTATTATATCTTCAGCTATAAAACCACGGCAGTCCTTCATAGTACCTATACACAACTAATATAATTTTAATTTGTTACCCAAATTCTTCTCTCATTTTTTCATTAATAATTTTAGAATACCTAGGGAAAAAAGCATTAATTTTAAAATAATTTAATTTGAATAATAATAATTATTATTTTTTATTTTTAAAGGCGTGAATTTTAATTTTAAAAGGAAACGACTCTCCCTTTATATCACATTTTGGTGATACAAAGGAGAGTCGTTTCCCTTTTTGGGCAGTATCGATACTGTCAATTATATCAATGATTGAACTGCGATAGTCTGAGTTGTAAATAATGTTTATTTGTATTTCTGACCATAATTAGTCAGAAGGTTCGTAGATTTTCATGATTATTTATAAACAAAGGCGGAGACAGATGAAGGTGGAAGGTATTTATAACATTGAATATTCCAATATTTATCGTTCATTGTACAGACGCCAGCTTATCAAGCTACAACAATCTGTTAAATTTCTTTAATAGATTTTCAACTTTATCGCTAAAGCATTAGGTTCAAGGTTGATTGCGACAGTTTCGGGTAGCTTGATGTGCTGGCGTCTGTACCTATTCACTTCCGAGTAAATGGTTTACAAACCGCAAAGCTATTTTCAGGACAATAATGATGAAAATGAGATTAATTAACGTTATGTAAGTATCTTAATTGTTTGAGAAAAACTTAATTAAGATTCTAAAAATATCTTGAAGTCAATTTAATTAAAATTCGAAGACATGTGACATGTACCAACCCGCACTGGGCTCGCGTGGTAGATTATAACCCACGCCCTCACGAAGAGAGGAGGGCTGTGTGCCAGTAGTGGGAACATTATAAGCTGATTATGCAATTTAATTGCGATCAAACTAAAAATATACCTACATCCAAGAATCATGATTTTACTTTTACCAAAAGCAATAAACGTTAACTTACTGACAAAAACATTAACAACAAAAAGTCAATAGGTCTTTTTCATGGTGCCAAACAAAGGTTTATATGACACGCGAGTGCTGAATGTAAAATCACAGCAAAAAGGCTTTTTATTTGTTACAACAGTAAAAAAACCTTTGCGGTTGAGTATCAATTAAATTAATAAGATCAGAACGATTGTACATACCGAATGTAGGTATGTTTACGTTGATTTTCGCAATAAAAGAAACCTTTTCTGGAAACGATCTTTACTCACAGTATTAGGTACGATATGTCTGTGGTTTCAAAACATTCAATAGTGCTCGCTTACTCGTAAGTGAGGTATATGGCTATCCAAATACGGTATTAAAGAAGTTAGTTTAATTTTGTTAGGTACTTCACTTTGGTTGAAATATCTGCAAGAAGGTTTTATGTTGGTAAAGCCTTGTTTAGGCTTAGGGCATTTCTTGTCGCTGGAATGGCGCACTTTTTTTACCACATTGTAGTTATTTTTCATTTTCTTACAATATACAAAACAATTCGGTATGAAAAGTAACAACTTTCACCTCGTAATAAATCGTATAGACCGGACGATTATTAACAATATAATAAATGTTTGAGGCCGCAAGAGCATCGAAATACATAAGTTTTAGCAGTTTCTTGGTCCATTCCTAGAACTCTTAAACTGCAGGCGACCATACCTAGAAGTTTCCCTCTAGCTAGCCTGCACCTTAAGAATTCATAGACCAAAGAGTCTATGACTATCTGGTCTATATGAATTCTTAAGGTGCGTAGACGTAATACCTAGTTGTGTGCCGGAAATGTTTCATAAATAGTGTGTGAAGGTTACTATACGAGTAGGTCATAAATAAACCAAAATTATTCGTGCAGAGTTTTGTCCTGCATTGCGGCCCGGAATAATACGCGCATTCCTTTACAGACACACGGTACTACCTATTTCTACAAAAATGTGAGGAATGTTTGCTTGCAATTAGCTGTGTACAAGGCCTATGGTATACAACGTGAAAGCTACTTGAGTTATGTACGAAGTTGTATAAAATATTACGCATTGCTTGTTCCAGATTTCAACTGGTTATAACTGGAATTAAAACAATGAAGTACTTGGCTCTTACCTAGCTAGCACGTTATCAAATAGAAGCGTTATATTTCTGATAAATGTTCATTAGTTGAAGAGTTCAAGTTAATCTTTTAATATGATTCATCTCATAAACAGATGGTGTTTGTTATCATCGTGTACGCAAGTGCTTGGCGTGACCCTAATTGATAACATAAAACGAAAGCCGGAATCCTTATTGACATCGTTATTCTTGACGATTCACTTGCATAGTGTTGGGACGTCGTATCTCTAAGCTTTCGCTATCCCGAATAAAATAAATACATAGAGAAGAGCAAAAGTGTTTCCTTGGTCTAGTCTGCGACGCTGTAGGTTACAATCTGTTGACCCAACTGACGCAGACGAAAATATTAATAAACAAGTTTAGTTTTAAGTTTTCAAAACCCAAGTGTGATTCCAAGAATCAGTTTACTGAATACATAATTTAAATATAACAGGTTAACTTGTAGAGAGCTGTGTCACAATTAGATCACATTAAACTTTGTCTATGAAACTCTTAGTGCCAGTTATCATTAAGAACTTCTACGAAAGTCAATCAAGTCTAGATTTGAAAGTATAATTAAATATTTTATACCTTTCATTAGAAAATTAATTAAGATAAATTAGGCACCTGCTGAAAAGGGTACGATAAAGTTACGAAGAAAACCGTTTAAACAATTCTAATAATTATAAAATTAAATAGAACATAAAATAGTGGCAGAGAATTTTTACCTTAATAATTTGTTGTCCCGGATCAGAAAAGAACACTTCCTTAACTCGCTTCTTCAGTGGGATGGCATTGTATTCGGCTTTCTGCTGCCATAGCAATCTGTTGTTGAAACTGGAGCCCACAATAAGATCCTTACAGTGGACGACACAAATGATGGACAAAAGTACGATGAATAATACAGGCGCGGTCTTCATTTTGCTGGTAATGTGTGTAACGTATGTATTAGGTAATGCGACCCGGTCAGTGGATGTCGATCGACTGGTTAACTCGCCTTCGCGTCGTATACAAAACCCGTTTACCTCACAGTGTGAGCAAGCGGAAAAAAGTGTTTAGGTGGTAAACAAGGGCTCTCGTGACTGCGTATATATACCATGTTTATACCTAAATATACATAGTTACTTACACTAAGTATTGATTTCCCCCCAACTAACGTTTAATTGCGAGTTGTGTTTTACGTTTAGCAGAACAAAGCCAAGGTGAGCTGTGAATCATCTACTCGGCTCGGTAGCACCTTTGTCTTCACGCTACTTGACAATGAAGTTCATGAGATATTCATCGTAATTGTTAGTAAGGGATCAAATGGCCCAAACAGTTAATTGTTTTAATGTTGTAATTGTACTGCCGGTTATAGCACTAGCTGTTCTTAATTTGGTAATTGGATAATTAGGGTTGTTATTGTAAACACAGTGTGAGCGTCGGCCACAAGGGCAGTGTAAGTGTGAGACATCACCCACATTCGAATACTCAAGTTTGAGCGAAACACGCATTACATCAAGGTCTGCAGTCCATGTAGGTCAAATTCTAATTCGTGAACTTATAAGTTGACAAGTTTGACTTGGGCGATGTTTTAGCGATTAATACAAGTATAGAATGTGAATGCTGGTGTTGCATACCGTAAAAAATGTTCGATGGAAATGATTAATGTTGAATAGACTGGTTTCTTTTTAGCCAGTGAAAACCACTTCTGATTTAAATTATCTTGAGTTTATGGGAATATTTAAATAAATAGACGAAGTGTGCATATGTGAACAATATGTGGGTTACTAAATTATAATTCCGATATAAAAACTTTGTACCGACAACCAAGCAACCTGTACCAAATTGGGAAAAAATAACACGTTCAAAGTCTGCCCTTTAGAAAGGTTTTCAGGTAGTTAGACATTTATGAGAAAGTCAGGATTATCCATTTGTTTTGTATTGTAATGAAAGTATTTTGTATGTAAAATGGCTATTCTACTTATCTAAGTAAACAAAACAATGGGACTTGGAATGATGAATTTACTATGTAGAAGCCAGGCGCTGCCCAAACATAGGAACACCGTAAAAAGCTCAGTTTTTGGTCACACAGGTATATATACATACTTACATATTACAAGCCATAGAAATGACAGTATTGTCAAATGTATAAAGAAAAGGTTTATTCAAAAATATTTCATAAAAACAAAATAGTATCATGATAAAATAACCGTAAAACAGATCTCAAAACATATTTTTCGTAACATAATTCTCAAAATTTCGAGTGTAAATTATCGCCCCTCATCTGTGAGGCAAGCTTGTTAATTTCGGTAACAATAGTAAAAGAAATTGTGTCTTATTAGAGTTATTAGTGACAGTTAAGCTCATATTTTATGTAATGACAATAAAGGGAATTAAATTAACTAAAGAAATACCTAAATATTATTCCACTGAGCTGTGTGTTTAAAATTTAATTAAAACTGCAATATTACTTTTGTTTGACCACCGTCATTGATTCAACTAACATCAAAAACTCAGTGTTTCATTTCTTCCACATTTTCTTATTCCACAAAACAAGTCGCTGGTTAGTTCTCAGGGATTTAAGTTATTTCATTTTGAATATTCCTATAGCTTATCAGAATTCTTTGAGTAAAATTCCCGATAACCTCGACAGAGTGTATCGGTTATTTACATTTTGCTAACAAAGTGTTCTCGCTTCTTTTATAGTGTTCAAGGAAATTTCATATTCTATTAGGAATTTTAATTCTGGGTGGCAGAATGGATAACTGAATTTGTACTTTTACTACCAATAGGGAGATTTTATGAAGGATTTTACGACGTGTCGATTTTAGGAAAGGCAACTTTGATAAGATTTTACTGCAACATATGGTTTTCATCAGTAAGGCTTATTGTTTACGATTGTATGTGTAGACCAAGTGGTGTAAGAAAATACTTATGATTCTATTATATAAGTCAAGGAAACCAAGCGGATTTTATACCGATATTAAAAACTAAAGGTAAGTTGCAGGTGTGTATAAACGCCTGTTCAATGGACTAGAGCAACATAAAGCTAAAGTTGAAATAGTTGTGGCTCCAACAGCTGATGTTTACGTTTTATGACTAACAGGCGGAACACGCGGGACTTTCCAAACAGCCAGTACGCCGCCGGTTTAGGGGAAAAACTATTCATCCAGTCAATCTATCTCAGCTGATAGCTGAATAAACATCGGTTCAGATAACCCGGAATAGTTCAGACGTGCGATTCACAAACGTGTTTATCTTTACACACAAAAATAAAGCAAAGAGGAAAACAAAATCTCCTTACTGACTTACCGTTATCACCTTTACTTTTCGCCTTACTTGTTAACACTTATTCAGCGTGTTTAAACTACTAAAATAACGGGGTAGCTTATCTGTTTGCGAAATTCGTGTAGCAAAGCCATCCAGGAGGTAGCGCTCTAAGCATAGGTAATTTATTTCCTGCAAAGAAGCAAAGTATGCCGAGCCGGAGCGTTTGTACACATTAACGTGGCACACCTCATGAAAAATCGCTTAGGAGACGCCGGAGTTCGTGATACGTTATATTACAATGAATGTACTTTATCCCTTTTCTTTTGGCCCGTTAAAAGTACGCTTCGTTACACGACGGCACTTGCCCTGACTGTAATTGCCTGCCTAAGTTTTGTGAAGTGATGTGATTTATCAGCCGCGGGTTATTCTGTAAAAATCTCACCGTGAAAACTTAGGTGAAGTGAACTTCCAGTGAGCTGTCAGTACTATCTGCCCTAGCGATCCCTAGCGTCAGGTGGAATGACAGCCGATCGACTCTGCAAAATCTCACCGTGAAAAGTTAGGTGAAGTGATTAGAGTGAGCTGTCAATAGTGTCAATCCCTAGCATTAGTTGGAATGACAGCTCACTTCAAACTCACTTCACCTAAGTTTTCACGGCGAGATTTTTTTATTATTTGAGAAAACTTATTTAAATACTATATAGTATAGCAGGTACATACTAATTCCATGCACTTCAACAATTTTAGTGTAGGTAAAACATGGAATTAGTATGTACTATATAGTAAGTTAACGGGTACACGTGTGAAAAGTTGATCATGCTTGGCGAAATTCAAAAGTCATTTTCTGCGAAACTATTGTGAGTTTATTTGCATGCAGTAAATAGTTATTTATGTGACGCATACTATCATGATGACCACATGAATATTCAAAAAAAAAATATTGTTTGCAGTAAAACGATTTTAAAGTTCAGAAAAAAAAAAATATCATATTTTAATGTTATAATATTATGTACCTACTTAAAAACCATATTAAATGATTACAGTACCTACTTTCTAAGTTAAAGTGTCGCGAGTATAGTGCTTGATTTGATTTATATATTTTTTTCCAAGTTTTAAATAACCGTGAATTGCTTTTGAAAAAGCACTAACTGACTTATATGAGTTGTACAAGTTCTTCTTATTTATTAGTTAACAAGATTTAGATTCAAATAAATGTGATTTATTCGAGAACTAAGGTAGACTAAAGATTTTCTAACATGCACACATACATACTTACCTGTTATTTTGTTTTTGTGAAACTTTATACTGAAAATGACAATGCCGAGTACAGGTAGTTAGTTAATATTTGGCCCTTTTCATGATATAGTGATATAACGACGCTATGTACAGGTTGACTTGTAATTTGACTTAATCCTTCCAGAACATGGTAGTGACCCATTTGCAATAATTAAGCACCCTATAAAGCTTAGGCGAAAATTCATGGAATTCCAGAAACCCAATTTCCATGTATTTTTGAAATTTTACCAGAATTCGTAAGTAATTATCAGTTTTATCCACTCTCAAATTGATCAGCCTTCTTCATCTGCCATCTGTCATATTAGCCTGCTATTCTATAGGGTACCCAATACCTTAACAAACCTTTCGATGGTTCTAAAACATCAAACAGTTAATTGTTAAATAAAGAACTTTATTAACTACTAGCTGACCCGGCAAACGTTGTTTTGCCATTTAAATTATTTCTACCTGCCCGGCGTTACTTCCTTCGCGTGGTGTCCTACCCCCTATCCTACCCCTACCCTACTCCTAAACTATTCCTACCCTACTCCTATCCTACTCCTACCCTACTCCTACCCTACTCCTACACTACTCCTACCCTACTCCTACCCTACTCCTACACTACTCCTACCCTACTCCTACCCTACTCCTACCCTACTCATACACTTTTCCTACCCTACTCCAGCGCCACCTAACGGGTCCAATTGTATACAAACCTTGTCCTAACAATAACGAATACATAAAACCAAGAATCATCCAATTTGGTGCAGTCGTTCGAAATTTATGGGCGTACATACATTTCGAAGATCCATTTTTATTTTCATTTCATCTACCTACATGACTAATGTAGGTAGATGATTATGTTTTTTGAGATCGGTGATTTTGAAAATCACCAATCTCAAAATATTACATTTTCATTAAGCGTACAAATTACGGGAAAGACATCTTCATTTAATCAGCTATCTAACGAGGTACAAAAGAAAAAAAATATTCATAGGTGATAGCTGAATATTGACAGTCGATAATGCTGGCAAAGGTCGAATTTGCAAATTGTTGAAATATTGAAAAATGTTTTGATAATATAATCGAATTAATTAACTAGTTTATTTCATCTCACTACTTTGTAACCTAAGGCACCCATGAAAAACATGTTCCCCCATAATACGTATATACAGAGTGTTTTTTTTTCAAAATCAACGGGTTCGATTCCTGGCTAGAAATATTGATTTTTCGAAAATCCAATAATGCAGTTTTAGTTTTCATCAAAATCGAGCCCGTGACTCCTTTGAGTACTTTTCGCTATTCCTCATAGTTTCGGATTTGGCCATCCACGCCCACTTGAAAAATTCCAAATGAAAAGTCACAATCTTCTCCAACTGCAAAAGTAAATTGGAAAACGCAAAAAAAATAATAGTATCGATTTTCGGACTTCCTATCTTGTACTGTTAGACCTAGCATCTTGCCAAATTTTATGATTCTAGGTCAACTGGAAGTACCGATAGGATTTTATTTATTTGACTTAGAAGCTTAATTTTTTTTAGAACTCCAAGGGACCGCAGATCTACGTATTTGATATTAATTTCAACATACACCTCCACGCGTTCCTGAAAAAAAGGGTCTTGAACCCAGGATCACTTCGTTGTCCGTCCCTCAGAGGGACGGACAACGAAGTGATCCTGGGTTCCGTTTTTCCTTTTGACGTACTGAACCCTAAAACGTTGTTTTTAACCTTCCCGACCGTACCCGAGCCATATACACGGTTATGTTCTAACAAGATCCTTCTGCAGAAAGAAGAAAAAGTGCAGATTTAATAAGTTCAACAAAGAATTAAATTGATATCAGTAATTAAACCATTTTTAGTGTTTGTTTTCGCTATGGAAACCTTAAATACAGTGGTATTTAACTTAGAAGCAGCGAGTGTAGGTTTCAAATAAAACACATTTCTTCAGCAAATAAAATAGCAGGTGGCAAAGAATTTTTTTGATATTTAATTATTACAATCTTTTTTATTAAATAAAATATTATAGTAGTTATATACTTGAAAGTAAGACATAAAATTATACCTTCACTGTACAAGAAATTTATATTTTCATCCTGAAAAAGGGTTCCATTTTGCACCCACACTCTTTATTCACTCAATCAATCTGCCTAGCCTTTTCTCAACTATATTGTGGTCAGCTTCCAGTCTAACCAGATGCAGCTGAAACCAGTATTTTACATGGAGCGACTGCCTATCTGACCTCCACAACCCAGTTACTTGGGTAACACGATATCCCTTGGTATGACTGGTTGACAGACTTTTAGGCTTCTGATTACCCGTAACGACTGTCAAAGTTCCACGAATGATAGCCGGGACCAATGGTTTAACGTGCTTTCCAAGTCACGGCGGAGGTCTCGATATGTAATAGATGGTCACTCATTCACGAACCGACCGCGGCAAGCGTAGCTTAACTTCAATCGACCTGTGCGGCTGTTATCACACTTGCTTATTCACTTGTGGCATTTTATTATTAGCACCGTATTAAAGTAGGTTCTTGATTCCAACCTACATTATGGTATCGAGAAAAACCAACGCACATAATTATGGTATGATTTCCGTTATTAATCATTTCCTTCTGCTGCATTTGTTTATTTAGATAGAGATCTTCTGTAAAGATACGTTCCACTTATTTTTGCTTCAATGTGTGCCATTTTTGGAACATGGTTCCCTCTAGGATGCTGTAATATTATATCATTACGGCTGCATAAATGGACAGAATACACATTTAAAGAAATGCATTTTGTAATTGCTCTTGGGTAATATGTACATTTGTAACCCAGATTTAACCAAAATTTGCATAATGCTTTAACTTGTCACATAACAGCGCAGGAACAGTGGCTATACTGAGTTTAAATTGCATTTTGGTAGTTTGGGAATGTTGCGGTTGCATGTGCGTGGCCGCATTTTAGCACTAAAATATAACCGGCGATAATTGGTTGTATCTACATAAACTGGCAATATCACGGATTACTACTGCCAAATTAGTAAACGTATTAACAGCTTAATAGTTACACGGTTCGCTAATGGAATTAATTTAATTAAAAAAATTAGGCCGGCTGTGAAACTTTTATCCTCGATTTCATAGTTATTCACGCTCCTAAAAGCAAGTGTAGGTTTCAAATGATTCTCAGATTTTATAGGACACATTCCAGACCGCTCACTTTTCCCAATGTCCAGTTTCTTTTGTGTTGATACGCGTGAAGTCCAATAAAATGGCTTTGACTCTTATACCTAAAGGTTTTTTCATTAAAATGTTGAGCACGTCGAATGGTAGTTGGGGCACAAGTACCTACCAAATAATATTTTCTTACGTCGTTAGTGCCACCTGGTAGGATGTACAATGGAGCTGTTGGGATGATTCCCAGTTGATGTTGTAACCCTGATAGTTACATTGATTAGTAAAAGTGGAAAGGCAGGATTAAATGTTCGGTCGGTGGCGCGCCGTCACTCACTGAATAATCAGATTTTCCACGCGGGTCGAGGTGACTTCTTCGAGACGTTATTAGGATGAGAAGTGGCGCTCACTTACATTAGTATTATATGATTATGTAAAAGGTAACACGATAAAAGACTAGACTGTAATTATATTGTCCCGAGCTATGGAACGAAATCGAGCGACGCCTTGGAATTATTTACGTAGGTACAACATCGTGAAGAGAATCAGGAGCCTAATTATTATACATAATTACATTCTAAGATAATGATGCTTACTTAGGTCTCATATTTTAATAATGTAAATTTTATTAAGTGTTTCCTTGTGCGACGTGGCCCTTCATAGTAAAGAATTTGTTGCGTATTTTATTTTGCGCGTGATACCAATTAATTAATGAAAATCCCATAATTTATTCGTAAATACTTTTGACCTTGAAATTGATGTACCGCCTTAAAGAGGGGAATGCCAACGCACGACGGCTGGGCGGCGGAATCTCTGCGAAGCCGCTGGGATTAGCGTCAAACGAAGAAAAAGAGAGGCGGGAAATAAGCCGTAATCCATGAGACGTGACCTAAATTCTTCCTTAAACATCGACGATTTGATATCCTCGTGAAAACAATTTGATTTCTCCCTTTCTTTTCTAACCGTGCCCTTTGACAGTAAATTGGATTGATCCGTGTTTTACGCATGATCATTTGCATAATTTGTCTACATATTCAGTAGGCGAATTTTATATTTATTTACACTTTAATGTAATTTCGGTTTTGACTTGGTAATGAGGTCATGCTCAGGTTTATGTTTGACGATATTTACTTGTCTAATGCGTAAGCAAGCTCAACGGCTAACTCGACAGGGTGGCTAGCAAGTTGTGGACCCGTTACACTAACCAAATCATGTGTACATGATAGGTAGATAAGTATACCTAATTAGGAGAAAAATATTTTGTAAGTTGACGACACGGTTGGCGCAGTGGCTGAGCGAGCGACTGCTGCGCTGCGTGTCGCGGGTTCGCTTCCCGCACGGAACAAATATTTGTATTGCCTACAGATAGTTGTTCCGAGTTTGGCTGTTTGTGTATGTGAGTTTAAATGTTTGTAAACGATTCAGGAGTACCCACGATACAGTAATTCCTAGTGTGGGGAAACGTTTTTTTTTTTTAAATAAGTGATCTATATCTTCTTTGCTAATAATAAAGCTGAAGAGTTTGTTTATACGCGCTGATCTCTGGAACTACGAACAACTAGTCGGATTTGAAAAAATCTTTTTGCATTTGATAGCCTAATTCTTGAAGAAGGGTATAGGCTATTTATCATCACGCTAGAACCAATAGGACAAACTAATAGGGACGGGGAGTTTCATACAAATGTGGCTGTTACTTTAGTATAGGCATTGTGTATCTTACGATTTCCATGCGAACGAAGTCGCGGGCTAGTTACAAATAAACATGGGTCTTATGTAGATGACCGTATAGTTACCATACCTAATAAAATGTACATGTAATGTAATCAAATAATACAACGAAGGTAACGCCGTGTTTTCAATTTACATAAGGAATATTGAGCACGCAAAGTGAGACAAAGCGAAGCACGGGAACTGTGAATAGCTTATTATTCAGCGCAAGTAGACCTGCTTGTAGGTGCTCATACATCTTATGCAGCCTTTACTTATACATATACTTTTTAAATGTTTAACGGTCTTTACGTTATTGCTTTTTGTGAACCTTTGCTGAACGTCTTACGCCATTCGCTCCTTTTACAAACTCGGAATCAAAGAGAAGGAAAATTTGGTATGTGCTCACTTACTTACCTCCTGGGTTAGTCAACTCATAAAAATCAGTTGTTGGAAACGGGTGTCTGGGCGAGTCATAAAAATCAATTGTTAGAGACGGGCGTATGGACGAAAATGTATCCGAGATTCCGAGTGTTCGGTACTGCAACACGATGTTTTGCGGCACTCGTCGCGCTACTAAAAACAGAAACATGGTGCGACGGAAAACGCCAATGATTAGGTGAAATGTATTTCTGAAAAAGAAAAGGAATGCACTTTTATTTTTCTGTAAGCTTATCAGCATAATAATACAATCATTTCATGAAAAAATACACAGGAACAATAGTAGTTAGCGCGCGTCGAAAGAAATGGCCTTGCTTTTTATAATTTCGCAAAACAAAACACGGGGCACGATGAGTCGCTAGATGTAATCGAGCTAAATGTTAAAGAGCAACCGTTTACATTAACCGCTTTTGTGAAACAAATGAAAACTACGCTCAGGGGCAGCGTTTCTAAGTAAAATTATTCTTTACTTTTTGTATCAGCATTCTAATTTTCTTTTGTGAATCCCCAATACTGAAATTAGATAAGTCATCCCTAGGCATGTGATTGCAACAAATGAATAATTCTAAATTATTTTACAGAAGATGCTGTTCATGATAAATACATGAGGTAGATAGATAGATACGGTGACATTAATGAGTTACGTTTTACTCTAAACCTGTTGTATAAACATGGGCGCTGTCATAAATATTCATTCATATTTACATATATTTAAAAGATAATAAAATAGAAATTATACTGAAATAAAAAAAAAACAAAACCAATTACAAAATGTTCAGAACAATAAAACGTTGGTTAGCTCGCATTTATCTGACATGATACGGAGCAGAGAGCTGCTGTATGAAAACTATTAGTGTTCTATTCATGTTATATTTTGCTATACTGGGCACGATTCCAAACTTTGAATTGACTAAATATTAGAGCTTTTAAGGTAACGAAAATCCCGAACGGAATCGACTTTATCAAGCATCAATTGGATGTCAAAGAGCAGTGAGAGGTGGCGAGTTAAGCAGTCGGTAACAGATGTGAGAAAATAAATTTCAATTGCATAGATATTGACATCGGCCCGGCTATCGCTGGCTCTAATAGAAATAACTTTTGGAGCTCCCCACAATTATTGGAAAGGGCCGGAAGATTAGGAGGATTACGTATATGTGAACAAGCCGATATAATTCGTCCACACTTTCGGTTTGCGCATAATCCTTTCTTATTCCTTCGTAAATGGATATTGAAAAAATTTGATGGGCCCCTTTTTATCGGAAACTCTTTTTCAGAAGTGCTCTATTTTGCCTCTCGGAATGACGTCGATTTAAGGTGAATGAACGAGCGAAATCCCTCTACATGGAAGAGGCGGTCCTGAGGAGGTGATGAGTTTATACAGTACCATTTAGTCGACGGCGCACCTTTGAACCAATAAATTGGCGTCAAGAATAAGCGTACTTACTTTTCAGCAATCTTTTACGTTAGCTTCTTGTGCGAAAAGGGGTGTCGCTTTCTTTCAGTTATGGAACAAATCTTCAGTATAAGTGGATCGACATTCAATTCCTTCCATCTTGCTTCAATACGGTCTTGATCGCGATACTTTCTTTAGGAAAGTATACGTCGCGGAATTTTACTTTGTTATTCGGTGGCTTCTTCTGGCAAATGTACTCTTTTTTACTTTAGTCTGGAAAAAGAAAAGGAAATAACAGTCTTAATAGCTTAATTATTCACGCAGCATACTCGTATATACATAAGCAGGTAGGGGGAAGTGATTCTGTTAGTAGTTTCGTCTGTGATATCGGCGTCGAATAAATTCGTTATTATGGGTTAAATTTGCAAATCCGCATGTTATTATGGTGGAGGGCAGCGGCTACTGTGTCTAGAATTTCATTTAACGATCCCAGCTCGACAATAACCGTCCGTGGAATTTAATGGTTCGTAAAGCGGTCTCGATTAAAACTGCCGTCTGTATGGATAAGGTCAGTCGTTTTAGTATATGGAGGCAACTTTTAATGAGTTTATGAGCGCTCCTGGCGTGGCTCGGTGTAGGTAACCCGTCTGTTACTTATTCCCGAACGTCACATTGACATAATTAGTTCGTCCATGTGACATGTTGAATTCCAACAGAAATGTGATTTTGTTCGAAATAATAAACGCGTGGATATGGGTGGTGTTAAGGGATACAAGTGTTTGCATTAACATTTCCGTGTTGACTTAGGATACAAAAACAATAGAAGGCATTGAGATGTGTCTTTAATGTTTCAGTGTAATCTTGAAAGTATTCGCCAGTGGGCTGTGATTTTAACAATAGCATTTACGCCTCGGAAAGCTCAGAAATCTTATTCTCATAAGAAAAGTGCGAAGGCAATAAAACGATAAAGTTAATGATGCTTAAACACACATGTATGTGAGTCAGAACCGTTGGCTGCCGCCAGAGTTTCTCCTTCCGTTGGTCTATATATTTAAGACGTCATGTACAAATGTTGCACGAACAAGGTGCAGAAAGTTGGACAGCAAAAGGGACATAAATCAGGGCGTGGAGTGCGCCAGCTGGCAGCTCGTGAATAGTTCTGTCGGGTAGCGACCGCGTATGACATTCGATTACCCTTGTGCCAGGAGAACGTCTGGCGTACACCCCTACACCCGTATGCCGTACGCTGTACGCCGTACGCCGCACATGACGCGATACATATCGGAGACTTAAAGTGAAAATGGACGGTTAAAGAATTTATTTTTATGTCATAATTAAACACTGCAGTAATTGTTCGTTGTCAGACGCTTTCGGATTTTACTTTTATTTTCGCTTGTGGTTGATTAAAGTTTGCGATGAACCATTGTGGAGAAATAATTTTTAAATGTATAATGAACGTTACTTAACCAAGAGTAAGTAAAGCTTTTGCATTTCTTATGCATTAACTAGAGGGCCGGTTCTAAGAATCTAAATAGCAGTAAATGCCTTACTCTACAATTTACAATACCTAGTAAATAAGAAAAAGCTCGGAGCTTAGTTTCTTAATAATAGCCATTAATATTCATGGAACTTGTGGATATTTATAAGAAGACATACCGTAGTCTGTATTATTCTTTGTTAAGATGTTTAGAAATAACGAGTTCCACTTCGAATTAGCAAGGATGGGCCATTGTAGGTTGGACAAAGGTGATCACGATGAAGGTTTCTTCTTTTTCTGTCGTTTTAAACGAAAATTATACTGGAATAGCTAAATATTACCCTGTCAGCAAGGCCTATGATGGTGCGCATTTTAGTAAGTAACGCCACTCGAGGAGGGTAGGCCTATTTTATACAATGTGGAGACAACAATGGCACATACTTGATTACACTGGCAATACTAATGCATATGAGTATTTTGGAACTATCAAATTAATCCTAACATCGAAATAACCAACATGAACACAACATTTATTCAATCAAACTAAATAGCAGTGATGAGCTGACGGAGGGTTTTGCCAATCTGTGACTAAACTATTAGATGTATTTGATTGAATTTTTGTATGCAGACGGGGAGCATCATTAGATATATACGCACTTTCATTTATGGTCGTATTGTCATTTCAGTTTCAGTTTCTAGTCACTGCCTTAATACTCTGTGGAGTTTTGGTCAACGTAGCAATTTATTACAAAATGGGGACTTAACGTCGTTAATGTTCATATAATCAAATATTCATCAATAAATCTTGTTGTGTGATAGACAAAATTATGCTCTGGTACCTGGCGGTATCTGGTGGTATCTGGTGCTCTGGACCTCTATTTGCAGTATCTTCTTGTCGTACGAATGCAGGCTTACGAGCACCCCTACGTTGTCTTACTGGTCAATATAATAATCTCTTTCAAAATATTGACATCTTCATCTTTTCCAACTGGTAGATGTATAGTGGCCTTGTTCGTGAAACTATTCTGGATATTGCTCCGTAATATTCTTAACTCTTAGACGGTATCTTTATAATTTATTGTTTTTCTTTTATATTTAGCATGCCTGTTTAGTGCTATCATTAACACATTACGTAATTTTATTGTACTTATCAAATTGTAAGCGCACATCGCATTAGTTTTATAACTGGTCTTTATAATATATAGAAAATGTCATGGGTTATACTGGGTATTAGGGTAGAAGTACCGTTTGTGGCCACTGTACCGTTTATGGCCATTTATTGTTTAAATAAACGATAGTAATGAATTTATATAAAAAAACCATTAGAAACTCAATTTGTTTTAATATAAACTTTTTAAAACTCAACAAAAATATCGTTATAATGTTATAATTTTTTATAAATTAATTTAAATGTTAACTGGCCAAAAACGGTGCTAAGGTGGCCAAAAACGGTACTTCTACCCTACATTTACTCACTCTATAGCTCAAATTGTGTGTAATACTGTAAGGAGTAACCGTTTATTTTGACAAATAAATAAAATAGAACATCATGAATGTACAACGAAGAATGGGCAGCTAGGTGACCTCGTTCGAATTATTCCTTCCTATAGGTTGCAGTATAAGTCATTGAGGAAGGAAAACCTTCGGGAAAACAATCAGTTGTAGCAAGACTCAATTTAACCCACATGACTGCTCGTAAACATCCTTATTCCGTTTGCCTGTTACCACCGCACACACTCATAAACTATAACGTTCATAATAAACTGTGACGAAATGGGTACCATACCAATAAAGACATACAATGGCTTTGAACTAGATTTTTCATCATTTTTTACTGAAAAAGAAAATATTAACTAAGGATCCAGCTAAGAATACTTATGTCTAGCAATGAACTGTTTGATGCGTAGGTAATATATCTATATGTCATCATAAGTCTATAATGTTCCCGCTGCTTAGACACAGGCCTGCTCTTTGTGAGAGGGAGTGGGCCGTAGCCCACCACGCGGGCCGAGTGCGGGTTGGTAGATGTCACATGTCTTCGAATTTTTGTTTCTAGGTCATGCTGATTACACCACGAGAGCAAACTCAAATTTAAATCACTTTTGAATTGTCAAAATTAAATAGTCGGTCAGTTAGTCAGAAAGTTGAAGCTAGTTGCCCATTCCAAAACGTAGATCTCTATGGAGAAGAGCGGGCAAGAAACTTCAAGGACACTCTATTAAATCAAGATAATATTACAAAATTAGCAGTGATGAGAAATAATTTACATAAAGTAAAGCGACCTGCATTCGAACCTACGACCTTCAACTCGTAAGCTGCGGCTGTTACCACTGGAATTAAATTGATGTTAATGATGAAATTGTTTAATTAATAAGTTTAACTACGAGGTAAGTTAAAGTACCCAATATGGGCCATAGTGTGCAACAAGACATCTGCAGCAGTAAACGTTCATCTTCGTCCACGTTCATATTACACATTCCCACTGTAATGAGCAGTCACGAGGTATGTTGTTGTAACCGCCAAGGCCAATTGTTAAAACCCTATTACCCACGGGAAAACAGTAAGTATTGCCCGTTGTTTCCGGCAAATCCCGCGGACAAAACATTATCCTGTCATTACTATACCGCAGGTAAAAGTCATTTGGGAAAAAGCTTTTAAAAGTATTTACCCCGTATCAATAAAATCTATAAATCAGTCATTTTGAAGATGAAATCAATATAAAGTAATACTGAGGGGCAAAATGTAAATGGAGAGGTAGGACATTTAAATACGGGGGACTATAAAGAAGAATTTAGAAGTATAATTTACGTAAAAATGTGCGCTGTGATCATGGGCTCTCATATTAACTACCTAATTAACTCCATTCTGAGGATCGTGAAATAGTAACGAAATGTTACAATGTGTTTGACAGGAACTTTAGCAATAACTGCATCCATTTTGGCTTTTGACTAACGAAGCCTTTTTATGAGGGAATTAAAAGTCAGAATAATGTTGGCATTTAAAGTACGCATAACAAACGGTTGTATTGTAAAAGTTGTTGGTATTCTATTTTGGAAATTATACAACCGAAATCATTCCGACAGTGTTTGCATAAAATGTAATGGCAGATTGCGGCCGTGCCGGGAAGTACTACCAGCGATTCGCATTGTGCCATCTGCTCACATTTAGATCCCTTATAAAATGTTACTGCGCATTATCACACGTGGATATGGCCCCGGCCTCGCGGTTATTTCGAAACGTTACCTTTTTATGACACTAATGGAAAATACTGTTTAGCTTCACACTCATATTTATTTAACGCACTCCACACGATATACTCGGATTTCCCAGAATGGACATTTTTATTACTGTTTTGTAGAACAATCAATCACGCCAGCACGATACATCCAATGTACGGCTGTCGGTCGCTTTGCCACCCCTATTTACATTTTTGTTATTCACTGATTGTAAATAAATGTTTCCACATTTTTCAGTCACGTACCACAGTATCGGTGTAATAGAAATTCGTGTAGATGCGGTTTATACTGATTGTACTCGAGTACCTATGATATTAGAGCTTTACCCGTTTGCGATGTAAGCTAAATGTAAAATCAAATGTGTGAATTTCGATACGACACGTAAGGTTGTGCAAATGACCATATAAATCATACTGACTGACGCAAAATTGACATATCGAAGTCATAAATCAAACGGGAATACCATAAGAGAACAAGTTTTGACAAGGCACTTAACTCCGCCAGGGACAAAGTGGTTTTTGGTAAAATTTACCTACTCATATGATGTTATACACATGTGCTGACGTATGTACATAATTATACTTACAATGTTTACTAAGTTAAGTTGAACACGGTGGGAGTAGAACCGGCTTAGTACAAGTAAAGGAATAATAATATGTCGTCGGTATTTTACTATTTATTATAGTAGCAGTCAACCATAGTTCTAAATTGATTATAATGCGAGTCTAGTATAATTGGTGTATAATCTGTTATGTTTTTTTTTACAAAATAATATAGGCAAGTTATCAACTGGTTGACAATTCCCGTGACTCAAGGACTGGATTTTACCTTGACCAGGGGCTGAGAATACTCAGCCACTGGTAGAATAGAAGGTAAAATGCAGCAATAGCCATGCAACGTGGCAATGCCGCCAGTCTCTTGGGTACATTACCAGTCGACATCGCTGCGGAGCCATCATTATTTTAGTTAGGTTAGAATATTTTTTTTAAACAGTTTGTTAGTTTATTTAGTATTGGTATTTATCAACCTACATAAAACAAACATTCCGGACAAGAATAGGAGGTCCGGATAGCTAAGATCCGTCTGCCCTAATGAAGCTTCTTATCAATGATTGTGCCATGCCAGGTAATTAGACACTTTTCCTAAATAACTAATTTCATAAAATAAATAATAGGGCTTCCCACTGATCTTTTTATAAATAATTAAAGTGGAAGAAAGGGGTTTCACTCCGGACTGACTTTTTAAGACGACTGAAGCTTTTACGTAATTTTCTGAATTATAAAAGTTAGAAAAGTCTTTTAACTCTTAGGATATGAATATGGAATCATTTAGTTGTAAGATTTTTATGTATCTCTCAAACGAAGCAAGAAGAAATAAAAATGATTTGTGTTCCACTTCGAATGCGAATAATGCCTAGCTGGAATAATATAGGTATATCGTTAACTTTTTTGTTATCTCATTGGGTTCTATAAAAACTGAATACGTTAAATATGAAGAATATGTGTCTGACAATCATGAAAGTAACAAAAAGTTTGTAGATTAACTTAGAACTTGTATCGTTATAAGTTATTACTTAGATCATAGGTGTTTCTATACATATATAGTTGAAATAAGTTTTGTTATAGGTATTCCGGTAAAACAGAATATTAAGAAACATGCCTGAACTATTGCGCTTCATGATAAAGACGAACCTCAGTGAACTATAAAAAAAAGTAAAAACATTGTTATTTATACTAAAGATACCAAAGTTCTGAAGGAACTAAAGAAAGATTTTGCCGATACGCTTCTCGAACAAACTTTATATTATACCTAGCTTGGTACTAACATTTTCAATTAAAAATGTATAACTTCCGCCACCGAGACTGGAAAATTATTTTACGTCAAAACTTTATAGTCAACTCACTCATTATTCATACACTATTCTTTTTTTGTTAAAGTAATCTTTAGAAGGGGAGGCATCTTCCACTGCCCCGCCTTTTCCTACTTTTTCTGTTCTAGAACGGTGAATATACATAAGTAACAGTATTCTTACCTCCGAACGCAATGTCTGGGTAATAGAAACGAATATCCAAGGTGATACTGGTTGCCGAATTTTGACTACCTTTAACGATTATCATTGTCATGGGCATTAGGTATAGCCTTCGTTTGATTACCGGAACGAAAACGTTTACGTGCTCACCGAGGTAGGTACGTCCCCTCCGTGCCTCACAAAAAACGCTATAACTTGTTATTTAATCATGAATTTATTTAGGTTACGTTTAGCAACACATGCCTGTGTATTTTTATACATTATTCGCTATGAATGTGTGGCTACTTTCCTCCGTTCCCGGCGTGCATACATGTCTTACACACTTGTGACTAATGTTCGCAACCCGCGTCAATGCTTGACGAAGGTGAAGGCACAGGTGCACCCCACTGGAGCCAGTATTGACGCTCCAGTTACGAATTCTATGCCAATAAATTCCAAATCAACGTTGTGATAATATCGGTCGCACTCGCACCCGTCGTTTCTCATTTTCGTAACATCGTACAAAATAAATTGACGATCGAGTGACAATTTGCTTTTTTACGGTGTTTTGAAAATGTTATCCAAATGTCGTGTCGCATGACTTGTCGTAAGATTCGAATATAACCTACTAAATCGAAGAAAATATTACGATCACATTCAATTTTCATCAATTAACTTGTTTCATTCCAAGCTCCTAGTTCTGTTTCTCAATCAAACCGTTAATTTTGTCACAACTAAATATAGCCTACCCTTTCGTGGACAAAGACAAGTAATTCCTGTTCTTAGGTTTTTTAATGTTCTTCTTAAAGGGGTAATTTACTTTTTAAAACGGAAATTCTTGCTTTAAGGAAAAAAGAAACCTTAACGACGCGGTCCCTTAGAATTTAGGACACGAGACATCCTAAACGAGCAAGAAGTCTGTACAAACGATCCAGAGATGTCTCAATTTAGACATCTCGTCCGCGGCCCTCTCGCGCTGAGAATTAATTTAAATGAAATCATCACAGTTTATTCTACTGTGATGGCGAAACGGGCGTTCAACCGACAAGAAAGCGCCGCAAGACTCATTTACAATTCCAATTAAGGGCAATTCTCATTTACTTTTGTCCTGCAAAAGTAACGAATCTAGTGGGCCGTCTCGTGCAGTCCGACCTCCAAACATTTGCAGGCTAGTTCCCGCGGTCAGCTCGCGGCTCGGTCCATAATTTATAGTTTCTATGTTCGTTTTCGTATCATGCTGCGTATTGCGTGCGTGCGAGCCGCCGAGCATCTGCCTCTAATTGTATTTTATTTCCCAATAATAACCTCAATATACCTTAGTTGGCAATTAAAAGATAATGTATCGTAAAAACCGACTTCTTTTATCGTATCGCTTTTAATTGATTAACTAAACGCTAGCGACGGCGGCTTACCTAATGTATTGTTGTTATCTTATGAACCACTTTAAGAAGTTATAAATCCTTTTTAAAAATATACTCTCAGTAGCGGACCTAGCTGGAATCACAGCAGACGAGTGAAGCTACGGGATTTTCTTAAAGACTCCGGTCGCTTCCAATAGATACTGGTATTTGCTGAATCCTCGATTGCGAGCTTAGACATTCAATTTAACTTACTGTACGCTAACGGAGATTTGTGATAGCGTCGTACACAGACTTGGTGAAAAGTAATTTATTATTTTCTTGAGTGAAACACGCGTACATGCTAGTTTTCATTTTATGAAGTAACACATCTTCGATACTAGGAGTAATATTAGACGTTGGTAACCCAGGCCCATAAATATTAAGTCAAACTGTGTGCCAATATTAGATTACATTTCTATTAGAACAAAACTCTGTATATAGCACCGAAGTGGCGACCTCTCGTACAAATTATAACGTTCGTGTACACATGCATGTCAAACATCAGTTACAAGTGGTGTATTTGCGTTTTAATAACATTGTGAACGACGCGACGGCGCTCGGAGAGTTTTAAAACAAAACACTGCAAACTAATAAATTGATTTCAACGATGATAAAATCTTTCATCAGGGTTTGTTTAACAGATTTTTTAATTAAACTGGTGGTCACGTAGGTATCTTTGATATAGGCGCAAAATAGTGAGGAATTATATTTAATTCTGGCAAACTAACGGCTTCCCAAATGACGGCGCAGCGCGTTTGCGGTCGTCCGCCCTTCAAAGGGTCTTAATCGGCACATACATTTTCTTTTAGGTTCACGCTAGGTACATGGACCGACGGATGGATTGAACACTATATGTGGCTTTTAACTTTTGTTACGAATAGTCGTGATATAAGATACATTTTTGTGTCAGCATAACATAGTAAGAAGAGAATATTGACTATAAAGGCTGCCGCAGACAGGCGCAACGCGAAGGTGTGATGCGATTTTGGTAGAATAACTTCCTTGAAAATTTCATAGGAATTGTTCTACCTCGTATATTATATACAGAGTGGGCAAATAAGAGGTATACACTTTATTTTTTAAATTTTATTCCATGAAATATAAAAAATATTAAGTATTTTTATTTAAATATAGTATTTAGGGCCGGCAATTCAGTACGGAAAATAATCTCAGACAAATGTCCACCTCTAGCAGCATGGCAGATGTGAACCCTATTTTCATTGCGTTTTTCAGTCCTCCTGAAACCTCCTGTGTTATTTCAGTGACTGTGTCTCAGATATTTTGTTTTAATTCTTGAAGGTTCATTGGCCTGTTAGCATAGACACGTCCCTTTAGATAGCCCCACAAAAAAAGTCAGGAGCTGTTAAATCCAGAGATCTTGGGGGCCAATCAATGTCACCGTTTCTCGAAATTAATCGACCCGGAAACGTTCTTTTCAATGTCTCGATAATGGCTCGTGCCGTATGACATGTGGCCCCGTCTTGTTTAGCCACATGTTTGCTAAGCCCATCTGATTCACTTGATGTAAGAAAACTGCTTTAACTGTTACAATGCCATGCTGCAAACGAGTTATTGTTAGCCGCGAAGGTAAGTGATTTCTACCAAAAATTGGCCGCAATTTTCTTATAGTTTCCGCAATACATGATTGTGATGAGTAGAACGTTTTAATAATTAAAACACTTTGTTCAGTCGTAAAATGCTCCATAACAAATTTGCCGTATCTACACAAAATAATTTTCATGAAACAACTGTCATATTATTGGCCGCCAAAACAAAATGGCGGCAAAAAAAACGTTGTATACCTCCTAGTTGGCCACCCTGTACTTATATGTACTTGTCTAATTGCTTGAAAACATGTTTGAAATTCATCTTACTTGTAGAATATTATGAGGGCTCCAGGCTGTCGTACAATAGGATATTTTTGTAATTTTATAAATTCTAAGTAAGCTTTTAATTACCAAGACACATGAATAGCACCTTTGTTTATTCAAAATGCTAGCCCACAATGATGAAAGCAAGGACAAAAACTAAGCTGAAGTAGACCTAGAGAGAAATTAAGTTTCTAGATTTATATTCAACTATTTTAAATTGTAGGTATACGGGCATGTCTCTGAGGTATATATAAATTAATTCTGAATACTTTATAAGTGTATGTATATTTCTATGAAATTGGATGTTAAAAGTTGGTCGCGACCGCAGGTGTGAGTGTCACCTCGACTCGTATGAAACATTTCTCACTTGCAACTTAAATTCATATTTTCTAGAAACAAATTGCTGTATTTACGGCACTTTGAAGTTTCCAATTGAAAACTCATTAATTATTCAAGAAAAAAAATTGTGATCAGTGTGTAAATAACAGGGCTTTTATTTTGATTATTTTACAAATTAAAAGCTATTAAGATATTTATTTATTTATTCAAATAAAAAAAAATATATAGTATAATTACTAACTTTTGTCCGTCGCCGCAGGCGTGGTCAGCGGGATGTAACAAAAATGTTTATTAACTCGCAAAATAGCTTATTGGAAGCTTATCATTTTGTTAATATTTTAATGATCGTAGTGAAATTATTTTATCAAGTTATAAATCGATGTCAAATTGATCGCCTGACTACCAGGACATCGTTTTCAAAACCGACTAGGTTACTTATGTTGAAGGAGAACTTGAATATAAAATGAAATAATGGCATTATTATGTAAACTGGGGAGACTGGACGAGGAAAACCTTTAAAAACAGCGAGCCCAAGTTACATGAACAAGAGTAGGAAGAAGAATTTCGTACAATGTAGAATCTAAAATAGTGAACTCGTCACTTTGAAGGATTAGTTGGAGGTGCCGCCGGAATTCCTTAGCTCAGCATTGGGACAACATAGGCTACAAAAAAAACTTACGAAGTTACTAACATTGTGTAGGTATTTAAGTATATCTAGCGTATTTCTAAGACATTCACTGAATAGACGCAACGGTTCCACCATTTGACGCTATCAAATTCAAAATTCAAATCTTTATTGCATTTCTCATGACACGTGTTTACAAGATCTTAATAATATACAAAGTTCACATTTCGGGCACAACAATTTAATTCAATATGATTAGTAGCATGCTTTAAAATTATTAAGTAAATATAAATTAATTGTACGTACGTACGTCATAATTAAAAAATAGGATATAGTCAGTAATCATTATAAATAAATCATACCTCATTGCTCACAAAAAAAAAATGTGATATACGTCATTACAATAATTACATTTTAAAAGTCAATTCATTAGAAGTAATTAGGTAACGTAACAATAATTAGGTATCATTCAACATTTTATTCATTTAAAATAAATAATGTCACATGTAGATTAAAATAATAACAAATATCAATATACTTCTGCCCGCGACTGACGTGTTTGCGTTTTCAATTAGCGTTCTTTTTGATTTTTTTTCTTTTCTTAAGGGTCGTGGCTTGGTATTAAATAACCAACAATAATATTTTTCAAGAATTGGGCTATCAAATGAAAAAATATTTCGTCCGATCCGACTGGTTTTTCCAGAGATTAGCGCGTTCAAACAAACAAACTCTTCAGCGTTATTATTAGTAGATATAGATCTCCCAAACTTTTGTTATTTTAGAAAAAAATATAAAGGTCAAACTGAATAATCGACGAATAATGGCAAAAGCTCTCTGTTTTCCACCGATATGTTAATAAAACGTGCGAAAACCATTGTTAATCGTGATATGCACAGTCGAAATATTTATTGATACGGACAGTTCAACCATCCGCCTGTGTTCGTTGGTGATCAATTTTAATATCGAATGTTTTATTTATTTTGAGGTAAGCGGGGTTATGGTCGGATGGCCTCTACGTATACCTATATCAAGAGCTTATTGGTGGGTTCCAACATCCACCAATAAGCTCTTACCCACCTTAAGCGCATTAAATGGGTTGTCTGCCACCGAGGTCACCATTCCAGTCTCTAACCGTTTTGGGTTATTTGAGTAACGTCTACGCAAATGAATGTATAATGTAGTAGGTATATGTTATGTTGACGTATCGAACATATTTACCTCATATATGATGTTCTAGTAAATGTACCAATTTGTTTGCATAATGTTCTGAGGACCGCGATAATAATGTTGATTCTCCTGCCATAAAGGACATTTTATGGCCACTCCATTCCGAGTCAGATGTGAGCTAAAATATTTTATGATAATATTTTCATCTGAAATGTTGTTCAAATATACACTTCATTTTCTTAAGTAATAAAATTGTATCCGTGTTCAACAGGTAATAAGATATGATGACAAGGATCGCATTATCGCGCGCAAGGCAAAATCCTGAAAGTGGGGTGATTTATTGCCCGAAATATCCTTGACGCAGCTCGCTGAGAGTTATGTTTTACTAAGGTACAAGCCCTTCTTTAAATATAGATCCCACATTTCCAAGGGAATCTAGTTTTATAATACCTTTGGCCGGGGCAACTCCTCAATATAATTTATTAGTCGAGATTCAATCTGAATCAACGGTATTTTTTTTAAGTTATCCAATTTATTACAACGAGAAATCTTATTCATTCTTGCGTTTTGCCAGCCTACCACAAAGCCTTACCTCTTGTAAATTAATTAAGATCAGTATTTTATATCCACAATTTGGAGAGTTTTTGGTTCTAGCGACAGTTTTTTTTACATCTCATTTGCATATTTTGGCAACGTGAATACATTTCAATACCTTACTATGTTAATAAATTCAACAAAGAGTACTTAATTGAAATAACGGGAATCCTCAGCTAATATAAATATTTTATAAATATTTTATAATTTTTTAAATATTAATTTATTACTTCAGACAATATGGTCCATTTTAACAGTAACAATAGTGCTTAAACTATCTTAATAAACGCCTATTATTATATTATTATTATTATTTATGGTTTCCAGTTATTTTAATGTGACCTTGTATTACGGTGCTTCTCTTTTTGATTTGCTCTTTGGGGTTTTTGTCACTCTTCTGTTACCTACTTACAATTTTTGAGAAAAGTACCTTCAAGTTGGTAATTTATTGCAAGTGTGTCGTTTGGCCTCTAACTAGACCTTACCCAGGTCTCTTGTTTATTCTCTCAGCGTTTTCTTTCACAAATCACTTTAACATCAGCTGTTCCGGCCCGCCTTCTTTATAACCTCAACGCGAAAAATAGGGCCGTTATGAGTTGGAGGCCAATGTTCGTAGCCAACTTTTATAGCAAAATATGTTTTCGGGTATGTGTAGCACACACATACCCGATTTATTTGCTAGAATGTAGTTCCGCAGCTGCACAAACAGTGCATGTGAATTGAAAAAAAATCTAATTAAAGTCTGTTTTATCTGTTTATAAACGAATAAGTCACACGACCCGTATATTTGAAGCGTGA
The DNA here is from genome assembly GCA_949629185.1 of Apamea crenata. Classification (NCBI taxonomy): domain Eukaryota; kingdom Metazoa; phylum Arthropoda; class Insecta; order Lepidoptera; family Noctuidae; genus Apamea; species Apamea crenata. The sequence goes on along the minus strand of OX451360.1, from coordinate 11,795,622 downwards.
TAGTATATATATTATAACATGTCGTATATTGAACAAGGAGAAGATTCTAAAACAGAAATGTATTAATACGTCAGCTATAAAATAAATACTACGAAATGTCATAAGTATTATATCTATACATTTTGTACGTGTTTATTGGTTAGTTATTACTGTTGTTCGAATTTACTCACGATTAAACTGTCATCCTTTGAATCCTATCTAAGTAATTCGCTGAAAGGGTATCTGGATGAATAGCCATCACTCAGAGAAGGGCCGTCGAGCTTCATTTTAGACTTCACGTAACAAATGACAAGTGTATTTTGGTACGAAATGACAAACGTTTAGAGAAATACATTCGCACTATGAAACTCATTAACTAACATGTTGGGACGGGTAAAATAACTGAATAGAGAGATTCAGTGGTGAGTTGAAATTACTTGGGCGCATATTGAATTTTCATGACATTTGTAGCCAGATATAAACACATTTCCATGACTTCGGCATTGTTTAATCTCGTATTAGAATAAAAGCCCAAAGTAAATACGATGCTGGTTTAATTTTAGATATTTTGTTGACACCGAAAATATACTACAAAGGCAATTTTGGGATGTACATGCCGGTCCCATTTTCCCCCTCGTCAAATAAGAAGTAAGGATAAGATTGAACGTAATAAAACTTTAGCAGAGCAACATTATCTTTCAATTCAATTACTGAGATATAAGTGTCATTAGTGAACATAAATAAATATGTCCAACTTTCACTAAACCTTGGCCTTCGTCTGCAGGAAGAAGTCATGACATACGAGCGCAAAGGGCTTATTCTATCTTATCGCGGGCCCAGTAAACTTGCTTTGAAAACTCCACAGGGAATACACTTGCGCACAAGACAAATGGAATCGTCCCCGACACTCGAAAGCGATAACTGCGAAAAAATATGTTTCTGCTCGAGATAATTCTAATTTCTTTTTAATTTATTGTTGGTATCATTTAAAAAATACTTTTATTCTTTTCAAACTTTACTTTTAGCTTGACACTTTCCAGTCTTGTAAAACAAATAAATTACTGCTTGGACATGACTACGTACTTTGAGGGTTATCTTTATTTGAAACTAAGAGGATTAATGATATCTACTATATACCTAATGGTTTTTTACGGTATAGCTTTAGAAACAAAGCATTAAATAGTAGCAAAACTATCTGTGATAAATACACTACAAAGATATGTTGTTACTAATGCATATTGAAGTGTTAATACAGTAGAACAATATCAGTAATGGTAGCTATTTAGAATAATTTAATTGCAGCGAAGCAATTAGCTCGGGTGTAATGAATTAATGGCCATATTTTATACTGAGGCTGGCGAATCGGCCACCATTTATTCAAATGGCTTCATTCGTACAGTTATCAAAGGCCCAAACAATGAAGTGAGGACTCCGTTTGGGAATCTGAATAAATTGAGTCGTCAGTGAAAAAATGTAAAGTTGTGACTGCTATTGCTGTCACTGCCACTAATTATTATTTTCCTTGCGTTTGTTTAGCACAGCTTTTAAAAACCGCTTCTGCAATAATGTGAGTGGCGTACACGCAAGCTGAAAGTAGCAGCAACTAATTAAAAGTGCTACACGGATATTAGCATATATAAAGTCATACGTGTCCAAGCAACTCGAACGGCGTCAACGTGTCGATCCCGAAAAAAGACGTTGTATTATGCTAAAATAATTTAGCCCAAGCATCATTTGTACCAGTTTAGATGCCTGTCGTAACTAAAGATCAGGTAAAAAGTTATTGACGAGCCGACCCTGTAAAATGTGCTTCGGTTAATCGCCCTCGTGTCGCAGCCATTTGTAACCGTCTGCTGATGGCCTGGCCATTTTCTTAATATTATGTCCTCGCAGACGTGACGCCTCGTTGGTGCTGGTGACAATAGTTACAGCTGCCAACTTGAAAATGAAAATTTGAGAGCTAAACTTAATATTGAAACTGTGAACATGCATTTAGAACGTGTCGTTTGATCTGCCAGGTCACGTGATATTTGACACAGAAAGTGTTTATTACGTGGTCCTTGATTAAATAGAGCTACGCTCTACGTATTTTGCGGTTCGTTGCAATTTTATTGTGAGCAATACAACTTGCCACGAGACGATTCTTTGTGTGAGCGAAACATGAAAAGGTCGTTATAACGTATGTGGATTCATTTCGTTACTGCTCTGCTATCCAACTTCTGGCTGTGCCCTATTTTTCCATACAACTTTGTACCGAATGAATAAAGCTGAATAAAACGTACAAAAGCGGCATATTCTATCAGTAATTCCACCAATTATCGGCATGCCTTTTTCCGTATAGTAAAATAAATAAAATCAGCATAGTAGGTCGCGAATTGATTCGATTCAACCGTCCTAACCGTGTTCAATGAGAGCTCTCGAGCCGGCCAGCCGAGCGGCCGCATGGTTCGCGCTCATGTCGGAATTTAATTGAAACGGACGCAATTCGATCCGGCTCGACATATGACACGCACCATGCGACGCACTAATTACAGACATCATAGCCGCCACGGATAGAGTGACGTCTAGTGGTCATACCAAATTCACAAGTGCCTACGGGACGGTATTGACCCTTACAGCTTTCATGAATGCCAGCATGTTATGAGCACGTTCTACGAGTATTCGGATTAAATTCTTAAAACGGCACGATGTTTATTAAGTCGGCCCGGTTTTGCGAAGGGATGACCACTCCAAACGTCGAGCCTTATCATTTTATTCCTATTTGAGAACGGTTGAGTTTCGTGAAATACAAAGATAAAGGACGGCCATATTTATTTAGCGAGTACCTACATAATTTGGATGGAAATCTTTGTTTTATTAAAATAAAAATCATTTGTCACTTTATTAGATAAAATTTATTTTAATTTAAAGGTATATTTAAATTTCACAGGTAATTAGGTATAAGTGTATCCTATCTTTTTGTAATTCTTAATGTGTAATTGTTTGTTTTCCAGAATAAATAAAAAAAAAAGTGCCTAATTACCTGTGAAAACTAAATATACCTACACCGCTACATTTATCTGATTATTAAAAAAGCTAAGAAAAGTATTAGGTATCAGTGAAAATTCCATGGGGTTATTCGTGCGCATGCGATGAACGATACCAATCCAATGTAAACTACCTATAAATTAATAGGAATCATAATATAATAGGATAGTACAGAATTATGGACGGGAAAAACGAATAAAAAGAACCGTTTGGTACTGAAAGCGATTTATCGTCACTACTACCATTTTGTTAAACACTAAACTCCTGAAGGTCAAAGTTATGCATTTAATTTACATACAATGTACCTCTATAGCTATAAATCTATAAATCAGTGTTGGGCAATTGCATGTACTTGCTCACGCTTGGTGAGCATGTTTCACTGTGGCATTTAGCATTACAAGCTTCAATTCACCCGATTGATAGCAATTGAAAGTAAATTGCATTTCACAGTCTATAAAGTACCTATCTGTTTGTCCCGGAAAAGTTTGATAAATTCAATTTTCAACTGGGTAACTTCCGTGTCTGGGCGGTTCACGCTTGATACTTTTTGAATAAATTGGCCTCGCGCCGAATCGATAGTAGTATAGAAAACTCGGAAGTTATCGAAAGGCAACATAACTTTTCGTAGAATATTGAATCAGTAATATCCGTATTTCTGAGCTTGTTTGTGGTCGATGGTCGGACGGCGTCACATCTATCAAGAGAAATATTATTTTTGGAAGTAGGCGCGATATTCGCCGGAAATTTGACTTCCTGTGTGTTGTTACCATACGTAGAATAGATACATCGAACTGAAATATATTCACCGCATGCCGATGGATATGGATAGAAACATTAAATAATGAATATACATACATACCTACCGTGGACTAAATTATAAAACCTGATTTAAAAAAAAATAAGCCATTTTTTACCAACCAACACAAAGCAGATAATATTTAATTAAATAAGCAAGTCTCGTAAACAGAAAACAATGCAGTACAAACGTTTATTTCCCGTGGGTTTATTTGGACGTTTCAGTCGTATCGTAACATAAAATTATTTAGAACTTAAATTTTCCCAATACATAGTACAAAATGTGTATCTAAAGAGCTTTAATAGTTGTAGGTCTACAGTAAAGTCACAAAGCTCGTAGAAATAAAAGTTAATTGTTGGAATCAATTTGTTTTTAACTGCGACGTTCGAATAATCCGGCGAACAGCCGCAGGGTGAGGCCCAAAAATAATTCAAATAAGGTAGTCCTCAATGAAGGATTAGTTTATGCGGTGAACCCATACCCTTTAAATCTGATGCAGGGTGGAGACCAGGACTAATCAGCGCGGATTGTTGCCCTTCCGCCACTCTACGCCCTGATTCAAGTAAATGAGAAAACTTTCTAATTGGAATTTCAAATAGACCTCCGTTTATCCAGACGAGAGCTGTTCGCGGTTCGACGCCAACATGCTGGGCCGCATTATAATTCTCTTCGGTTTGTGTAATTGATATGGGTTTTAGTAATTTAGCATCCAGTACGTACCATTGTCAACAGATCATTTGTTACATTAATAAATGCAGTTGCGTGATAACTTTGAGGGTGCCATTACAATGCGGGGACGTTTTGGTGTCAAATATGAGTCCTTGTTGCGAAGTAGTTTTGCAGTTTAAACTAATTGAGGGTATATTTTATTTAATGTTGTTGTATTTACTTGTTTATTATTCAAAGTATGAGGCCGGCCTTTTGCCTAAGATTATATTTCATAATTTAGTTTTGTAACCGTTTGAAAATAAGTAGTTGGACTCGTGCCACGCTCTCTATTTCCTTTGATGGTATAGGCAAAGTTTTAAATAAACGTTCAAGAAGCTAAAAGTTACTGTTTTGAGGCGCGTCAGGTCGGTTCGAAGCAAGTACTTACCAATATACTTTAAAACCTCTCTACACGAATCATGTTCAAATTGAACGATTGAGGAAAATGCTTTGAGGATATTTCCTTCTCATGTGTAATGCTCTGAGAACGCAGTTAGGTTGAGCCACCTGTCACGTTTGGCATGCTCATTAAGCAATTTACCATACTGACGTGATTTCGTTAAGTATTCCTTTATGCCGTGTAGGAAAACATGTGAGGAAATGCCTAATTCTTCTTTCAAATTTTCCTTATCAACCATTTGGTTTTTAATGGCTACCCTTATAATAAATATACTATAGCATTTGCTATAAACACTTTCTGAATATATATATAAAGTGTTTCTTTGCTATAAGCCCGACTCGCCTTATCCATTGTTGTTTAATCCAAATGTGGGTTTATCTAAGCCATTTTATATACATAGGTTCGAATAGGTAAAAGTTTCACGTACATACGGAGTAGATATCGATTTCCAATCTAATTATTGTATAACCTTACTAATCCTCTAAACTAAAGGCTTCGTGTGTATAGGATTAGATTCGTCGATAGTGACTTTTTCAGCATTGAATATCACAATTACTGAGTTCTAACTAATAGGCTTTTATTTTATTATAGTTTACAGCCTTTGATCTTTATTTAAAACGGTTTTTGGATCTTTGCTTCATTATTTGAGAAGTAAAAGAAGTAAAATAAAAAGGAGAGAACGGAATTTAAAGTCAAAGAAGTAATTTTTTTTTTAATTTTTCAGAATATAAGGTAGTGTTTTACAATCAATGTCAACACAAAATCTAAAGTCTACAAAAAGGTAAAAAGAAATTGAGTTTAAAGAGTATTGAGTGGCAAGAGTGGTTCATTAGCGACACCGTAGCGGAATAATATCCTGCTACGACTGCGTAGCGGAATAATATCCTGCTACGACTGCGTAGCGGTTCGGTAGTCCGCTACGACAGCGTAGCTAGCGTACGTAGCTGTGAGGACGTCGTGTTGGTAATTTGTGCAACAAAAGTGCAATGATTTTTAGGACCTTTTATTACATTGTATTACTTACAAATTCCGTTTAGAGCAGGCAGACGCATCTGGGAACGTTATCAGACTTGTGTTACAGCAAGAAGGTTATAAAACATGATAGCCGGTGGAATGGTTAGTAATAAATTGAAGCGTCAGTGACAGCTAAACTTTTCTAAGCTTAAATAGGTAAAATGAAGTGCTGACTCAGTGGGAACAGTGCGCATGTATTAGAGAGTTTCGTCAGAGCATTCGCGTTACATCAGAGACGTTGTAAAACTTGTCCGGCCGATGGTCGAGTAAGCTCGGAACGAAATTGCCAATCCTCTTTCACAATGGACCGTAAAATGGTTTTCCGTTTTTGCCCGACCGAGCGGAGCGCTTCTCGTTGATTCACCGGACACGTCGCTCGGTGGCCTATCACTAGTAGGGGGAATTTGTGGAAATAACTCTTCATATACCTGGAAGCCGCGCCGCGGGAAAAACTGTAGCAAGCCTTTACACGCTCTTCAGTACCTACCTCTTTGTAATTACCGTGAAATTAATCTAAACGACAAGTCCTTTCTAGTTTAATTTTATATAGTGTGTTATTTCCACTAACCGGGTTGACATTTTACAGAACCCATTTTATACCTTCAATAGTGAACACAGTGTGAAACGAAAATGTACCTTGAAAAGCTTTTATTACGCTTAAACTTTTATGAAGCCACGAGTGTACACATTGTTTTTGACGTATTTTCATTGCATTATCTGAATTTATAATTGAACTAGCTGCGTCCCGCGGTTTCACCCGCATAAGTTTTGATCCCGTGGGAATATCGGGATAAAGAGTATTCCATATGTTAATCCTTGTTATAAACCATCTGTGTGCCAAATTTTATCCAAATCCGTTCAGTAGTTTTGGCGTGAAAGAGTAACAAACATCCATCCATCCATCCATCCATCAGTCTATACAAACTTTCGCATTTATAATATTATAAAGTTAAAGTAGGAATGATGCGAATATGTGTGTAATTTCGCATAGTAACAATGAAGACAATGGTTTTTATTCTTCTCAAAAACGTATAGTAACTTGGGATTCTTAGAATGTGCACGCAATAAAATCACGCTTTTAACGCCTTTTCACGTAAGGATAAGCAGAACTCCAGAAAAATACGGTGAATTCATGAATATTATTTTTCTTTTTTATCTAGTCCTAGAATTTCATATTACATCTCCGCACCTAATACTTCATATCACAAAGGAAACGTTAGTACTCTATAGCTGCCTAGGTCCCCAACAACTGTTAAAGTTTTACGTCACAAATCTTAGAATGTTTGTGACAGTACCAACATTCCGAGAAATACAATTTCTCTTGCTAAATTTATTTTCCTCTCACTGAGAGGAGGCCTGTGTCCCAGCAGTGGGAAAATTATAGGCTGATTATGCTGTCAAAGGTTTGTTTTTATTCTCAATCTGAGAAGGCACGCGAGGGCTCAAAATTTAAATAATCTTTGTCGGCTCTAAGCTTTCAGTAAGTAACACAATAAAAATAAAAATATAAAGGCATTGACACTTCTATTACCATCTGTTCAATAATCATGTTGTATCCTTTTGATTCCTAATAAAAAAGCTAAATTATTCCAACAAATTTTGTTAAACGTTACATTTCTAGGACCTTTCGTCTGTTCTGTATATTAATGAAGTCGTCCTAGAAATTAGAATCTCAAACAGAGTGAAAATGAGCTACTTTTCTTGTTAGATTCCCTCTACTTTTAAATTAAACGATGTCGGATAAACGCTACTATATTTCGTTCGAAGCTGTATTTTCCAATGGCGAACTAGAATTAGGTTACCAGGAGTGTTTACACCTACAGACACTCTTACATGACTTAATTCTGCATAGGTATATCTATATTTCACAATTTGTGCAATGCACTCGTGCGCCTGTGCGGCGGTGCATTATGCACGTCTGGGGAGGACAATGAGTAGACTCTCTACTTAATGCATCCTATGGAGGCTTCGGTCTAAATCTGTGTCTTAATAGCTCATGGGTAAGTTTTAAAATCCTATGATATTATACTGCGACCCATTATTTGACCAAAACAGTAGAATGCTTTTTATTTTAATGAAGCTTATGTTGACAATGGATATCAAAATAACCAGACAAATAAAATTACACCGAATCCTAAACATGCATTACTTAGAAATAAAAACATCCATAATGCAATGTTCCTAAACCAAATCACCGCAAGCTACATTACGTCCACTACATATTAATAAACATGAAGACAAAAAACGGTCGGGTAAATAAAAAAGAATAATACAGCGCAGAAACACATTCCGCGCTGGGTCCGGGTGTACAATGCGGGGAAACGACACAAGTACATAAGCCAGTTGAAACTACTGGCGGTGACAGCTACAGGCAATATCTTTGCTACACCAGACCAATATCTGTAGAGCTGCAAAAATAATGATACTTGAGAAAAAGTTGCACTACGGAATAATCTACTCTCTTCTCTACATATGAAGTTGTTCCTTTCTCGCTTTTAAGCGAGTCAATTATTATTTCTATTTCAAGAAAAGTTGCATTTTCTTTTCTTTTCCTCATTAAGGCCAAGATCTTTGTACTGTTGCTGTTATCCCCGTCCCTAAAGCATTGAGAGTAATTGAATAATTATTTTATATTAAGTGCTTAGCACAAAGACTTACAATCATGATAATTACAATTTCCTTCTACAATTTCTAGGCTCAAGTACAGATAAGACCGTAAAAAGTTAAATAATATTTTATTTATTTAGAAAGAAATTGAAATAAATCTGAATTTGTTATTAATGAGAACATAAAATGATAAAACGGAATTATCATGCCTACATAATCCAACGACACTTCAAAGAACCAATAATCCTGTCCTGTCCTCACCTAACTTTACATAAGTAAAATATCAGGTCAAGAAGGAGGACATGGCCGTTTTATCTCGGACCATCACGTAATACTCCCGGGATATTATTTAATTTAACGCAGCCGTATAAAGGCATATCTCTATGTAAAACAACATTTATCCCTTACTGTATATCACACAAATTCATACACACATGAATTGTATCGCCGATGAGCGGCTGTGTCAGAGTACAATGGAAAATGAGCGCCAACGCCAATTATTTCAGCATTTATTCGATAACTTTCGTTAAAGTGAGACTTGTTAGCAATCGGATGTTTTATTCCATTACTTTCTGTTTAAAATGTGAAAAATATACCGAGGGACACGTACCTATTTAAATGTATTATCTTAACGAGATAAGCGGGTCGCTAACTGTGTACTTACGTGGATAGGTATCGTCTAAAGCTTATTGTTACTAAGCCGGCACATTTAATAATATTTAAGTCGTCTGTAATGAGCCAAAATACAATAATCATAATATTTATTTGAAAATTCTGAAAATAATTATAACATCTTAGTTACAATCTTAATATATTTTTCGAGATATTGTAGTAATATCGAACATTTAGTGTGCCATGTTACAGCGGTATTTATTTAACGAGCGGTAATGTATTTATTTAATACATATTATTCCACATTGCTACTATTATTTAATTATGTTACATGATATTTTTGTGTGGGCTGTGGTGGCCCATAATTGTTTGCGCATGATGTGATTGTTTAATTTAATTAACGTATTATTTTTGAGCAGATCTTTATCAAATAAAAGACTGTTGAAAAATATTTATTAAATAAAGCTATCTGTTTTAATGTCTGTATTTCAAAGGTCGTTGACTTATCTGCCTTAATTAAAGAAACTCAGTTTACTTAGTAAGTATTTACACACAGCTAGTAACTTTATTCATTATTTGGTGAGTTTGGACTTTGTGGAGCGACTATTTTCTGCCTTCCGGGAACACATATGTTTACACAGTTTTAGCAAATAACCAGAAAATAAATACGGTAAGCTTGATCGCTTGTTGTATTCCTAGAAATAGTTGTAAGTATGGATAGAAATAGATAGGTACTTATATGTATAAGGCTACGACCGCATCACATACAAAATCCATAAAGTCTCCCTATACCAGATAAAAAGGGTTATACCAAAGAATATTAATACAAGATCTTCTATTGAACACACTTGATTTAAGAGCTATAATAAAAGTGTCCCTTACAAGTGAGCCCGAGGATTCGTTCTCGTATTGCGTGACCCATAAGCGGATTATTATGAACTGGGTCCGGCACGGCTGCTGACATTTATGGCGTCATTAATGCCGTTAATTATGTCTGATCTGTCAATAAAACTGTAACAGGTAAATTGAGCCCGAATACACAGCAATCTAAAATTGTTTTGCACCACTCGGGAATACGGCTTGTCGAAAATGGAACGGTTCACTGGAATTAAAGACGTTCATTTGTTTCTTGGCCTGTTTTTGCGACTCTGACATTACTTCGAGTTACGTCATAATGTTTTATTTCGTCCCTCGTTTACCTATAAACGTTTTATTGAACAAACTAAATACGTATTACAATACTTAGTTTGTCTTAGATCAAAGCTATATCACACGAGCAAGCTGTGTTAAACATGGACCTACATGTACATAGTTGCAATGGGTAGTGGCTTTAGTGTTCCATTCAGTGGTTGTCGCTCTGGTGCACGCCGCCTGAAAAAAGCCTTGCATACTTCACCCCTTATGGATTTGGCGTAAGTTTTTGAGTAGTGCATCTTGTAATATACAAAGGATTTTGGGTCACAGGTTTTTTTTTAAACGTGCGGTTATTTTGTTGGATTGAAGGTATGTTTTTGTAGAGTTATGCCAGTAAAGGCTTAATAATATTTGTCGTTCCCATGTAACTAATATCTATCATATTACTTTGTGTGATGTATTTAATAACACAAGAATAATTTAACCTAATTAATTCTGTCCCAACCGGAATCCCAGTTTTCTTAGCCCTAGCTGAAATGTTTTGAAAGATACTGTTCAAAATATTTTTGTAATCAATTTTACAGATATCAATCACGTGACGTCGGGTTAATTAGCTAATCACCTTGCGCCGCCGCCGCGGGGAACTGTTTCAAGCGATATCGAGGGCCACTAAAACGAATTCCGTGTTTCTTAAAGTAGCGACGAAAGAATGACGCGGTAAATATTAAAATTACACGATCAGGGTAACCACTAGACATTTTAATTAGACGGTAATGTTACTTGAACATTAGATGTGGTCAAGCGAATATTATATTAAGTAAATCTAAATTGATACACCGAATCATTGATACTAATGGTGAAATACGATACAGCTCGCCACGTGATTCACATGAAATGTGGTTTCCATTTTTATATCTTCCGAAGGTATTAAAACAATATCTCAGACACGATAATAACGTCAAACTCTCATAAAAATAAAGTAGATCCTGTTAGATTGTAGTCGTATATAAATACATCTAAACGACGAAGTTAAGGTGATCGTATAGCTATTTACGTGTTTAGTACGCATTCAGTAAAGGAAAAGATCGCGTATCGTAACGGAAACATTTGTGAAGTATCCCTGAACATCGGGGCGTGGGCATTCGGGTCACGTCGGCGTAACAACGCGCGCGCCGAGCACCTCGGGTTTGTTGTGATATCGGCCCTGGTTTTTTCACAATACCTGACCCCACTACGAGAGATTCCCTAACGTTAGTTTGTTGAGATAGCTGTACCAACTTTATGTTCTTTTTAATGTTTTAGTGGCCAAAGCGCTACGTGCCGTTCACGATGTTCGGATATCTGTCGTGAACCCTTTTTATCTCTGCGAAATGTTAATTGGAAGGGGATTTCCGAATGAATTTATTATATTATTTTAAGGAACTTTACTTGTATACGTCGTTGTAAGTACCTCTAGTTAAACTGAGTTTTCTAAAGATTTGACTAGGTACATCAATCTAAAACAGGTAGTAACCCCAATACCCTCTGTCAAGCTTTTTACTCACTTTTATCAAAGCCTTTCAAGATGCGTTGGCATTTTTCGAAACTAATCTGCTCCTACACCTACTTATTTTAGCGGATCCCGAAATAAAACCTCTTTACTGGTAAGTACGTTTGCTAAGGTAATAAATGTCCTACAAAGTTTTGCTGTGTACAAAATTGGATAATTATTATTTGACTCACCTTTCTCACCCCAACCACCTCATTCCAGTAAAAAATAAAGATATTTTTCCTACACGTACCTATCCATTCGTATGACTGCTACGTTTAAACAACAACATCATAACGTAATAAAAACAATCCACAAAGGACAACAGTTTGTTAAGACTGCTTAGAAGTTCATTTTATAAACGAGTATTTATTATATTATTTATGACTCTATACAACATAATGTTTGTTTATGACTCCTTATTATTCCTTAGTGTTCCAGAAACTTCTGTGGAATGGGCTCAACAATCTTAAGACTTCTTTACAAAAACAAGAAAATATTACGTTTCCTTTTAAACTTTCGGTACCACGTACTTGTGTTGGAAACTTTACCAGTGTCCTTCGCAATGCTTTCGAAAACGTACTCGTAAATCGTGATTTAAAAAATATTCTCTTACTGTGAACGTATTTAAATTTAGCAACAGCTGTGGCTGTTTGTCGTCTTTTTATCACCTAAGCCTTTCTCTTGGATGTAGAGGTCGGCTTCTAATGTAACCAGACGTGGCTGAGTATGAGCAGAGTTGGTAACATCGTGTTGGACTAATGAAAAAGTTACATTTTATAGCTTTCTTTCCCGATATTTGTTTTAATGATTTAAAACAAACATAAATTATCGCTAAACAAACATATAGTGTACATTCATTACATAACATCACGCCTTGTTTTCCCGAAGGGATAGGCAGTGTACCCAAAGTACACCCACATTTCGCCAGTTAAGTATGTTTAAGTCCCACGTAATAGGTACTGCTACTACGAAATTCCAGATGGAAAAGCCTCATAATACTTTGCCCGACATGGGAACCGAACCCAGGACCTCATGCTCAGCAGTAGCGCTTCCGACCAAAAGTGGCGAAAATATTTTTTCGCCGTTCCGTTTTTATGGTTCGTCTGTGGGAACGTAACAAACAATACAAAAAAAAAAACCAGATTTACAAGTGCGGACACTTAATTTCCACTTTTGGGTCCTACCTTGTTCCTAATCTATATAAATGACCTGTGCAATTTGACACTCCAAAAAGGTGTAATTATCTCATATGCGGATGACACAGCTCTACTATTCGCAGCTAATTCAAAGGCCGAAGTCTATGAGGTAGCACAGAATGGTTTTAATACTGTGTCCAATTGGCTTCTCAAAAATCTTTTATCATTAAATACAGATAAAAGCAAGTACCTATTATTTACAATAAGAAACACTAATCCAACGCTTACTAACCTAATCATTCAAGCGCATAACAATTGCAATTTATATTATGCTGACATTGCGTGCACTTGTCCCACATTAGCTAAAACCGACCATATTAAATATCTAGGCGTCACGATTGACACAAATCTGAACTTCCGCAAACACATCGATTTGTTATGCACCAGAGTGCGCAAACTAACATACATTTTTAAAACTTTACGTAACATTGCCGACTTTAAATTAATTAGACAGGTTTATTTAGCTTTGTGTCAATCGATTATTACCTACTGTATAACGTCCTGGGGTGGTGCCGCTAAATCTATTTTACTGCACCTAGAACGCGCCCAAAGAGCAGTTTTAAAAGTTGCTACTTTTCGTCCATTTAGATTTCCTACACACGAGCTTTATATGGCATGTAAAGTGCTAACAGTACGTCAATTATTTATTTTGAATGTAATTTTATTCCAACACACTGAACTTTATTTTAACCCAGTACCTTCAGATAGGAGAAGAAAAGATTTGGTTTGTGCTAACTCTCAGACTAAACATGCTTTTGCTAATCGATTTTATTTATTTTTAGGACCCTATTTGTATAACCAGTTTAACAGGGTGCTAAAGATTTATAGTTTAAGTTATAATAGGTGTAATTTACTAGTACAGGAATATTTGGCAAAACTCAATTATGCAGACACGGAAAAACTACTAGAAATTTTAAAATAAAACCTATCTACCTACTCTAATATAAGTCTCTTCCTTTACCTAATTAATAATAGTCTCCACTTTATCTACTTTAATATTATTCGTTAACTTAATTTATTTAAACATTATTGTATATCTTACATAATCTATTTTTAAAATAATATCTCCAAATAGTAACTGTTTAAGCCTCTGTAAATATTATACCTTCTTTTCAATTTAGCTTCTAATACATTTATTGTTGTCTTCTTTTTAAATGTTTGATGTAAATTGATGGCCTGAAACACAGGTTTTCCATAAACCTAGATCAGGCAGGTCTATATTACAGTTAGAATTTAAGTTTCCTCGGTTGTAATTAATGTAAATCATAGTTTTACTTTACTTTATACTTGAATACAATTTTTATTTATTTATTTAACTTAATAACCTTACAAAGTAGGTAATCAATAAACATGCATGGTTTACAAACTCTTGAGAAAGAACAGCTTAAGTAATTTGGCAAATTTCCCCTTTATTTTCTGAGTTCTTATATCAGCAGGCAAATGGTTGAGAAGCAAAGATACTCTGTTATCAAGCGTTCGGTCGCCAAAATAATTCCTTATTCTCGGTACATAAAATTTACCTGCCGATACTGTCCTAGTTGCATGGTTATAGGTAACTAGCGAGTGACGCTCCCAGCCGCCATGACTGTTAACCAGAAGTAGGTATTTATGTTTTAAGCTGATAGGAAGAATTTTACAAATTTTAAATAACTTATTATCATCATCTTTACATTTGTTCCTGGTTTCCTTACTGACTAATAATTTTAAAAATCTAATTTGTTGTGCTTCTAATTTTTCTAAATTACTTCTGAATGTAAGTCCATAGCATTCGAGGGCATAACTTAATATGGGGTCAACTAATTGTAAATAAAGGCACTTAAGAGTATTATTTGGTACTTTAAAGCTCAGATGATAGAATTTACCGAGTAATATTCTAAGTTTATTACATAAGTACTCAACATGGTTTGACCATGAAAAGTTCTCGTCAACCTTTTTGCATGGCTTGAATTACAATAGCTCTTTGAACCGTTTAATTACAATTCTGATTTCGTAAATAGTTGTAAGTATATAAAAGAGGCTGGGTATGAAACAGTATAAAATGTACTTATTTACCAACGATCAACTACACAAAGAGATGTTCAAAGCAAAATTGTGTGCGACTGCTTTCGGGAACACCAGCCGATATAAAGGTACGGCCCAACTTTGGAGTTCCGTAATCATTCGAAATATTATGTGACCTTTAATATTCGAGCTATTCGTGTGAAACGTTGTTACGAAATAAATAAAGTAGGGATGTATGTTTACCTAGAATTATGTCTAAAGGTAGAAAAATTCACTAGAACCGAGTATCGGTAAAAGAAATAATCAGATATTGTAGGTATGCGTCGTTGGCTGTCGTGTACATTTCTATTTGAAGATTAGGTCGCTTTTATTTTCTATAAAGCGGTGTCCTGCGTTGGCGACGAATACGACGCGACGCGACGCTGCGAACGCGACGAACGCGATCAACATAACGGCATACCCTACTTGCGGCCTATATGACAGTCTGCGGCGAGACGCGACGTAACGCGTACTTGTTTTGAGGGCGACGGCGGGTTGAAGTGACGCGTCTGTCACTTCAACCTTCGAGCAAAATTGTACTGTACCTACTTCTCCATGATTCGAGAAGTAATGACCAAAATCACGTAGGACACTTGTCGCGTGTAGCATCGCGTCGCGTCGTGTTGCGTCGTATTCGTCGCTCACGCAGGACACCGCGTAAGGTTACCGCGCAACGCGACGCGATGCGACACTATTAGACACGCGACACAATTTCCCTTATATGTTCGTGACGATTATTTTTGATGTAACAGTCTACCTATCTATAGTCTGTATACCACGTTTGTGGATTCAACCATTCTAGAAAATACCTACGTAAGGTTATGTGGTTATGGCCCTTATCCACCGCACAGAAAGACTAGAATTTTCTTTAACGGCATAAAGATAGGATTCCTTACTTTCTAGGTCGGGATCGAACACTTAATACTAAGATATTGCAACTCTACTACCCTGCGATATAAGGCAGCGGCGCTGTTTCAATCACCCCTGTTAATAATTTAACAAAATCATACTTAAGCTTCTTTCAAGGGGAACAAACTTCAGTTTTAACAGCCCTTATTAATATTCGCTACAATATAAAAGTAGGCAGAAAGGGCACTACAGCTGGTGGCTATGCTATAAAATTTTGAAACAGAAAAATTATTCAATTCTTATTTTTATTACAGTTAGTCATTTAATTTACTACCTAGTGTAAGTTGTGTTAAACATTGTAAAATATATACTTATACTAGCGGACCCGGCAGACGTCGTCCTGCCCGGAAAAGCAGCGCCACCTACCGGGTCCAATTCGGTTTTCAAACAGTCCGTCCAACCAAATCGGTCCAGCCATTTAGGAGGAGTTAGGTGACAAACACACGTACAGAAGAATTATATATATTATAAGATTATATAATTATTAAGATAATAAAATTATCAGATGTAAATTCTTATGTTCCTTTTATACAAAGAGTCAAAGAAAACTAGGCCAGTTGGAAATAAATACATAATTCACAGACTAATACGCCTTACTTTTTCTCAAGGTTCCAAATGATTGACATGCGCCTTAGTGTCTATTTTTCGTATAAAAAGTTAAGTACATCGAGATAAAAAAAAAAAGAATAAATCTTCAATTGTTTGCTCTCATTCTGAAATACAACAGAATCGATCATACCTACGCAGTTAACGTTTGTTTATATCTTGAGAAAGTTCATCAGTTATCATAACTGCCTAATTTATAATCAAGGTAATAGTGCAAATATCTCAGCATAATAAATCGCCCTCGCTGTGGTTATCGTGAATTTAAAAATATGTTTTAAGGTGGGGTTTTATCCCGCAGCATACCTACATCTACTGTTGCTCTCAGCACAAGTTTTAAGCCACATGCGGGCACCGTTCTATTTTTTATTGTTCTCAAACAGTACTAATTATACTTTTTTTTGTGTAATCTATATATACCTATGTGTATAAAATTCAAAGTCCTGACTGACTGACTGAGACATCAACGCACAGCCTAAACCTGGAGATGAAATTTAAAGGGTGTATTCTTCGTGATGAGTAGGTATCCACTAAGAAAGGGTTTTTCTAAATTCCACCCCTAAGAGGGTGAAATGGCGTGATTTTGTTTGTATGAAAAATCTTATTCCTTGGGTTAATAAACTTGAAACTTGGCAAGAATACTTATCTAAGTAAATTATGAATTTGGGCATTTTTGTTCTTCTAAACTACCCCCTAAAAGGGGATTGGAGTGTTTCAAGTTTTGTATTGATTTTAGCGGGCGGTCCGATTAACTTGAAACTCAGTATTTATACCTAGGATCGAAAGTAAAGAATAACATGTATCAGGGTTTTTCGAAAATATACCCCTAACGGGTTGAAAAGGGGTAGTTAATTTTACAGGGGAGGATTATAATGCATGGCTTGATTAACTCGAAAATTGGTATAAATAATCTTTGAATCAAGTTATGAATACATCCCAAACGATTTTTCAAAATTCCACCCTTGTGGGGGTGAAAAGCGGGGATACAGTTTATAAGAAAAATCTTATTCATTTGATTTATCTTGAAACTTGGCAAGAATACTCGCCTAAGGAAGTAATATAGTTTATTAATTTAAGTTTTTCAAAATTACCCCTCAAAGGGGGATATAGGGGTGTTGAAGTTTGTGTGGAAGTAATTGAATGCGCGGCCAATTAACTCGAAACTCATTAATAATACTTTTGACAGAAAATAATTAATAATAAGTATGTAAAGTGGTCGAAAACTGAGCCCTGACGGGGCAAAAATGAGTGATTCGATTTTTAAGGGGAGGATTTGAACTTGAAGCTGTATGTTACATTTTAACACGACCACTGAACTTCTTATTTAGCAAAGAGATAGATGGCATCCTAAGGAAGGACATAGTTTTTATCCTGGTAGCACGTTCCCGTGGGATAATTTCCGACATCCACGCGGGCGGAAGCTAGTATTATTAAATACTATATATTTAATCGCACACAACATTAAATATCACCCCGTGAGTTTCAATATATATATATATATATATATACGTAACTAAAGATCAAAAGATCTAAAACTAAACTTTGACATTAAACCGCACAACCGCAACCGAATGCGGGCACGGGAAATTGTCGCCCCGTGAGTTTATAATACGGAACATTCGATAAATAAGTGGGTTCGGCCTTGGCATTTTTTACAGGGGGGAAAGGAACTCATATGAGAAATATTAAGGCTTAGCGATCGCCAACAGCTGACGCGGGCCACGCGTGACTCACACCGAAATGTACCCTATGACCTTCTTCACCTTGGAAAATGACATTTATCCATACATTATAATATAGGAAAAGGTGAAGTTTTCTTTTAGGTACATAATATCTGACTGTAAGGTTAGCTAAGTACTTGTAGGATAATTGATGTCAAGCGACGGATTTAGACACATTACATATTTATGTATGCTCATTTATGAACGCACAGATTATATAAAAAAGTTATAAACGAATTAAACCACTTGTTAGCTTTCCTTCAATTCACAATGTTTTTGTGTTTTCACGAATTGAATTATGGTTAATAAATTTTAGATTTAATCATTTTATTACTTTTTTCAATAAAATAGGAGTTTTAAGTGAAAAATAATATGTTTGGAGTAGCTATTTCTAACATTATTAATATTCAAAGATGAAACCTTGACGAGAATGCAATGGACGACCCATAAACTTTTATCGTCGGCATAAAATATCTTTGAACCAAGTTAAATGCATTTTTAACCGTTTTCAGCTCTAGTGATAGTGCCGTTGCCGAAATGATTTTAAAACGATCAACGACGCAAATGAATCGAATGATCTTATTAATGGATAGAGAGAAGAAATGATTCTCTAAAAGAAGCGACGCAAGGAATATAACTTTATCTGTTAGCGTTCCAGAATTCTTATTGCAGAACTGCGGGGTGGTAGTAGGATTAGCTTTCATTTTGACAGTTCAACAACATTCATTGCGTTATTTACGTTGTTGAGCAAACACATTTTTCGAACTTATGAAGCAATGGATAAGCAATATCCTTCAAAATGATTCAGATGGTGATTGATAGTGTGTTAAGCAATCAGGGTGCTGATTGATAAAAAAGTGCGTATTGTAATTACTGGCAATACAGATATGCTATAGCTTTCTTAATGCCCATCCTCCTTTAAGGTCCTTATAAAAGATCTTTGGAACATGAGAATTATTTTATTAGAGCTTGAAAAGCTTTACTGTCTTTGAAATGTAGTCTTATAAAACAAACACGCGTGATAATTGAGAAATTAATACCTCTATAAACGGATAGTTAATCCTCAGGCGATAAGCTCATTGTGATTGTTTCATATCTTCAGAGCATTCAGTCTGTTGTGTATCATAAATCTATTGTCTTCAATTTATTATCATCTCCACAATGAAAGCGGTAAGTAATTAAATTATCTAATCATAGCTAGACGTCGTAATTATTTTTATGGCGGCCATTCCGCAACCATCAAAAGGCTCGTAACTTAGAATTGTAAGCTTTTTAGTATAATCGGTTAGAAATAAAACCAGAACACAATTTAGACATTTTATTTTATTTAGGTCAAGCTGCTTTCATTGGCGTTATTTGTTTTTCTGAAACTTTTCTATGTCGTTGTATTTTTAATTTCGACACTCAAACAGCTGCGGGTTTGTAGTAGAGATGTCCCAGACACGTTCGCGTTTTGCCAAAAAAGATTCTGGTGTCGGGAGTGAGCTCGTTTGTCAGGGAGGGCGCCCGGCTTGTGCCTCCAGCAATCTGTTTGTCCAGCTGCCACCTTCCTTCTTTTAACAAGAGCTTTGCTTGATATCCGGAAATTTATTTTTCTCACAATTTGTCGCGACGTACCATTGCTCGCGGCCGCGCCGACGATTTATGACAACATGCCGAGGACATCACGAACGTTATTCGTAGAAGCACGTTGATTAAAGTGCCTATCATTCACCAGACATGTTCGTCGCAATCTAAACTAAAGCTTGTCAAGCCTTTCTATACCTTTAGGTTATTATATATGGTCCATTGTCGACATAAAACTTGGAAATGTATGAAATAAAAATGATTAAATTCTCTTCTGAAATGTTTCCACAGCCTATAGTTTGCACAGGCTTATTGAAATTACAAGGCGTAGACTAAGAAATGATTTTGACCCTAACGAAATTCAAAACCGGTAATTTACCGTACCATTGCCGGCAAATTGAAACACCTACATTGTCACCATATTTAGAATTACATTAACTAACTTAAATGGCGTAACGAGGTGATGAAGACGAAAGTACCAAAATAAATAGCGTGTGTAGGTGTTACCGAGTTTTACTCGCAGACAATAATCAAATTAACTAGAGTCTTTGTATTCATTGTTTCAATATAACGTTAAGTAGTATTTTAGTGGGCACGTCCAAGTACGTGCAGACAGAGATTGGGCCCTCGTCAAACCCTCGGATCCACGTCTGAAGGAAGTTTGACAACTTTATAGTTACAAGTGCACACTTTACGAGCTCACGAATCATTATCTCATTGTTCCGGTGAAGCTCAAAACACGTCGTTCACGGCAACGCTTTGTTCCCCAAAATTATGATCGTCCCCTCGGTTATCCCGTACCATTAGTAACATTATGTCCTCGGGTATTAGCTTAGTTATACGCTTGCTATCTCGCCTATGATTTACACGTCAATATTATGTACTATGCGTACCTTTCTTCATTTATAAGTAGATATGTACCTACAACAGGTCATTACGACGATGTGTTGTATTCATTTAGGTATAAAGTAAGAATCTATTTTCATGAGCACTTGTTCGTAAAGAGGATCAACTTGTCACTAACTTTAATAAAAAGTCTATTCTTATTTAGATGTTCATGTAGGTTCGTAAAAGGTAAGCTGGAGGTGTACAATTTTGTAACGTAAAAGTAAAGTTGGCCATTGTCAAAAGAAATATAGCATTGTTGCCATGAATCGAACAAGTTTTGGAGAATTTAAATGTTACAAAAATAAAATAGATGCATAAATAGGCAGGTATTTCTTTCATGGCATAATCAAACTTGACCAACCATACCTATTATAAGTTGGGAGATTACATCGCTGACAAAAATGCTTGGCTAAATGCTGGTCCTGCTCCACAGGACGCATAAATAAATTGATTAGCATTTGAAAATACTTCACACACGCCTACCTCACCTACATACTGTTGGAGCTGCTGAAGATTTTAAAATACTATTTTTGCATTATAGAAATTCAATCTCCTAGTATTGTATGATTGCACAGCACATACATAATGTGAGTACTATGTACAATACTATAAAGCTACTGGGTACGTCTTTCATTGACTTGAATGTGCCCTGGCGGCTGAGAGTATGTCATGCTCACTCAAATGTCTCGCTGATGGTGGCGCATGTGTTGGATCATTTAGCTCCCTTCAAAATGGTTGAGCTGAATGGTGCTAATACATGCGTCATGTTCGTGAACGGGCGCCGTCAGTAGGGACTGGTCATCTCTTTGCTGCCATGGCTTATTTTAATTTAATTTAATATTTGAATTGTTTTTTTTTTAATTTTCATTACGGACGCTTTTAACTTTCTGCATCGTTCTCACATGCATAATTTTTAACATGAATGATGTAACCAATACTTTGTAACCATATTGTGATTTAAAAGAGTGTCCATGGAGTTTCTTGCCCGTTCTTCTCTATAGGTATCGACTACGCTTTGGAATGGGCTAGCTTCATCTTTTTGACTGACCGACCCTTGACAATTCAAAAGTGCCTGTAATTGTTTAGTTGAAATAAATAGTTTGAGTTTTGACCACTTTCAAAACTTTTTTCCTCCCTACCGTGATATCCACCCTCATTATGACGCAGTGTCTCTGTTATTGCATTATTCCCAACACCCTATATTTTATAAATACCTACACAGCTGACATTTTGATTCAAAATTATTTATAACTTTACAAATACTAGATGCAAACATAACACGACCTTTAAGAGACATTTTCAAGAGTCAAGCTCGTTTAAATGCATTTTATTTATAGAAGCTCCTCATTTAATCGTAAACTCGTTTACGGTTGACCTTCACTGTAATGTCTGAATTGCGCAATAGAAAAGGATTCGCAATTTAACCCTTCGAATCAGTGGTTTTGTTATAGGTTCATTACTAACTCTCTGTGTTCCTGTATAATCTTGCAAGACATTTTTTTAAATGTGTAGAAAATTTCTGATACCAGTAACTGGGTTATGGAGGTCAGATAGGCATTCACTCCGTTTAAAATGCTTGTATTTAGCTTCATCCGGTCAGACTGAAAGCCGACCGCAACATAGTTGGGAAAAAGCTATGGCAGAACCTCATCTTAGAAAAGTTATTTCTTTATTGATACCGTACGTGGGATACAGAGAAGCTCTGCCTCCTAAACTAAGGTTGTTAGCCTATATCCCAAGAGACAGTTCCTCCCCTGATTACATAATGAAGACCTAAATATAATTCTCATTCAAGAAATCTTAAGCAAGATAGCGTTCACAACATAATTTACAACCGAGAAGTCTGCAATCGCCGTTTGTAATGTTATGAATGAGATTTGATTGTAGTTTTATTTGTTACTCGATCCGGTCTCGAAGGACCAATGGCTGGCGATGAAACTTTGCAGGGAAAGTTGCCTTCGCGCAGAGGGACATAGGCTACTTGTTTATCCGATTGGATCGCTAGCTCCTCAGAGATCAACAGTGAAATATGATTTCTTTCAGATATTAAGTTAACGTTTCTTTACCCTAAACTTTTTCCGGATTATTGCCGAAGTTTGTCTTGTTATATGTACCGTTTTAGAAATAAAGTAAAAGGTAGAGATTTAGGGTGGCAGGGACATCGACGCCCAAACTGTAACCATGAATTTAGCACGTGATTATACACCCCAAACGTAGAAATTTTTCGTCTATTATCGAAAAAAAAATCTGCTGTTTCATAGTAAATTGCAATACCTACGCAGTCAAAACCGGTTTTTTTTTAAGAAAATGCAGGGCCTTCAGGATCATGTACCTACTAAATCCATGGAAAAGGTTGCACGTCGATGTCCCTACCAACCTGTATGTTACTACTTCAGTAATAAGTGTTAAGATATTTTCGTGAATTATAAATAGCTAGCGAAGGACTACTTTATAGTAAAAATATGTATGTTTAGGTTAAGGTATTTATCTATGGGCCTGCGTCGCCTGAAATAAATGAATAAATAAATAAAAAGTACACGTCTATGTTCTCGCAAGTTATTGATCACCTATCGGGTAAGTTGCAGTTAGTGAAAGAGATATTATATAATTTCCACTAACTTGTGAATGTTAATTGCATGGTCTTAGAATCATCTATAGTACCAACTTAGGTGTCTTCCAGATTTCAGCTACTCAGATTCCAGAACAACGACCATAAGCATAAACCTCTCAAACCAGTATGTAAAGAAAAAGAACGTGACAATACATACATTGGATCAACTTCCCAAAACGGGCACAAACTACTAAAACGTGGCAGTGAAACGACATCATTTATATACGCTCCATTTCGCTACTTGTATCATTTGTTAGTTGTGGCAGTATTAAGCAAATGTATGTTTACATAATACAACACGGCAGTAGTAGGTACTAGTGGTGGTGGTCAGGCGGTCATCTGAACGCCACACAGCGCTCCGTAATCCTCCAGTGCATCCATCATTCGGTAAGCCCCGCTCTAGCTCACAACCGCTCAAAACGGCTATAAAGGGGCTTTAAACGATTACGTGCGTAAACGCTCCTTATATCGTTCAGTGTTCATTAAAAGTGATAATTAAGAATGGCGCTGTAGTGACGAAGGTAGGGGATTTATTATGCAAGGGAATTGTGGCCGTTTATGGTGTTCAAAGAACGTGAGAAAATCCGTAAATAAGCTGCTACTTGCGTTGACCGTCGCCCCTAAGTTGTGGTTGATTCAAGTGGGGAAAAGGTAGGTAGGTTGTGGCTTACGAGAGGTGGGCCAGTAAATTTTACAACACAACCTCCACTTTTTACGAGAATATTTATTAAAATACTCACTGCTATAAAAAGTTCATTAGCACCATTTGATTGTTCTGGTCAAGTTCCTTAATTCTCGCTTGGAGTACCTTTCAACGATTTGACAGGAATAAATCGGTGAAAATAAAATAATTGGACTTGTACGAATTCTTGACCGAAATTTTGAATTCTCTGAACAAAAGTAAAGCGACTGCCAACCTTCAGTGAACCTATCTATTTACGTTTTTATAAATAGAATACTTTTTATAACATCCATAAGAAATTTCTTAAATCAGAAAGGTCAAAGCAAAAATAAACATAAATATTGCCTGAATTGTTTGAGCTCACGCTTATTTTCATAATGTTTAAATTATTGTATTACTTAGTACTTTAACGTAATGTATACTTTTGTGAGTTAAGAAAGTACCGTTTAAATCTTTTATGGTGTTATTACAACGAAGTTCTTTAACGTGACTTGCGGTAGGAGTTAACTGGTAGAAATCATCACGTAACGAAAAAGCGTGAGACTTTCATAGACATGTGTGAGAGAGATAGTTTTCATGGTTTTCGAGGGTGCTAAAGCCGATAGTGAGGTAAAAATGAAAATCCAAGACAGCGCCTGGAGGAGAGGTTTCGAGAGGTTCCTGCACATTATCAGGTGGGAGGAGACGCCCGGGTGTCATCACTGCCAGGATCACCCAGAGGACACGGTGGAGCATACGGTGGAGGTCTACCCTGCTTGGGCGGAGCCCCGCCGTGTCCTCTTAGAGGCGATCGGCAACGGCGGCGACCTCTCGCGTCCGGCCCTGGTTCAAGCCATGGTGCGGGGCGAGAGGGAGTGGGAGGCAGTCACCTTCTTCTGCGAAGCAGTCATGCTAGCGAAGGAGGTGGCGGGGAGGCTGAGGGAGAACACCTCACGCCTCAGCCGCCGAGGGAGACGCTCCGGGCGTCGGGAGCCGCGTGACGACCCCCGTGCACCGTAGGCGCGGGCCTGCGGGCGGAGAGTAATGGGTAACTCACCGTGCGATCAGGACCAGGCCCGTGCCGGACGGCGCGTTGTGTTGCACGCGCGCCTCAAAGAGAAGTCAGCAGATGACGGGGCCCGATAGGGCCGAAGCCTGCCAGGGCGGCGGGATCGTCCGAAAGGGTTACCGCTGCCCTGGAACAGAAAGGGCTAAGGAAGGAACACGGGTGGGTTTTAGTCAGTAAGAGTCTGACACTCCCCTTCGCTCCACCCAGAGCGGGAGGGGTCATTTGATGATTTCCCATCCACAAAAAAAAAGACAGCGCCTGCGAGAACTTTAACATTTTTCGTTGGCTGTCGTTTTCATGGTTTGTGAGGGGGCTAAAGCCGATAGTGAGGCCAAAATCAAAATCCAAGATGCCGAAAACTTCATGAAAACTTATGCTAGATGGCTCCCTATTAAAAGCGCGTATGAAATTCACACTTGCTCTCTCTCTGACGGGGGACCGCACACTTTTTAAATTAATTGGAAAGAACATAAGCAGATTTCTGGTTTCTGGTTGGATTTTGTAGTATGGATGTGTAGGTACCTAATGTTAGTTAGTAGGAACACAGTTGCGGGCACTTAAATTATTTTAGATTAGTTTTCGCTAAAAGCAATATTTTGAACTAAGCTACACATGTTACGCAGAAGTGTTCACATTTATAATTTCAACATGAACGATGTGTATCCAATATTTTGTATCAATATTTTGATTTAAAAGAGTGTTCTTGGAGTTTCCTGCCCGCAACATTGCGTTATTTACGTGTTGAGCAGACCAATTTTTCGAACTTATGAAGCAATGTTTTTTTTTTTTTTTAAACACGTTGCCCCACACTAGGAATTTCTCCTGTGTCGTGGGTGCGTTTATAGACATATAAACTCACATACACAAAAAGCCAGACCCGGAACAACTAATTGTAGGTCATACAAATATTTGTTCCGTGCGGGAATCGAACCCACGACACGCAGCGCAGCAGTCAATCGCTTAACCACTGCGCCAACCGTGCCGTCAAATGTATTAGCAATTTGCTTCAAAATGATTCAGATTCCGATTGATTGTGTGTTACGCAATTGGTTTATTTGTAATAAATGCTTTGAGTTTTTTCTAGTTCTGTTATTGAAGTGAATTTATTTACCTATAGGATTTATTTGGAGAGGTTTACGTGCATTCATATTTAACTTATGAGCTCAACTGGCACTAATGAGATACAATTACTTTGTCTACTGTCACAGAACTTAATAAGTTTACCTAACAGACGAGATATATAATATAATAAACAAATCTCGATGTTTAGACAAGCCGTAAAACCGTGCGAAGCAGGGGCAGGTCGCTAGTTATGATATACATGGTAAATATTATAACTAGGTAGGTACGTACAGCCTATAGGTATAATGTACCGGCATAATTTCTAAATTCCAGGAAGCTACTAATAATTTGTTAACAGCACGATGAAGTCGAAATTATGGGTACCAAACGTCAACAAATATCAAACAACTTTTGAACACACGATTATGTTGAAATATATGTATATGTACTTGTTCGCGGAATAGATCGTAAGCATTCTACTCTTTTTTTTGCTAGTTATTTTAGTCCTACTCCTGGGCATAGTCCTCTATTCCTATTCTACTTTGACGGAGGTGCAAGTGGTGATGAAACCTCGGTGACTTAAGTACCCTTTCATTACATTCTAATACAATAAACTGATCCGTTGCTCTCGTGGTCGCAAGCACGACTCCTGAGAGTAGGGTGCTGGGTTCAATTCCCAGGTTGGGCGAAGAGTTATAGGGATTCCATTGGGAATTTGTCAGTAGCAGACCGGAGTTGAGGAGTTAACGGTAATATACTCACGTGCCTCGGAAAGCACGTTAAACTGTCGTTTCTTCGGCCGTGTTGGATTGCTGTCCCATCGGGCTAGGAGAGTGAAGGAAGAGAGAGTGCACCAGTGCATCTGTGCAGTTACACAGTGGTGCACTATGACGTCTACAGCTTGGCTAAGATGAAGACAGAGTTTCGGTTAGGAGGTCTATAATATAAATAGTTTACGCAAGTAGAATAGTTGAATCTGTAATATGTGTAGGATTTATGTTGTCGGGCCACCGATCCCAGTTGGTACCTTCGATACAATGGGGTTAGCGGGCTAGCGGCGGGCGGGCGTTAAATCCACGGGCATTGAGGTCCGCACCGTCTTGCTTCCGATGATTCCCCTCTTGAGATACATCGTGTATATGCAAGACAAACAAACATAGAGACAACAGAGTACGTCGAATAGGTTCCCTTTGGGAACTTAATGCCGTCGAACCCTTAAACAGTTGCTCTCGAGAGTTAGCAAAATCATTTCAATCGTAAAAAAGGAATATCGAACATAAAATAAAATTGAAAATTGTGTATTCGTCACACGCCTATGAATTTTGCAATAACTGTTATAATTTAATATTCTAAACCTTTTGTAATAGATTATTCGGAATACCGGATTCAGCATTGAATTGGCATAAAACAACGACCAACGGAAATATGAGTCATAAAATTCGTATTTTTATTAATAACGCTAACGTTATAGGCGAATTTTTAAAGTAAACTGGAACAGAGAATTTTAGAATAGAAAATTTATTCTATCTGGAAATAGAAACCTGACCTTTTGCTCGACAGGCGTGCTTGCAACGACTGTTATGAGTTGGATTTTATTAATATTACCTTGAATCGCTTATTAGTACCTTTATCTTTTTCTCGGCCGTTGTTTTTCTCTGGCTACAAGGCGCGGACGGTTTTAACTAAATGTACGAGTAGCTGAAAGTACAGTCAAGGAAATTAGTTGTTAATCAAATTAACACCCTTCGTCAATTTGCCGTGTTAAGGCTAACTCAGATTGGAGCCGGCCGCGCCGCACTTTTTTGTATGAAACTACGACCCGTTGCGGCTATTATGTGCGCTTGGCTTTAGAGTCATTTCATACAACTGTATAAGAATAAAGTTGTGATTTGAATAAACGAATAATTTAAGTTTTAGTCAATTTGCTTAACAATTAATTTTTCTGATTTTACCGGGGTATATCCAGAAATTGAGAGTATTACTAGTTATTAATGTAAGGGCTTGAACGGCGCGAACGATTGCCTTCTCCATTTTAATTTAATTCTAATGAAAATATTTCTGTAGATACTTAGTGATGATGAGATGAGGCTCTTCGTGTTCTATGGACGTAAAACGTAAAATATGGAACCTTTCGTATTTTCATAGCTCTTCTTACAATTAATTAGCTATTCATAGACATTTCATCGTCCGATGATTTTGTCCCTCCTCCATCTCTTTGAAAATCAACAAATTTTGCGAGTAACCTTTATACTATTATTAGTTCACAGTTTAGTAATGTACCCACGTCCGAAACCGACATAATCACGAAAGTATTATATTTAAGTTAGAGTTGGATGAAAGCCTGAACACACGAGTAAAGGCTTAGGATTTCCCAGCACCCTAATGGCGTAACACACTATCCATCACAATCAGAATCTTTTTGAAGGAATATTACTCATCCATTGCTTCAAATGTTCAAAAACTTTGATAAAAAATTTGCTCAACAACGTAAATAACGCAATGAATGCTGTTGAACTGTCAAAATGTAAGCCGTTGCTGCTGTTGGTGTGTTACGCAATTACCCCACAATTCTTGTTTTGACTGTTACAAACTCTACTATGAGATATATTTTTTTTAACATTTCCCCACACTTATGAATTACTCCTGTATCGTGGGTGCGCTTACAAACATTTAAACTCACATACACAAACAGCCAGACCCGAAACAACTACCTGTAGGCAATACAAATATTTGTTCCGTGTGGGAATCGAACCCGCGACACGCAGCGCAGCAGTCGATCGCTCAGCCACTGCGCCAACCGTGTCGTCTATAAAAGAATGGCTCATTTAGAAGTAAATTAATTTGCGTGTCGATAATACTGAATGAGACGATGTCGCGAGCAAAACTTTTAAATGTCCTTAGCCGAACCCAATATTAGCCTCATCATAGCCTACAGCAGTCCAGTGCCGGACATAGGCCTCTCCTATTGCACGAGATTCAACTTGACTTGACTTTCGGCAACTCTCATCCAGCTGCTACCAGCCTTCCTGCGAAGATCGTCACTGCACCTTAGCCTATTGAGCGTTTTCACAAAATTATGTGTCCCAAAACAATAAAAGTATTGTACCATTTTCTAATATTATTATATCGATGCTCAAGTTACAGATACATGGATTATGAAATACATAGCTCTAAGACAGGTACAGCCACGTTTCTTCAGCAACACATTCATTTAAATACTAAACGTATTAACAGCTTTATATTCGAATCAACTTAGGGTAATCAGATCATTTCTTTCTATTATCCTTATAAATTATTCAACTGAATCTGAACAACTTTACGTCTATATTCGTATTAACTCAAAAAGAACGCTTGAAGGCGAATCATTGAATGTAATCTGCTCATCAGACATTCTGCGTTATCTTTACAAATCGTCTCTGGGCATGCAATAACGCGAATGTACTTTTTTAAATGAAGCTTCCTGCGCGACAGCTCATGTTTCTTATTCAACTGAAATCGGATCACGCTTAAGTCGCTGAAAGTGTATGAGTGTTTGTAAAACAACTACCTACATACCTACATATATGTATTGCCTTCTTAAATACTCCAAATTAAATCAATTTATAAAAGGTTGTACACAAGCTCATTAAAATACTTGAGGAATATTATTTATCAACAAAAATTAATTTCGTAAACAGCGCATCAATACCAATTGTATGGCGAGCGACGAAAATTAAACACAAGTACCTACCAGCCAATAAATTGACAAATTTCACTCGTATAACCCTCTTTTAGGCTCGTTGAAATCACAAATGAATATTCAAATTTTACATTGACTAGCTTACGAGCTTTAATTTATAATTGAAAGTGTTGCCTTTCCTGACGTTTTCACAATTCGGATGCGGCTAATTGCGATTCTGAATGGAACTTTGAGTTGGGACTTAAACTGGTTATAATGTCCGCCGTACTCAGGTCACGTAACGTTTTAAGCCCTAGGGTTGCGCCTTCCACTTCGCACATCTATTTGTTGTTCACTGTTTTTGACGTTTCACGCCTTTGGAACTGGATTATAATGCGCTAAATTAATATTTAGGTCACGTACTACAGGTACGGAATACGTAAATTGCATTAATTATAGGATTAAACTGGATTAATTTACTAAGAACACTGAATTTATTCTGCACATTTAAAAAAGAAATTTAAACTAAAAGAAATAAAGTAAACAAACTAATTTACTTCATGTGCCACGCGTAGTGGGTCTTATACACTGTTTCAGAAATACTATTGCAAATGGATAAATTGGAGCTAATTTAATTTGGCTGCAATACAATTAAAATACGGGTTAAATCTAAATCTGGATTAAAATTTTCGGAACTAATTTCAGATTTCAGTACATTTTATTGACTTCAGTAATTTTAAGTTTAGCAAGCAATGAGAGCAACTGTAGTTATTAATATAAGTTATGTATAAGCCCTACTGTTGTAACTGTGTTGAGTGTTGGTACTTTTCCGACTTAGAGTTATGGTTCTACAAAGAAACAAAGAAGATTCGAAAAAGTTCACACACGATATGAATTCCCGGGAGAGGAGACGAGACGTGGTCGGAGAGAGTGGCGCCCGGCGCGCGGCGCCCGCCCGGTATTACAATCGTGCCCGTTTCAAACGTCTAACAAGAATTGTATATTTCGAAAATAAAACTTTAAGCAACGCAACGCTGTACAGTGTGCACCCCGACTTTTTAAAGCGTTGGTAATAATCTAGGGTTGGTGAGTTCCTTTTTGGATTGGTAGGTAAGTACAGCATAGATGAAAACAATAAGACTTTCATATCTTGATATTTGAAAGTTCTGAAACTAGGTAGGCACCTTCACACTGGGTTTTTAGTAGGTACCTACGTTCGTAGCAGTAGCGTAATATACTTTTTTTACAAGTTACATAAATATATCAACTACCTACCATTGAAAAAAAAATTGCGTAGCAACAGAAACTTACTTCATAATGTCAAGGTGTGAGGTTGGAAAGTCATATATTACTTTACAGAGATTTAGAAAAACCGTACCTATACGTGCGTAGTGAAAAGATCGATACAGTACAGTAAACACGTCGGGCAGTTGTGGAAGGCACTGATTAAAAGCACGATAACGATAACTCAACAGTCAACATACACCTGAATGACGAATGCAAGTTGGAACATGTAACTAGAGTATCCGAAAAAATCGAATAAATACCTACGTAAAGACTTCTTATGTGCTAAGAAGTTAGACAGCCACAAATTACCATATTTTTCTGAAGTAAAAACAAAATTAACCCTGTACAGCATTGGTTACCCCGTAGGGTTTCTCTTTATCACAGGAGAGATCTACAATTGATCTATGCGAGATTTGGGCCCAATCCCGGTGGCTTTCTTCACAGTGAATAGAAATATCTACACTTATAATAAAATAGTAACGAAATCTTTTGATTTCAAAACTGTACATTGAATATTTTTGAAAAAAGTATTTGCTACGAGGTGTACCTTTGTGTTAATCTAGGTTATAAACTATCTGTGTGCCAGATTTCACCCAAATCCGTTCAGTCGTTTTTGCGCTAATTCGGAACATACATCTGTCTGTCTGGCAAACGGAAAAAAATAATACATATTATTTTCGGCATCTTACCAGTTATATTTTTTAGTATTTTTGTCCCTTTTCGGCTCACAGATAGTTTATAACCCTTAGGGTATTTTAATCCCGGTAGTAGGTAGGTTCCCGTGAGATTATTTTTATTATTTTTCGACATCCACGTGGGCGAAGCCGTAGCCCAAAGCTGTCTACAATAATACAAATGCATGGAAGCTTATTTTCTGTGGTGGGCGATGAAACCAACACACGAACACACACACGCCGCGCCGATAGCCATCGTAAGCTTACACACACAACCGATTACACAGCAGTGTAAGACAAATGAACGGACACATTTTCATTTGAATATCTGTATAGTTAGTAGGAATCTAGGAATACGACATTATTTTTTTTTTCAGATAGACTGTTCTATCTCTACCTATAACATGGATTATATTAATAATGAACTCGTTTGTCCTCGTAAAAACGGTAGTTTATTCACATTTACATCGTTCTTATTTGAAACTAGTTGACCCAACGTTGTCCTGTCAAAATTTCAGTATTTCTTTACATAAAACCTAATGCAGACTATTACGAACATTTTAAAACAAAAAATTGCCAATACGGTCTAGCCGTTCTCAAGTAGGTAAGCCGTGCGAACCAACGAACAGCATTTCATTTTTACTATAAAGATATACTTGTAGATAGATATCTTCACCAGTTTCGGCGGGATGCCTTTGTGGTAAGTGCAAATAATTCATACTCAAAACATAAAAAAAAAATCAAATTATAAATATTCTGATGTGAGAGTATGATGACGTTTCACCGCTGATTTCACGATCCTTTTTGAACACTGATTTCGGTTTTTGAACGAAAGCCCATAAATTTTATTTACCTCAAAGATAGGCTTTGAGAAGAACTTAAGAACAACAGTTAAGTTTCCGAAGCGAATGGTAAAGCTCAAATACGTGCGCGTATTCAGAAACAGAATTAGGTTCCTTTGTTGATAGCTGAATAGTAACGGCCTATTAATGCCCCTTGTGGGAGAAGGCTCCTTTGTTGAGGTTATCAGCGCCACGAGAAGTAATTGGCATAATCGCGAAGCTCCCCACAGAATGTAACTGGTAAGTATTGGGTTTGCTTTGCAGAATTGTACCTACGCAAATACCTGCTTTTTATTTTTGTCAAACGATCAATCGCAATCTACGCAGTCAACCATTAAAAGTTACAGAGAAATAATGAATAACATGAGAAAGGCATGAAAGGAACATAACAAAAAAAAATCTTAAAATGAACAGAAGCACAATAGGTCAATCACAATCTGAATCTTTTTAACGGATATTGCTAATCCATTGCTTCATATGTTCGAAAAATTTGTCTGCTCGACAATATAAATAACGCAATGAATGTTGTTGAACTGTCAAAATTAAAGCCTCCTTCTGTTAGTGTGTTACGCAATTACCCCGCTGGTTTCAAGCATGTGAATGTTGTTAAAACGAAGATATTCTAATATTTTATTTCTTTAACCATTTATGTATAAACTTATAGTATAGGTACAGCCAAGGAGAAATGTAGGTACAGAAGAAAAAATACATACAAAGGCGATGCTTACTACTAAAGAAATCTCTTCCAGCATAACTGCGATAGGAAAGTAGATAAAAAGAAATGTAGACACCGTGTGTAAGAGTAAAGGGAAATAAAATACATAATTATTAATTTATATAATATCTACTGTCCTATCTTCTCGTCATAAGCGTTTGCCGTGGTAGGTTGTTCCATGGCTCAAGCTAACAAGCCAGTAAATAAGGAGTTTCAAGCTCTAATGGATCCCTCCGTCGCATGCCGCCTCAATCTCGCAGCCCTTAGGGAAACTAGACGCGCAATATTAAGTTACCTGTGTACCGATATGTAAGATTGTATACCATCTCCAATTCTACCAACGAATTATACAGAGTGGCGTA
Organism: Apamea crenata; assembly: GCA_949629185.1. Lineage (NCBI taxonomy): Eukaryota > Metazoa > Arthropoda > Insecta > Lepidoptera > Noctuidae > Apamea > Apamea crenata. The sequence continues at coordinate 11,761,950 of OX451360.1, read as the reverse complement.
CCTATTTCTGTTGTAATAAAATGCATGGAGTAATCAACTACCCTTAAACTGACCAGCGAAGATAATTCATCATTATCATTTCAGCCGAAAGACGTCCACTGCTGGACATAAGCATCGGGACCAAGCACCTCCACTTCGACCGGTTCTGTGCTTCTCGCATTCAACGGGTTCCTGCGGCCTTCACAAGGTCGACGAAGATAATTCAAATGTTGCCATTCCGAATTGATAAATATATTATCAATCGTGAAAAATGTTATGCCGTTGAATTACTAATCGATAACGATCATTTTCATAACAGTAAAAATGACTAAAGTTTAAGTTACAAAAATAACATTACGAGTACATGAACAAAATAAATGTTAATGTTATGTAATTTTTTTTACGGCTAGACGGCTACGTCTATGTGCCATATTGCCAGATTTTAGTGTTCGTAGTACGTGCGCCCTCTCGACAATCACTTATATGCCTTTTATGACAACCTTAGCCAGAGGAGGGATGATCTATTCTGTACAAAAAGCGCTCTTATTTTACAGAATCCAACCAACTAACAAAATAATATCATCTTTCATACAATGTTGTCTGGAGCATATATGAGTACCAAAGTTATTGGATGTGTGGTGTACGCCGCAAGTTATAACAAAATTCTATTGTGATTTCAACATAAAATAGAAGATATTGGATGTAGTACCTAATAGCCTCGATGGTCTCAACATGTTGTACTTCAAGTATATTTAAAGCATTATTTGTTATACTCACTCACAATTTTATTAAGAGATACTTGACATTTTTGGAATATTTTGCTTATTCTTCAAACGGTGGCGCCTAGAGTGTGCTGGTCCGTTCAAATGGAGGAATCATTTTCATGGAAAAGATGACTACCAGACTGTATGTCATGTATGTAGGTATGTCTGGATATGTATTTGTAAAGTCTTCTTTTTCTTTATATAATTCGTCTGTACATATGTATGTCACTGAACTCCTCCTTAACGGTTGGACCGCTTTGGATTTAAAAAATTATGTATGTTAGAGTGGGCGCTTGGATGGTTTAGATTCACAATTGGACCCGGTATGTGGCGCTGCGATCGAGTTACATAGCATATAATATTTCACGCGGATGAAGTCACGGACAGAAGCTATTTTTAGGGTTCCGTACCTCGAAAGGAAAAAGCGGAACCCTAATAGGATCATTTTGTTGTCCGTCCGTCCGTCTGTCTGTCAAGACCCTTTTTCTCAGGAACGCGTGGAGGCATAAAGCTGGAATTTATATGAAATACTCAGGTCTTCCGACCCTTGGAGTCGTGAAAAAATCAAACTTCCAAGCCAACGCAATCAAAAGATACAGCTGCAAATTTTCGACACTCGTAAGGGAATGAAAACCTACAGGGTACTTCCCCTGAACTCAGAATCTTGAAATTTGGTACGAAGCAACGTCATAAATTTGCAAACGATTGCTGATCGTCAAGGCTGGGGTTCGGTATTTCCATTAGGATTTTTTTCAGCCTCGTATATGGATAGGCTCGTCTGCTTACCATCAATTTGCCTAATAGCAAAGATAAAGGAAAAAATTAATTTAAAAAAAATTAAGTTTCATCATATACCTAATAAAAATATTTATAATAATTTTAAATTGTACGGAACCCTCGGCCTCGGTGCGCGAGTCCGACTCGCACTTGGCCGGTTTTTTTTATAATATATTTTAGGCTCGTTGATGACAGGTTAGAATTTCATTACCATGTAATTATCCGCCACTGCCTCTCCAATCATTAGCTCACTGCTGAGAGTCGCCATGTGCCCCACTAAACTTTTAGGCATTAATTAGAAAGCAAACTATACATTACCTACAAGATTCATTTACCATTTACCATTTATTTTATAAAACATCATTAAAATAAATGATGTTCGGTAATGGCTGATTTATGACATCTACCCCAGCAGTAGCAGCCAAGCAAAGACCCCTCCGCCCCTTTCCTCATTCTAATAAAATGACTAGTCATCATTTTGCCACTTCTAAAAATTAATGGATGCCTTACGCAACTCGTAACTCATCGATATTAGAAATATTATTGAACATTATAGATAGTGGCCATTTGTAAAATGGTCTGTTAACTTGATTAATTTCAACTACATATTATTGAAATATATTTTGATTTGAAAACGATTTGTTGAACGTTAATAAAGAAGTAAAATACAATTCTTCTTGAAGGTCAGAACAACGAAGAGCGTGACCAATAATTCAGTCAACATTTTTGTCGTAGATAATTAATTTAAACACTTAGAAATTATTAGTGCGGAACAGGAAAATGGCGTAAGCTATGGCTGTTTTTATAAATTATCCCACGGAGAGCGAAAGAAAACGAGAATTTGATCGAAACGGTAAAGTTTTTTATTTAGCTTAATCAGCCTATAACGTTCCCACTGTTGGGACATCGGCGTCCTCTCTTCGAGAAAGAGTGCGCTATAATCTACCACGCGGGCTCAGTGCGGGTTAGTAGATGTCACATGTCTCCAAATTTTTGTTTCTAGGACTTGTCGGTTTCCTCACAATGCTTTCCTTCACCGTTTTGAGAGCAGTGGTGATGAAATAACTTGCACAAAGTAAAGCGCGTGTCTGGGTCGACCTACACACGTAAGTCATATTACCACTGGGCCACAACTGCTCTATTAACATATTTTTATTTGCATACAAACAATTTATTATGTCGATAGAAATGTTATGACAATCAACATTTGATTCGGTGCCAAAACACCGTTACTAATATAAAAATATCTATGTGTTATAAAAAAATATACAGTTATATGTTACGCCTGATTAGCTTAAGGCAAATAACATGTAAGGAAAATGTATCAACGTGCAAAATGTGCGCAAAAGATTTTCCTCCGCTAGTGAAAGTGAGGTGGAGCCTCTAACCATCGTCAACGTCACCTCCCTGCGATTTTTCAAACGGTAATACCACTTGATGTATCTGTTCGTCGAACTTGATCGGAGATTTATACATACCTACATATTTTACGTAAATACTGTAATAACCTTTCAGGTAGATTTTATAGGCATTTTACACGCACTCGAGTGTTCGATTTTATAATTTAGTTGTGCTGGCGTGTTCGGTTTTTACTTTGGTGTGTCGCTAGTTTTGTTTATGGCACAGTATTATACTTAACAATATAGGTACCTACTACATTTGACAAAATTATTTTGTTGGTTTCATGCTGTTTACTTCATTTTAAACCGTAATGTGGATGGTAAGTAGGTAACTAGTAGAACGGCATACCGTATTAGTTACAATACATCACAATGGTATATATACATACATACATAAACTCACAGCTTTCCCAAGGGGGTAGGCAGAAACAACAGAACTGCCTGCTAAGATTCTTACATAGGTACTTCTTTTGCTTCGTCCAAGTTCACATTAATAACTTTAAGAATATATATATATATATATTATTTACGAGTACTGTGACAGTAAAACATAATCGATTCGGTTCCTTTTCGAACATGTCTGAACCCGGCGGTCTAACTAATATTATTTCGAAAACATTTGCACAATATTCTCTCGCATCATTTGTCAACAGCTTCGGGACGGAAAATGTAGTGGGAAAAGCCACGTATCTGCAATATTCTAAGGAGTGTAATACCCTACGGACGGCGATAGGGGCACCTGTCATGATAGGCACGATATACCAGCGCTACCAGAATAATAGATATTTACATAATATTAGCTGCCCAAACGTAGGACACCGTAAAACGCTTAGATTTTGTCGCACAGTTTAGCGTATTGGCATATATATCAAGCCAGAAAAAATGAGTGTATTGTTAAATGTTCGAAGAAATTGAAATATAAATATTTCATAAAAATAAAACAGTATCATTATAGAACAATCGTAAAACAGAGCTAAAAAAATATTTTTCGTCGCATAATTTTGAGCGTAAACTAACATTTTAATGTAATGATAATAAAGTGAATTAAGAGCTGATTTTTCAATCGATAGATAATTTTTATTCTTGGAATAAAATTGACGTCTAACTGGGGAGGACTGTCAAAAATACAAAATTATTCCTCCGATAAAGTTATCTGGCAACAATCAGCCCTAAATCAACTAAAGAAATACCTAAAAATTGAGCGGTGCATTTATTTTTTAATTTAATTAAGGGCTGATTTTTCCATCGCCAGATAACTTTATTCGAAGAATAATTTTTAACTTTTGACAATTATTTCATACAAAAACTGTCAAACGTTAATTTTATTCCTCGAATAAAGTTATCTGGCGATGGAAAAATCAGCCCTAAAACTGAGAAATTATTTTTATTTTAATGGTCATTCGATTCAAGTAACGTAGAAAGAAAGAAAGAAAGAAAATAGGTACGTTTATTTGCGGCAAACATGACGCAGAGAAAAAACACAAAAAATAACAAATTGGGGGAAAATATGCGTCACATTCACGCAAAACGGCCATCGCTCAGCATTTCAGCGACATCAAACAAACACATCACTGTTTTGAACCTTATTTAATGCCGCGATGCGCTATTGTTAATTACCTAAAAAAATATTTCTTACATCAAATCGAAGCTACAATGAACTCCCTAGAAGTGTCCTTCTTTCAGTAGATCTGTACAATCAAGCGAAGCGAGTACCTAGCTAAGTGGAAAAAATCTTATAAAGTCAAACCTAAAAGGTATACTTAACTTTGTAAGTACATATCGCCCTCCTTTTTACAAAAGGAATCTGCTTCGATGCTAACATTATTATTTCAGACGTTTTATGTTCCTAATCTGTTTTAAATGTACCTATAGATGTTATCTTAACTTTCGAAGCCGTACGTACTTACCTATTGCGTAAAACAAAATTGTTCGCGAACGGAAGACCATATTTCTTGATCGGTTTAAATGAAATTCGGCATATGGGTACTTTGGGGTCGGCTAAATTCGCGAATGAACCAAATCGACTCATTAGAATTAAAATGGCGGGGTTTGAAATTGCTATAAAAATAACACACATACGCATACGAGAAAGAATTGGCTAAAAAGCTCAGCATGCGTGTGTCATTGTAATATAGACCTTACGAGCTCGTCATGAAGTGCACGGTTGTTCGAGATACAATATGAGTGAAATTTTGCGACGATGTGACCTCGTGTCCCGTCTTTACTAAATCCCGATCCCGAATTGTATCATATTAGATCTGACAAAAATACTCGTAGCTCTTATGTTATACGTTGGAGATACTGTTCTTATTAGGAGTAAGACTTTCGACGTAGCCTCTACTGATGAAAACATAATCTTATGGAACCATTAGCAAAGTGTTCATTTTCAGAGCACCTAGTGCAATATAACTAGCAAATCCTAAACTAGGAGCATCGCCAGCTTCCCAATTACGTAAACTGCATGCAAACTCTGATATAGTAATTTACAGCGTTGAACTAAATGCGCCTTTTACAATAAATCTATTTAGGAAGACTAACGCGGTCATTAGTATGGGCAACAATTTGGCTGCGGGCGTAGTGGTAGGTACATCATTAAGGTTAAGACTAAATGGGACAGTGTTATAGAAACGGTTGTGCAATCCATCACGCGTAAGCGAGGCTCGACAGACCACTTAGCCACTGTCCGCCAGCATCGGACGTAACCCTCCGCACAACATCCGCCACGCGCCACGTCACACGAGTCGTGCGTACTCCGCGCATACGTGTGTAACGACCACGAAGCGAACAAATGGAAATGCTTCAATCTTGCGCGACTGTCCGAAAAACTCTTTTCGAATCGGACGGCTTTATGTTCAACGGTTAAATACTCTCGTATTTTCAGTGGTACCTTTGAATACCCTGAACTTGTTACACAGAAAAACATATCAATCTTCGTTCAGAATGTAATTCTCGAATTGTTTTATTTGTAAACACAATATAACTTAATGTACCTGAACAATACTGCTTATGTAATTCAAATAGATTATAGGGATAGCCCACGGTGTGTTTGCTCTTGGAACCCTAGCAAACAGAATTGTTTACGTTACAATATTTCATTGAGAATCAATCAATCACAAAAGATCCCTTCGATGACGGCATTGAGTTTTCTCCGTATATCAACTTGTAGCTATTGTCTTGGACATTCTGCAAGTTGTTTGCGCTGGTTACGACTTTGTGTGGTATCCAAGTGTATTTATAGCAACGTAAGTATTATCTAATAGTGTCACCAAATATCAAAGCTCGCCCATAATAGGAGGACACAATATATTGTTTATCCCAAGCGTGTTGCTAAGCAACCGGGCTTAGCCTACATTGTATACGTTTATTTTGGTTTTATTATTTTTTACAACTTGTTTTGGCCCCGTTCACCTATTATTAGTTCTTGTTTAAAAACTCCGCTTGAAGTTTGATACTGTTCGAGGAGTATCAAAAATATGCACCTTGGCAGGAAAACAGTAAACAACCAAAACAGTATTTTTCCGAGGAAAATACCTTACTCGATATAAATCTAACCTTTTTTTTTTGTCTCTGAGAAATGCTTTACGCATCCCCGTCTCGCGGGGGATAAGACGGGGTATGTGGGACTCCCTGCCGGAATGACAGTATACCCACTAAAACTCAGCGGTGTTCCCACATCGCCGTAATGGGAGGGCCATGGGAAACCGGCTTAGCCTTTACTTCCACAACCCTCCCGGCGCATGTCCGCCTAGTTGGGCTGGCGGCGACTTCTCAATGTAAATACTTTTCAATACCTAGTAGATAACCCTTTTACATTTAATAATATTACATCCTTGCTGCATATTTTTATATTTATTATTTTTATTTTGTTAACCTAACTGCTCAAAATTGTAACGGCTGACAAGACACCAAGAAGGAACCACTGGCTCTGAAGATGTTTTTGAGGTTTCGGAGTCAGGGATACTTATACTTTATTTGTCAAATATAAAGCCCTAGCTACAGTACCTAACGAAATTGTTATCCAATGTCCAATCTCCTATTTTTAGTCACTACGATGTACACCTTAGAATAAGACCAATAATTGTATTATAGGTTGTGAATAAAACATTATTATTATTATTCGAAATAAAATATTTTGATTTCGAATTTTAATTTTGTTTCTAGTGATACGCGAACGTTATTTCAACATAATTTTCCACAACATTAATGGTAAAAGTGATATGTGTAGCGATAACACAAATGAACTTATTCAAACAAAAAGCAATGGCCTATACGGGAATTGACCCCCGTTTGATTTTATTGGCGATATACCTGTAAATACAAAATGCCAACATTATTCGATATATTTATTCTATTTTTAAACTATAGGATACGAACATTTTCAGTAGTTTGGAACTTTACCGTGTTCGTCTGCTGAAACTTTTCAATTTTTCAGAACTGTCTCCGAACAAGTGACAAAGTGAAAATAGATTCATGTCATCACGGAAAATGTTTACAGAGATCGTATCGATAAACACCGTTTCATATAAAGGAATTATCAACAAGACCTACGCCATCTTAGGGGTCTCTACTTTTCTCTAGCGCTTTTTGCCATATAGTGAATAAAATACATACCTGTATTAGAGATTTAAATGAAGACAGAAATATATAAGCAGCAATATAAGAATCCTGCTAGGCTCGAAATGATAGATAAGGTCTAGATTCACAATACTTATATGTAAAGCAGTGGTAATATCTTACTTCTGTCCCACTCTAAGCCGAGGGATGGTTTACTCTTGTGGGGAAAATGTTCAATATTAACAGATTAACTCGGTCGGGGATCTCGCTTCATAAAAATAAATTCCAATATTCCCCTCGTTGCTCTCATAACTCCTAAGAAACGGCTCTCGCTGGAAAGTTTAAGGCAGACGATTGGAGAATAAAAATTGCATTTTTACTATGTTAAATTAAGTTTTTATTGTGAAATTTACGGGGTGTAGTAAAAAGAATGTTACGTTATAGCAATTAGATATTTTTTTACGTTCCGCGACGGTATAAATGTTACTGTAAAGGAATTACAAGGTCTTAATACTTTGTTGTCGCAGTTATGATTTGTTTTTTTTTTTTCTTCAGAACGAATATTATTAAATACATAATTGACGCATCCTTGCTTTTATCAAGGACGCTACTCGTACTAACTCCTCAAGCCCACTTCGGCGTGTACCTCCTCTGAACATAACTTTTTATGCTATAAAGAGGTTCAAGTTGAACATAAAATCCCAATGTTTTAGGTACCCACTTCACAGATTTAAACATGCATTTGGCGCAAACTGCGACCTGCATTTTGCGATACTCTATGAAAAGAACCATCAAATTATAATTACGTCGAAAGGGAAATACAAATAAAATGACAAGCTTTTCATATTATTCACCATAAAATGCATCGATAAACATCAAACAGTTTAATCATTTCCAAATAATGTTACCGTTTTGACAGCTGCCCATGAGGACATACAGAGAGGATAATTACACCAATGTTTAAATAATTCTCTCATGTCATTTTACCCTTATTATCATTATATATTTTGAATATAGTTACATCAAAAATAACAATCATAATATATAATATTTGTCGGCTTCGCTCGCGCAAATATTATTATCCAACGGAGCATAGACATTTCGCTAGTTAGAGAATAACTGGCATAACCTTGCTGTGACAATGACTGTCTGGAGTCTCGAAGGAGACAAACATATTATAATTAGCAATAAACTTTTGTGATAATGTTGTTAGAATTACGAATGAGGCATTATTAAACTAGTGCTGCGGTACTATATTATTCCCAAGGAATATAATATAGTACTTTGAGGGTTTTTAACGATAAAAAAGAAACCTCTTTAAAAATAAATTGAAAGGATGCTTCTATTTTTTGTGATTTTATAAAATGTGAAAGGGTGGTTAAAGGTAGGCTACGTACTTCTAAGGGAATGTTAAAAACATGTTTTTGTACTAATAGCATAACGTTACATTTATGCATCCAACTGAGATACGGTTTAATGAATTCTATATTGCATATTTTTGTAGCTATTACCGATTTAGTTATGACTATTTTTACTTTATACTAGCTGCGCCCCACGGTTTAACCGCATAAGTTTCGATAACATGAGAATATCGGAATAAAAAGTATCTTATATATTAATCATGGTTATAAACCATCTGTGTGCCAAATTTCATCCAAATCCGTTCAGTAGTTTTTGCGTGAAAGAGCAAAAAACATCCATCCATACAAACTTTCACGTTTATAATATTAGTAGGATAGTAATTATACTATCATACTTATAGCATACTTTAGGAGTATAATCTGAGATAAGTTTTAACTCAGATTATACTCAACAAGTTAAACCTCATTATAAATAATATATCATTATATTTATTGCATTGCACAATATGAACTGCAGTGCGATTCTGTAACCATCTCACCGTGAAAACTTAAGTGAAGTGAGCGCGGAGTGAGCTGTCATTCCAACTAATGCTAGGGATTGACACTATTGACAGCTCACTCTAAGCTCACTTCACCTAACTTTTCGCGGTGAGATTTTTACAGAATCGATCGGCTGAGGTGGTATGTTACAGAAATTAACATTGGGTTGAAATTCTTCCAATAAACAACGAAAACGCGCTCCTGGCAACTTTACAAAGTAGTGTCATTACACCGCATCATGGCGATATTCAAGAATAACTAGGTACTAAATACATTCGCCATCAAGATACTAACTGTCTATAGTTTGAGGCTCACTGGCAAATAATATTATTGTAACTAGTATTTTAAGCTTCTCATGGCGTCTCAACTTGCTGGTAACCTGCTTACTGTATTGCCTAGACAAAAAATATTTTCTATTTCTATTTTTTCTATCAATCTCAAGTCAAGTAATAAAGCGCACTCTGAGGAATTAATAAATGTGGATATGAAACGGGTCGCGATACTAATATCTATACATAAACGCCTACCTCCCTGTAACAAACATTAAAATTGCGATTTATTACTATTTAAACATCTACCAATACTTGGTCATTATTTTCGTATTGAATTTAAAGCAAAAAAGTGAACGTTATCCCTAAATTAAAATACTAGCAGTTGTCCGCGACTTTGTCTGCGATCCAGGATATAAAGCAGCTTATGTCTTTCTCCAGGTCATGGTCTACTCATATGCCAAATTTTATCCAAATCCGCTCAGTCGTTTTAGCGTGAAAGCGTAACAAACAAACTTAATTTCGCATAATTTTAATGTAATATTAATATTGTTAGGATATGAATCGATTCATACTTTAGCTGTTCACGTAAAAGTTAGCTTGTCTTGCTAATCTAAAGGTGAATGCAGTGACTTCGGAAGTTCAACTTTGTACCGATACTAAATTTTAAGTAACGAATAGAGTGAACTTTCCTGCTTCTGCTCTCACATCGGTTGTTCTCAGCCCCTCCTACATAATTACGTAGATATTTTAACAAGTTCACTTCAAAATTTCAAATCATCTGACTTGTTACCAGTTTATTTTCATGCAAAAAAGGTTAAGGAATTAATTATTAGTTAATTGTGACAGAAAAATAAGAAATCAGCCTTCATTGAAAATACCTATTTAATTTGAATTCAAATCTTAATTGAATTGCTTTCAATACAACAAAATTACAATTACTTAACCGTATTCGATTCTAAACGAGAAATACGAATAAAGATAGACGAATCCCTATATATAGATTTCCTAATAAATATTGAGACAGGTAGGAAGGTACTAGACAAGCATTTACCCTATTCTTTACCATATTCCTTTAGCACCGAAATCAAGCTAATATCAGCCATATATATCAGTGAATGGGACCTCGAGTAGACAGCAAGCGATTCTGAGAGAATAATGAGATAATCATCGAGTTTGGCAGCCGGATTGATCACGACATAAGGCGAGAGCTTCCGCCCGCTCCCATGACTTAATCCCTCAGTCGCCACTCACAAAATCCACGGCAAAAATACCCAGGTAGTGCATTTGTCCTGTATCTGACTTTTTGTTTAAAATTCGTACCTGCGTGAATAGTTTTATTGACGTTTGGTGCTATCGGAAATATTTTACACAAGCAGTCCTATGAACTCTTAATTACTGTATGTACCACCTACACAGTATAGGTTCACGCATGGGTAGAGTGCCAATATTTCCTATACGACTGGCTGGTTTATTGATTTATTTTTGATGAAACAAGTTTATAAAGTACCTATGTACTTGATATCAACTTACTTCAACTATCACGACGAGGGGTTTTGTTTGACGCACAAATTCAAGTACCCACGTAGATTCCGAAACAATTTTCAATCTAATTTACTCGTGAAACTTGCATAGTTCGAGGAAATTATTTCGGCTCTGGAAATAGGTCAATAATAAAATGAAAATACCCTTTCATATTATGATATTGAATTCCAGATCAAAACGAGTTGGCTTTTGCAAAATAATTTGCTGAAATTCGTTTGTATGTTACATTGGTCAACATAGCTGAGCCGTCCACCAACAAAATAAAACAGTAGGTGTAAATTTTAAATTGTTAATCTTCATTCTCAAACAAAAAAACAATTTTGTTTAGCTACCTACCCTTAAAAGTAAATATTATTCAGAATATCGCTTTTGTGTACCTTTTACCTAAGTTTACGGCAACATATTGATTCTGTCGTCTAGGCACCTAGCGAGTAATAAACGCCGCCATTGACGTGGTGTACTCTTTTGTGTAGATTCTAATATTTATATTAGAAGTGCTGGCGGTTATCTGCATTATTATAAAGCAGAACTTTATAATAATGCAGATAACCCGCAAAGAATGGGCGGGTCAGGGTGTGGGGCGCCCCCTTTACTGTTCAGGCCTAATGGGCCTGTCGCAAGTCAACAAGCCGACCGACGTGCTCAGCGTCCCCAATTAACACGTACCACCTACTGAAAATAAACATGATGAACGATTGACTTTTCCATATTCAATTTTTAATTTCGTTGCGCACGGTCGCCGATATGGCATTAGAGTTAGTTGCCATGCAGCAATGAACGATAAATTCATGTTTAATCTCACAATATGTGTCCTTATACGTGTCCTGTAGTTGAATAAAATCTTCGTGCCCATACTGACTAGGTTCAAATACTACCTGTTCAATGGAATATTAGTGTCTATTCACCAACTACAATAATGTGCCAATTGAATGTATACTAATATCAGTTCGTTTGGGTACCATCATGCGGGTCTCCTGTAGACTGCTTCTGGTCAGAATTAATTAGTTATTGCTATTCAAATCAAAGTGCTTGGCAGGCGGTTAAGTGATCGCAATAATAATTATGTTCCTGGTCTGTTTGTAGAACATAAACTAATCCATCAGGACCAATTATAATGTTAATGCTATATTTTAGTTTGTGAATAGTTTTAGTTAACTTAGGATATAATTTTGTTTAACGGTAACTAATCCATTATGACCAATTATAATGTTAATGCTATATTCTAGTTTGTGAATAGTTTTAGTTAACTTAGGATATAATTTTGTTATTTTTACTAACTAATTAGTCATTATAATGTTCACATAGATAAAGGGAAAACAAAAAGAGTATACCAACGAACCTTTTAAATACTATGGCACATATTTACAACTGGCTTCTGTGCGCGACTTTGTCCGCGTGAAATTTCTTTTTACCTAGAAAAAAAAATCGGTGAAAACGAAGTAGTAAGAAGATCTACTACTTCGTTTTCACGGACTTTTTTTCTTTTTGTTCAACTCCTAAGGTTCCTGGCGTGATAAATAGCCTATAGAAGTGGGCTAACAATTCCAAAATGAATTTTTCAAATGCGCCTAGTAGTTCCAGAGATTATTAGCGCGTTCAAACAAAAACACTCTGCAGCTTTATTATTAGGATAGATAGATTTGTCGGTCTACTTCTATTAAAATCCAGTATGCGCCGCAGATCGATGGAAAATCGTTAGCACTGGGCGTCGAAGTCGATTGAGATAGAGCAGGCACAAGTGGCCGCATCCATCACACGCCTATCACGAGTTCGGACACTCCATTTAAATGTCTGTTTTCACGCGCTTAGTAACTTGTTATTAGTGTACAGACTGATGTTTGGATACCTACAGAGTGTCTCCAAAAATAAACGTAGTTTTACACTTGATCTCAAGAGAGCTAAAAGTTTCGTAAATAGTTAAGTAAATACCATATTGTGCGAAAGTTGTTTTATAAAAAAAAAGGTATTATTTAAGTTTGAATATAAACCAACAATGGGAAAAGGGTTATCTTAAACATGTCATTCACGTTTAAAACCAACAAAGCGCAAGTGTGGGAGCGGGTTAGGAAGAAATCTGGGAAAGTGATTGCTTAGTTTAGTTTCCAGGAATATTTAAATGACGAAATAATTAAAAACATTCAAACACACTACAAATGGTAAAGTTTTTTTTAGAGATAACTTTATAAGACCAGCTAATTGCGTAACACACTTATTTATTTATTTAGTTGATTGACATCGATCTACTGACAGATTATCCGAATAGTGTAGCGTACCAGCGAAACGGCAACTGCATTATGCCGATCCATTTAACACTTGGATTTAGTACGCGACGAACCAATAAAACTGCAGTCGCGCGTCACCGTCACCTCCACTGTTATATACATTGTTTATGTTTATATAAAAACTCAGACATAAATTAAACCACTATGGTGTTTAACACTTCTTAAATTTTGATTACTTTTCTAAGAAAATTGCTTGTACCTAAGTTCATTTAATTTACCCAGTCCCTAAGTCTGCTAGTAAACATTTTACAATGTTCAGAACTGGTTCAGAAACTAAAAATAATTGCTTTATTTTTGACAATAAGGCGAGTCAAAACGTCCGTTTTGAGCATGCATAGTTGAGTAGTCTTGCAGCTGTTACAGTGTCCTCCCAGTATCTCACCGGTACCTATATTGTAGAAGCTGTTATATTTATAAAGGTTCCCGCTTCCTACCGTCCACTTTTGTCCTAAAATCTTGATCAAACAACAAACATGGTACCTACTGCTGACTGCGGCACTCAGGAATAGTTCTCACAACTTTCATAGCTTCGCAAATAATTATTTAGATACGTTACCTGAAATAACAACGGAATTTCATCGAGCACATTACGTCATCACGGAATGAATTATAACGGTTGTGAATAATTTATTCAAGCTAAGCCCTAAACCGAATCATCCGACCATTATACGATTTGGTTTGATCTTATTTAAATAGATTGAGCGCTATTTTGTATGTTAAAAATATGAAAATTGCATGAAATAAATAGTTTGAAATTTTAATTTTTTTTTTTTTTTTTTTATGCATTGAACAAATAAACATAATATTGATTAACTAGTAGTAGATTATTATTTCCGGGATACCGTAATTTGTCAACCTATCGGTAGGTATCATATCGATTGCTATCGCACTTCGGTATGTCCATAATCTCGAACTGTCAAACAATCCGAATCTGCGGTAAATAAACAGACCAGAGTAACGTTATCAAGTCCAGGAACGTTTGGATACTAATCACAATAATGTTGGTTTGGATATTGCCCTTTGACGTGTCAAGTAAGTCCCGTGTCGGACGTATCGAAAATGTGACAGTCGTTATTCGAAGGACGAATATTAATCTGATTTTCAGTTTAATCAATGAGTTTCCGAGTCAATATTGGATGATACCGCAAATAAAATATGACGTCTTATTTATTTAGCAACAGCCACTAAGTAAGTGCCTCTCAATTAGCACAGATTCCGAGATAATTCTCGATTGGCTTCTGTGCTAAGTTCGATTCCTGCACGTAACTAATTTATTTATTTATTTTATTTTATTTATTTGGGAAAAACAAACAATTGCACAGTATGTTTTACAAAAAGGAAAAAGAAAAAAAAAATAATATATAGAAATATGGGTAAATGTACAATCAACGACGAATTTATGTAAATAGGTATCATTATGGCCTGCAGATATTTACTCCTTGAATGTTTAATCATTTTGTGTATGTAGACGCACCAGCGCGACGATACAAGAGAAATTCCCGCGAGAAGCAATGTTTTTCAACTCTTTATAATCTTTGTTGAATATAAAATTCAAATATGATACTCGTTCCCCTGCAGTCCACTGCAATGTATACATATATAGGCTTCTCCCAAGTTGCGCTACGACATTCGTGTTTTGCCTTCTCCTAAAATATGTATGGATCAGTTATTATTTTCATGACACTACGGGTACACCAGCGCAGCGGTGCTATTCTGTAAAAATGTCACCATAAAAACTTAGATGAAGTGAGGTAGTGAGCTGTCATTCTACTCAATACTAAGGATTAACAGTAATGTATAGTCGCTCACTTCATGCTCACTTCACCTAAGTTTTCACGGTAAGGTTTTGAAAGAATAGATCGACAGAATAGCCTTTTTTAACATATTAAGAAACTGCATGCAAATGTTTATTCACACTGCAATATTGTTACTACGTGAACTAAAACTGGATAATTAAATTACCACATCTAGAAGGCATTTAAAATATGTCTTAACTCGGACGAGAATAAATTACATGGTTCATATTCTGTGACACGTTGATACTAAGTATAAAGTTTCTAATTTTCAAATCAAATCAAACGTTCCAAACTACATTGTGGAAGGGATAACTACTCTACTAGTATAAATTTGTTGTCTTGCAATTGTCTACCTTCAGAAGTGCCTTTTTTGTGCCTATAATAAATGATTTGGTTTACTTACGTTCTAAGATCAGGTAAAAAGCAATCTGTGGAAGGTTGGATAACCTTCCACAGATTGCATTTTGTCCACAAAAAGAATTAACGTTATCAGCCACTTATTTAAATTTCGAACCTGTTCTTAATCTAAAAACCACTGTAACTTACCTTTGAATGCAACTTCCCCCTAGAGAACAGTCTATTACGAATAACAGAATTCTTGCACAGAAAGGCTTTTGTTAAACTCGTTGCAGAAAACTTTGGACACACATTTTGGTTTGCGGCAAACCTAACTACACTTTATTTAATCATTTTGTTAACTTTATTAAACTTAAGATGTGAATATTCACGTTATGCATAAAATTATAATTAATCGTATTGCGGTGTATCATATTTACTAATAAATGTACGTTTTGAAAGCTCATGTCACGTTTTTAAATTACAACTGAATATGTTTTCAAACGTAATTACTTTCGTGTTTTTAATTCCCAACATGTTAAGTTAAAATATTTTAATTTATCATAATCCATGAAATCATTAAATATCTAATGTCTTTATCATTTTATTATAACTTTTTTTTTTTTTTTTGTTGGGAAGTCATTAAATGACCTCTCCCGGTCTGGGCTGAGCGGAGGGGCGTGTTAGACTTTTACTGACTAAAACCCACCCGTGTTCCTTCAGTTACCTGTGCCAGGGGCCACGGTATCTCTTTCGAACAACCCGCGGCCCTGGCAGGCATCGGCCCTAGCAGACCCCGTCAATTCTTGCTGACATCTCTTTGAGGCGCGCGTGGAACACAACGCGCCGTCGACCCGGGCCTGGTCCTTACCGGGCGGCGAGCTGCCCATTGCTCGCCGCCCGCAAGCCCGCGCCTACGGTGGCCGGGATTCGGCTATTGACTCCCGTCCAGGGCGTCTCAGGCTCGCGCTCAGGTCCTCCACCCAGTCGTCCCTGGGCGAGACAGAGTACGGCTCAGCGATCCCTCCTGATCCCCCTGTGAGGGCCCAGCCGCGGTGGAAGCGGCGACGGCAATGTTGGCGGCGGCTACGGCGGTGACGGCGGTAGCGGAGGGCTTGCCCCTGCCCCTGGCTTTGGCGGGTGGAGCGCACGCCTTGCTCCCAGCCCGGTGATCGGCCGGCTTGCCAGCTGCCGCACATACATAGCAGTGTGGCATGGCGTTGCACGAGCCGGTCTTGTTTGTGACCGGGCTGACCGCAGCGGAAGCAGAGACTGCTGCAATCCACCTCCGAGGCGCATTTAGCTCCCACGTGGTTGCCCACATGGCAGCGGAAGCACCTCAGAGGTCTGGGCTCCAGCAATTTCACCTGTGAGGAAACCCAGCCCACCAGGAGCCTTCGGCCCTCCCCGGCTATTTTTTGGGCCGCCGACACGGAACAGCTCACCGTAATGGCTTGCATCCCCGTGAGGTCAGGACGTAAGGTGCCGTCTTCCACCGTCGCAGAGTCGTCCAGACCCAGGATGCGCATGTCAGCGCACTTGGTGGGTCTGGGCACTCGGGCCTCGTCCGCATTTAGGGACGCCCTAAGCCTTTCGGCCAGACCGTCAGCAGTCGGGCCGCTAGCCGTACCAGGGACCTCCAGCATCCGGGCCCCAGTCGCAATGACCCTTAGCCGGATGCCCTCAGCAACGCCGAGGACGTGGACGTGGAGAAGCTCCATGGCAGCTGTCAAGCGGGCCACCTCCGCCGGCATTTCGGACATTCCGTCCGGCGGGGGCCCGTTTAAGTAAGGTTATAATAACCTCAAGGTGCTCCCACAAGCACCATAATGGATCAACCGAGTGTTTCTGAGATAGCTTTTAAGCTGAGATCCGGGTAAACCTTTAAGGTTTACCGAGACCTGCGAAAATCTAAGGTAAGCCCAGTAAACCCCTGGGATCTTCGTGTTGTGTACCCAAAAGTTAATTAAAAGGGCCTTTTTTCTCACGTCAATAACATTTTTGCTGCTGCCACTAGATGTGTTTTATTTTATGGGTAATGTTCTTTATTATTTCACTTTAAAAAAGAATTTCATAGTCTCCCTGTTTCAATATATTATTTCAGTTGGATACTTAAAAAAATAAACCTTTTAGTTGCGTTTGGAAAGGATGATTGAAATGACTAAACCACAGTACTACAAAATGAATTACGACGTAAACTAAAATATTGAGTAGGTATTTAATTCATGACTGGCACAAGTTGTCAAATCCAGTCCAACAAGGTAAGTATAAGCGGATCGTCTTCTGGCTTTGCCAGATTCGTATAAAATCAGCATCGTTTTAAAACGTACCTAAATAGACATAATTATTTGATTTTGTAAGGAAAACACAGGAAAATTAGTTACAGATAAATTTTATCAAGATCAAAGCGATGTTATTGATACATATTTTGAATGTTATCCCGTTATAGAGTAGTAATTCATCTCGATACCTTGCTGTTTTTTTCCTTGTTACACGTGTATACGCTTAAAACATTCCCGAGAAAGCTGAAGTGAATGTAATTAGCCAGCCTCTGGCCGACCGATAATTAAGTAATTAAAATGTTAGCTATGTAAACTTGTTAAAATTTACGCGTGTCTCCATCATAATTAATTTACACCTACAGGGCTGCTCCTCCTTTCATCACTCAGTCGCCATGGTAACTGTAATATCTAATCTACCTACCTAACTTTTCCAGGAAGTTGATCGGGGTCTCTTTAGCTCTTCTTCAGCTTCCACTTATTAGCCAAACCATAATATACGTAACTGTATAGTGCAGGGTTGCAGAGACATCGACGAGCTACCTGTTACCATGGATTAAGTACATCATCCTGAACACCCTGCGCTGAAAGTATTTTTGCTGCTTTTTACATTTCGACCGCGTAGATATTACACTTTTCTATGAAACAACTGAAGACCAATTCTCGTAATTAAAAACGTTCAAAATATAGTCGCAATCTCATCTAAGTGACAATCAATGTCAAAACACTTGTCAAAAATGTAGGGAAACTAGAGGTGTTTTTGACAGATTGAGACTGAGATCAGACTGTGAACGTTCTTTAATTACGGGCATTGCCCCTCAGATTGTTTCTTTGATAACCGACAAAAATATTCTATTCTAAAATCATTTCTGTGGATTCATGGTTTTAGTTCGCGCGTCGACGTCCCTGCTACCTCCCTTTATAATAATTATGATCGGGCACATTTACAATAAATAGGTACCTTAACAGTTAATACCTGTGGAGATTTACACAGTTGTGCTTGTCATCTGTTCACTGAATACCTACATGATATGGCCACAGGGGTCACCACCATAATTCTATCACAATTCTGTGCATCTACAAAATAATATTATCCAATTAGCTAATTAAAATAATAACCAACATTATTATGTGCTGAACATGACAATAGATTTATTCGCAACACAGCGTAATAATGTTCATTTGTTGAAACCAACAAAACATTGAACTGAAAATAGTTCATATGCTTTTAATCTATCTACCTAATATTTCTTCGAGTAGTTAGGTACTATTATTAATAATATTGTCCTATTACAAATTACGGTAAATTGCTGGAGTTTAGTGAGCAGCGCACTAAATTAATTGCAAGCCATAAATAATGGGAATCATCTTGTTAGATCACAGATAACTAAAGCTTAGCCTCGGCTCATACATATGTATTAGGTTATATCCTACGTATTTACATATCCATGTTAGCCTTAACGTATATAACAACCTTTTTAAAGAACGTATATTTTTATTAGGCTAAAAACACATGTATAAGCAACTAGCTTCTGCCCGCGACTTCGTACGCGTGAAATTTCTTGCTCTCCCGACCCACCGCGTCGCATTGCATCGCCCGTCTGCGTTATTACTTCGTTTTCGCTTAGTGTTATTTCTGACTTTCGTTATTTTTACTCGGTGCCTAAGTGTTCTAGCGTGATGTTAATAGCATTTCTTCATAATTGGGCTAACCAATGCAAAAATATTTTTTCAAATCTGACTGCTAGTTCCAGAGATTAGCGCGTTTAAACAAACAAAGTGTTCGGTTTTATTATTAGTACAGATATAGATAATTACCCAAGAAATCAAAATCTGTGCTCTGGAATGTGTGAACCATTAAAATGTGTTTAGTTTAGTAGATCTAAGAGCGTTAAACGTGTAAACGAGGAATTCTAATGTATTTTTTGTAGCTTAAACTTCCAGGTTCGTTTTATAAAAAATGGTACTAAAGGTACAAGTTGGTGCCAATCTGTCAGGCCGGAAAACTTTTTATCCCTCTATAATGCCGACCGAGAACGATTCCGTAAAGTAACAATAAAAAAATAACGATAAACGCTATGAGGTCTAAATTTGAAGAAAATTACCCAAGACCTCCATTGTTTGTAATGGCTTTCTTTGTGCTTTAAAATTAAATTTGTTTCTTGTTTGTTGTACGGAACGCCAAGGTGACTGCCTCGCACTAGATACACTAATTTTATATTTTGAAGTCTTACTTAAGCAAAACTAGGTAGTAAAGTAATATTAACTTCAAAGTTTCAAATTGTTATGTAATTTTACACCGTGTCCTCTGGAACCAAACATATTATAACTTGCGGTTTTGTTATAGACATAGGGACCTATTATGCTCATACTCAGAAATGGGCTAAGATTCAATATTATTCAATATTTAATTTATTATTATTATTTTTTCGCGTTCATTAGTAAAGTTATATGAATTGTATATGCTGTGGATAACGGTGTGAGTTTCACATTTATATAATATCTTTGTTTATATTATTTGCGCAGATATAATGTGTTACTGTTTGTTTGTCCCAAATAAATAAACATAAACACATTTTCGTGATTCTTGTTGTTGTGTGTATCGACGTGGCTACCATGTAGAATGGATTAGGATAGACGGGGTACCTATTCCTCGAAGCGCAACTATTTTTAATTGTAACTAAATTATTCTTCAAAGAACAACCATTAGTTGCGCTCACAAATTCAAATTAAAAATATTATATGTTTATTCTTCAAAGCGCAACCATGATGAAAAATAGAGAGGGGTATGGGATTCATTAATGATATCGATAGACAGTTTTAAATCAACTGTCCTAATTGTTGATTTGTTAAAACGGACTGGACAGGCAAACAGAAATTAACTGGAACTAAGTGTTAAGCAATTTTTGGTAAATAATGTTAAAAATGGGATCCTGCCGTTTTGCCGAAAAGGTGCCAAAATTTCACTACCCAAACAAATTTTGGCAACCTTTTTTTATACCAATGCAATGTTTGGAATAATTTTAGTACCTACGCACATTCTCATTTCGTCAAATTTTTATTTGGCAGAATATTATCAAGGATAATGTCATTTAGGCAATTGTTGATTTAATCAAACGATTTATTACAACAAAAAATCTTTAGACAATAAACGTTTTGTCAAATGATTTGTTATGGAAAAAATATAAAGGCAAAAATAAGATTTTTTGGGAATTATATAATTAAAAAATGCAATTTTATTTTAATATAATCATTTATATATACAAAATTCATGTAACTTACAATTTTAATTTTACATTACATTAGAAATTTAATTTCGGAGAATTCAGACTTGTGTTGCAGAATTCGATTAATTCTGTCATTTTTTGTGGCGGCTCACGGCGAAATGGTTAGGTTAGGTTAGGTTAAAACTGTGACCTCCTACGCACGAGCCGAGCGAGCAAATGGAGCGGCCCCGAGGCAGCGGTCCCGCGGCAGTGGCCGAAATTACTATATTATATAGAAGAAAAAAAACAGGCTACCCGAAACTGAACTAGTTAGACGAGATTAATTATTTAAAAATTACTACACTTAAAAAAAATATATACTACCAGAATACCTAGTTAATATTATTATTACCTGAATTTGTCCCAAGTGGAGAAAACACCCTTGTAATAAAACGTCTTCAACGTTAGAAATGGTAGGTAAATTGAAAACTGACGATACTAAATATTTGGCAAATATTATTTTGCGTAAAATGAGTTTATTCCAACTGAAATATTTGACAATATTTGGTAAAAGTACTAGTTGGTAAAGAAGTCATTGTTTAAACGTTCTCTTGCCAGACATTAGGTTTGCGTTACATTATTTGTGAAGAGATTTTTTGCTAAGTAATAATTTGGCAAATGAAATTATGCGGAAATTTTTTTGGGAAGTGATATTTTGGTAATTTCTTTTCGATGAAACAAGGGACACCCGTTAAAAATAAATACAGGTTCATTAAATTGAATTATGACAGTTGTATTGATAAGTACCAGGGTAACAGAAATGAACAGAAAATAGACGCCTATAAAGAATCTGGTTACAAAGTTATCAATCAGCAATAAGACACTACAGGACATGAGTAAAAAAGAGTACCTTACTAAAGTAAATAATAATTTAAAAAAAAAAACAGATGATAAAGTTTTCTCACTTAGTATTATTTAATCATCACGTATAATCACAGTCTGATTCATAATCACAATTCAAAATCATAACAGTATTAGTGTGCAGTAATATTACAAGACCTTACTAAACTAAATATATTTAAAAAAATCACAGATGGCTTTTTTTTATAATAAACGTTGCCCTACTTTACATGAAGCGACTGCCTATCTGACCTCCACAACCCAGTTACTGGGTAATACGATATCCCTTGGTTAATACTGGTTGTCAGACTTTCAGGCTACTGACGACCCGTAATGAATGTCAAAGATCCACGTATGACAGCCGAGACCAACGGCTTAACGTGCTTTCCGAGGGGCACGGAGGGGTGATATGTGAAGATGGTCACCTATCCACGGACCAACCGCGGCAAGCGTAGCTTAACCTGATCGATCGACCCGTGCGGCTGTTATTACTTAGCCACAAAGTTGCTTAACATATAGTTCCCGTTAATTTCTGTTTGCCTGGTAGTCCGTTTTAATAAATAAACAATTAGGACAGTTGATTTAAAACTGTCTATCGATATCATTAATTAATCCATCACACCCCTCTCTATTTTACATCATGGTTGCGCTTTGAGGAATAAACTTATAACATTTTTAATCTGAATTTGTGAGCGCAACTAATGGTGGTGCTTTGAGGAATACCCCGGATAGATGACCACAGTTTTCAGGTAGTAACAAAATATAGTAAAGTTTTGCCCAGCAGTGTGACAAAATAGACGTAAATAAAATAAAATTGCAGTACACTGTTTCCTGTGCTGCGTGCTGTGCTGTACTACGCCGTAGCCAATTCGTAGAGGGTTCGCTACGCAAGCTACGCCCTCGTAGCAGTTACATCCGCTATGATTTTGTACAGAATTTTCAACTATATTGTCTATGTATTTAATTTACGTTAAAATCTATAATATTTTAAAGAGTCGTTTAAATAAGCAAACGATTATATCCTTTCAAACGAAGCCGCACCAATCGAATGGAAGAAGTTCCGTAGCTTAACTTACCCAAATCCTGTTTGTAATTACTTTGACTGATACTAATCCGCTTAATTGCACCTCCACAAATATAAGGTTCTCTCAATACTGCTCGAAAGTTTCAGAGGATGTTCAGAACTTATAAACAATGGTTTATTTTCTGCTACAATGTTTTAAAACAATACTTTTATTTAATCCATCATTTGGACGTGGAACCCTAGAAATATGTACAATACCTAGTAATGGTTCAGACATTTCACTCACTCTCATATTTGAACCGGTTTTCAATTTCATCTCGTCAGCCATCAAATTCTGAATATGCAGTCGGTGTTTACGTAAATTTACATTTGCTCAAATATTGTTTTCAGTTTCAGCATACTTGTGTTGCGTATCTAGCTCGTATTTAAATAGTAGCCGTGTCTAACCGAGATTGCGGTCATATTTACGTTACGAATAACGATGAAGCTAAATAGACTTGTAAAACATAGTTAGGCTGGTAAACGTCGACAGTAGGTTCACCGCAAGCAGACGTGAAGCGTGTGTAATGAAAGGTTTCATTATAATCAAGGGCCCGTAAGTATTACTATTTGAGAGAAGCGAGCTAATCACGGCGGCAATTTAAGCCTTTCCACGCCCTAAGTGATGCAAACGAGGAAACTTGGGGATCGCAAACGGCTTAGACTTCATCCCATGACTTTGATCGACACTTCAAAGTCAAAAGTCAATTAACTGCAGCGAAAACCGCAAATGTTTCTCTCACAGTGTATATTTGTTATGACAACATATTCTGTTCGATAAGCAAAGATAGTTGGCGGATTATTTATCGAGTTTATAGTACCTATAAACTCGATTCGATTCGGTTTGCGTTAATTTTTTTTGAAGAAAACTTTCACAAAGATTAATAAAGCGCCATTATGAAGTGCAATGGGTAAGTCTGTATATTTACTTCGTGGTTTTAACACATTTAATTCTGCTGGCAAGATAAATTATTATTTATTTAAGTTTACATCTACAAGATTACAGAATATAATTCCAAGGCG
This sequence comes from Apamea crenata, assembly GCA_949629185.1. Lineage (NCBI taxonomy): Eukaryota > Metazoa > Arthropoda > Insecta > Lepidoptera > Noctuidae > Apamea > Apamea crenata. The sequence goes on along the minus strand of OX451360.1, from coordinate 11,737,876 downwards.
CTGTAAAGAGCAATTTACAAACTAAAAAGTGACTCACAAACATACTTTATAGGTAGTTAGGTGGTAGGTTAGGTAAAATACAATTTAAAAAAAAAATTAAACACGAGAAATATTATTATACCTATTATGCGTATGCGTAAATGTCATGGTGATACAGCTTACGGAAAAGATAAGAAGATGGTTACTTGTGTACATATTAATAGTTACATTCACATCAGGTTCGGGCCTTATGGTCAACTGTTATATGCTTCATAAGGGTAGTACTGCAGTGACCGCTTGGCAAATGGATAATAAGCCCAGTTAACTGTTATTACCAAACAGTTGGTCGCTATTGCCCCTCTTCTTAAAGTAATTCTTGAGTCACCTTTTACTATGGCTACAAGTAGGGAATGGGTGGCTACTTAGCTAGTTGCTTTCCAAATGACAATGTTCTTGACTTTGTGTCCCTTGACTCTTGGGGAATTATGACGTTTTGTGTGTACCTGTAGGATTTTGTGTTGCCGACATAGCTTGCAGTGTAAGCAAACTGAAGTGGCAGTGGCCTCAGGCCTGGCCATGTTTGTCGAAGGACCGAGGAGCAGACAAGTCCTGGAATGGAGACCGCATATCGGCAAGCGTAGTGTGGGACACCCCCGAGCTAGATGGATGAACTAATATAAAATTACACACATCCAAATCCAAATCCAATCCAATCCAAATTGGCTGTGATAGAATGGATGCGGAAGACGGAGGACTGGGTGTTGTGGCGCAGCCTGGGAGAGGCCTATGTCCAGCAGTGGACTGCGATAGGCTGAGTTGGGTAGAATTTTATAATACTACAAAAAAAAAATCGATCACTAAACTCTTCACTCAGTCTGCACCGTCCATTCATATCGCGTGCGCGATACGTGTTAAATTAGTAAAATAATAAAGAGGCCCTTGCCGAGCTTTAGTGGTAATAGCAAGATAATAATAGGCAGGTTTTCAAGTAACAGTAAAGTAACACATTTTTTAAATTGGCTTTTATTTGTTGTACCTTAGTGGATTACGTTAGCAACGTTTTATTACAACAGAAATTAAAATTACATTAGGTAGATAGGTGCTTACAGAACAGAGCTAGAAGAAATATCATAAATATGTCAAATTCAGTAGGCATTGATTTTGACAGATTCATGCCCTTTCTCATTATGTATTTAATTTGCAATCTAGTGCATGTCGTCTGTAACACATCTACTGGTGTGGTATATTATAACAAGGTGATACTATATAAATAGGTAACAAAATAAGCAAAGAAAGGGTAATATTGAACTAAAAACGATACAAAAGGATATCTTATTAAACCTTTCTAAGCTTGCCCAACAGATTCGTCGAAGATGTTAATAGTAGCATAGTAGTGGTCGCTCGCCGCGCCCCATATTTATGTTCAACCTCCGCAACCCGCGAAAAAGCTTTTTAACCGTGACCGACATACAACACAAAATAGAAGCCCGATAAAGGTATTCTCTTTTGTTGTTTTAGGTTCAAAATCACATTTACAATCAACTCGTTCAGGCTTGCGCGGCTTGCCCGGGTTCCAATACAACCCGTATAAAATGCCAATAAAATAAAGTTCCCAAATATTATAGTTATAGACGAGGATTGTAGATAAGACAGCAGATATCATCTATCGCTCCAATGTAATGATAATCCTAGGCGGCTCTGATTCCGTAATGAAATTCGCGGCAGTCGGGAGCGATCTCAGTTGATTAATGTCAGTCTCTTTCGGGCTCCGACGGAAATTAAGCTTCCTTAACGAAGTTTATTGCACTTTTTGTTAACTTGTTTCCTAATTAATTTGCAGCAACAAGTGCTCTCCCAATGTTTCAGATTAATCAACACGGAGAGATGGCCACGTATTTATATAATACTCCTAGAACAAATCTTAAGAGGATTCTTTATCTTTTCAAAAATTTCAAGAATAACGCGTTAATGCTTGTTCAACGCTGTAGCGAAACTTTTCTAAAGATAAATGTGCCTATTGTTGCGATTGTGGAACTTTGCAAATCACTCTGTGAGCTTACTTCAATGGAATAATCGGCTAAACTTTTTGTAAATGCTGGCTAACCAATTAAACGAGTTTCTGTAGAAAATTGTTACAGTGGCGGAACGAAAAATTATTTTCATCGAACTCCGACAAACTTCGATGGATGCCATTATGTCGTGATTCGAAATATGAAACAATCCGGTAGAAATACCTATACCTACCTACTACGGCCTTCACCCTTATAAGACCCAATATTGTAACAAATATTTAATATGTGATGAATAGTGAGGACGTGAATGTGAATAGGAAATGCGTAGGCATCAACCACAACGTACCGGAGCTGGATTCTTTAAGATAAGTTAGAGATGTCTACGAAAGAATCTCATAAGCTGTGCTCGTAAATCACGTAGGTACATACATTTCATGAGGCTTAGCATTTTTTTAGCTCGGAGCTGACAATTGTAAATCTTACCTTTTATTATTGTGTTTATTCGGGACCGTAACAGGAGCGCGTTATAGATAGAAGTTGAAAGCTCGCCGATCACGCCCCATTACACAGGTCCTGGCTCCGGCTAATAGCCGACCGCTAACTTCTGCTCAAGTATAAATCAGGATAATGGGTAACACTTATAACCTTAATTCAATATATTGTTTCAATGTTCTATCTAGGTATACGGATAGGTACCTATTAGGTAAGTCGTTTAGCTCTACACTTTAGTCCGACTATTTTGTTCGTGAAGCCGCGTATACAGGGTAGATCTTTGAGATGGGGCAGTAAGAGCAGGTAAGTGAAGATTTTACACAAGAAATGTGTATGATATCTGTTTATTGAATATCAGTATACAGGGTGGATCTTTGAGATGGGGCAGTAAGGGTAAGAACCTTAACCGTTGTAGCTACATGAACATGGTATTAAAAATTGTCTTTATCTTTTTAAGAAATTTTGATCGCCATTCATAGAATTTAAACAAAATGCAAGACAAGAAAATAGGCCTTTTAAACAAAAACTTTTTTGATGTCGATCAATCCTGTTCCTTGTTTTTCTTTTGTTTTGTATATACTGTCCAACTGTTGAGCAAAGGCCTCCCCCAAGTCCTTCCAGCAACTCGAACCAGCCCTCGCGGTGAGTGTCCAGGTCATTTCGCCACCGCTTTCTGGGCCGACCTCGGCGGCGCCGTCCATCTTCAGGTACCCTGTTTCTTAAAAGGATCAAAAAACTCTATCGGACCAACAGAAAACCAACTATTTTCTCAAAAAAATAAGGACAGTCTCCCGAGACCGTTTTTTGTAACATGAACGGTATAGGTTCTTACCCTTACCGCCCCGTCTCAAAAATTCACCCTGGATCCTGCAATTCAATAACTAGATACCATACACATTTATTGCGTAACATGGTTTGATATACATATGTAACTTATAGGAACGTGTTGAAGCCAATGTTTATTTTTAATTGAACACAACTTTAAGAGATTTACAGAACTTTCTCTGAATAAATTTTCTTACGTGCTTCAGAAGGAAATTCTATTCATATTTTATTTCAAAAGTAAACGAAATTAAAAACCTATTAAACATTAATTGTTTTTTTACTGATCAATAAAATAACCATTATGTGGAAATATACCTCCTCTCCTTGCGTCCTTCGCCATTGATACCGCTTGAATAATTAATTGGCCTTTCAATACATTGAGTAATTAGGGATTGGAAAGGATACGTACCGCAGCCGCCACCGCCGATACAATACCGGTGTGTGGTGAAATCTTCTAATTTTTACTAATTTTACCTAAACTCCACTGGGCTCTTCCATTATATTTTCGGCTTCACATTTCTATTTTGTTGGAATTGGCATTGAATCCAAGGAACCTCCTCTTACATTTCAGCCAAAAGACGTCCACTGCTGGACATAGGCCCCAGCATCCCCCAAGCACTGGTTCTGTGCCTCCCACATCCAGCAGATGTTGATGATGTGGGAGACCTTCCAAAGCTATCTGTTCTGCGAGCAATGTGCCCTGCCCACTGCCACTAAGGTTTGGCAATTCTTCGGGCTATGTCGGTTACCTTGCTTTTCTTGCGGATCGCTTCACTTAGGGAATCTCTCTGCATTGCCATTCGGGTGACTTTTAGCTCAATCTAGCTCCTGGGTCGTTTGCCAGATTCATAACGGGGTTACTTGTTGACGTGTATAACTGATAGAACCTCTCGATCTCCTTCAACAGCTCAGGTTTGGCGGATACGATCCTACCATCATCGGTCTTCAGTTTCATAAGCGGGCTCTCAATATTAATTATGGATAAACATGCCTAAAAGAATTTTAATACCAACCTTAATTACGGCTTGTTGTTCTTGAATGGCTTATAATAATTAATTTATCGAGATTTCATAAAAGCAAACAGTTCAAAAGTGGAGTGGGTAATACACGTATTACTTATTCACGGCTGAACCCCCTCGTATAGGTTGGATGTGGCTGGTGAAAGCTCGTAGACCATTAACGCGTCCTCACACATCCCCCGCAAGCTTAGGCGGCTAAAATCACTGTTATAAGTAATATCAAAGGAATGGATTGCGATGGCGGCGCCGGATCAAATATTTGGCGAACAACAAAGAACTTGCCTCGTGTATCGCCTGAGCCATTAATCACCCTATTATTGTACGCACTGGCACAAAACGCAATATTGCCCTTCGACCGACGTCGCCGCGACGCTCATAAACACACTGCCGTAATGACCTATTTAAGAAGAGTTAAATGAAAATCAATAACCACAAACTGTTTAAAAGAGGACGAAATTTAATTAAAATCAAAAAGTTTGTCAGTTTTTTGAGAATGCCGCGTGAATATTTCAATACATTTAGTAACAGACATTATATATTATATATATAATCTATAAATATTGTTTTTATATTATTGCAGCGCGAGAGCTAGCGGCCGCTTGTGGTAGGTATATAAAGCACGTTGACACTCCGTACAGCAATATTTCAGAACAGGCTGTCGGGTGGAGTTCGGTTTTATTTTTTAACGGCAAAATCCGACGAACTACGACACTAATAATTAACCAGAGCATGACATGAACAAGTATGTACATAAATGAAACTATTTTATGGTTTTGGGTGGTTATTCTCACAGCAGCCCATTGTCACTCAAAAGAAAGACATCTAAAGTTCGTTTTTTAAACCCAGATACTTATAAAACGCAAACACAAAAGACTTAAATGTCAGATTAGTATCTGGGATTAAAAAACGAACTTTACACTCTGGTTTTTAATTTGCTAGACTAAAATGACAACTGCGTAATTAATAAACACTGTCAACATGACAAGAAAAGGTCGATCGCAGCTGTCACTTTGGTCTAGCAAATAAAAAATCAGAATTTAGTCAATACACATTATAGACATTAAGGTAATCATCCATCTTTATCGAATACTCTACGTATTTTATAGGTACCTATATTTTACCTAGGGCATTATTATAATAGGTAATGTAGGTAGAGGTACCTACCTTGTAGTTACTATAGCAGCACTATAGCCGTTGAAAATATGTCAACAAAGCAGATTCCCTTGCCTCTCTGAACCTTTGACATCATTCTACATTTAAAGGTATGGAAATTGCATGCAATTCAAATGTTTTGCAAACTGGTTCGGTGAAACAAATGTATCAATTTAAATAATGTCTCCATCGGATTGAAGAGATCGGAAAGGGAGGGATCGGATACGGGCTTTAGGCATTTAGGTACTTGCTTGTATATTGTAGCTCATGTTTGTATCCGGGGCGGTTTTATACATACAATGTTGAAATCTTTTTTGGTACACGGAATAAAGAACAGCTAACGTCTATAAATCTACTTAAACCAATTTAAGCAAGAGACAGATTTAGGTATAAGTAAGTTTTTTATAAGGTCATGGCACTTTAACATTATCATGAAAAAACTACCAAGTTATTATCACCTTGGGCATAAGAGAAAGGTCAAATAATTATTTGACCTTTTAATTACCTTCTAAGCATTACAAAATTAATACTTACAGGTAGAAATAGAGAGTACCTTATTATTGCCGTATTACCTTAGCGCTCTTAACAGTAATGAAACATAACGAATAATTCAGCTTAATTTTCAATAGCTATTCTTCTTTATTAATAATACATATAAAAAAACTAATTAATTCACTACGGTGAATTTTCTCCTTCGTCAAGCTAACGCCTGTAAAAAAATAATAGCTACCTGCCGCAGTTCACTTGCTTGCTACGATTAATTTATAAGATAGTGTCTAGCATGGCTACAGGGCGTAGACCTGACGTAAGGCAGTTAAAAACGATACTGCAATTAGATTATTTTTGTAACGACGACAAAAAGAACTTAGAATACGTACTTTGTGTATTAATATGGTAATGACCATGATAAAGTTGGGTAGGTACTAGTTACCTAACTACTTGGTATGTAAGTAGTAACATACCTTACTTACTTATAACTACCTAGTAACGATACTTGTAACAAAGTTCCTTGGTACTTTGTAATATAAATTATATCCATGAGTCAGCAATGGCAAGCAACGTTTGATTTTGGGGTTATTTGCAAAGCAGCCGGCACTAACATATATGGACGCGCTCTCTTTTGCCAGAGCCCCTTGAAAAGGTCTTTATCGGTCCATAAAACTTCTTTTATGCCACGCGAAGTTTCTGTAGCGAACGGTAAGTTGTTTGATGGTCACCCTCGAAAATAATTTTCCAAGCCCTCCTTCAGCGCCGCGATCGATTCACAACTTACTGCCGATAAAATAAATTCTATATAGAATAAATTCTGTTATGATCCCTTTTACTTTTTACTGAAAGCTCTCCGAACGAGTAATAATAGGATGATCCAAGAATGAATGTTTTCAATAAGTCGTCCTTTTTGAACTTAGTTTCAAAGATTTTCTTTTTGAATGACGAAAAGGAAATGCTTGGAATTTCACTAATACTGTAAGCTTTGACTAATTTTGTAAGTACATGTTTCTTTTACGTGGGTAGCTAGTAGCCTCAATCTTTTTCATAACAACTTTTTATCGAAAATATTCCGTACAGAATTTTATAATAATAAATTAATATAATTCGTAATATTTTCCGAATATTTGTCTGGCTTAATAAAATACGTTGTTGTTAATACATGATACCTAGACGCAGTAATTATCTTGCTCTTGTGTGAATAGTATAAAATAGTATTTATTTGTAAACTTCCACTTAGTAAAAATCTTAATTTCAATCATTCATTCACTGACAGACAACGCCAAGGGCGGATCCAGGATTTATATCTGGGGCCAGACATTTAAGAAAAATAATAAATTCCAAAAACATCATGGTGCAACCACTATGTTTTCGGGATAAATGTGCGGTCGGGGGACTCCCGTCAGGAACGAAGTTTCTTTTACGATAGATACTCGCGCACACACACAAGACTGTGTTTCACACTTTTCGTCGTCACTTAGTTCCAATTCACACTTTCTTTTTCTATTATATAAGAATATAATAAAAAAAGAAAGTGTGAATTTAATACGTATTTTTAAATACAGAGCCACTCAGTATAAGTTCACAGAAGCTCTAATGAAGTTGTCGCCATCTTGGATTTTCACCCTCAAAAACCATGAAAACTTAGAAGAAATTTTCATTTTGATCTCATTATCGGATTTAGCGATTATTACCACTGTCCACCCCCTGCTTGTCCACCCCGGGTGGACAATGTCACAACTTTTAAAAATAATTCCCAATGTCCCCGAGGGGTGGCCAGTGAGAATCATTATTAAGATAATTCACTGTAGTCACTGGTACACAGTACTGGAAAACCATGAAAACTAGTCTATGATTCGTAGTCGCATGGAGGGGCATGACGTTTTTTTGTCACGAGACGATTTCCGGGCCCGGGCCCCTTGTCCCCCCTCCCCCGGATCTGCCCTTGAACAACGGTCAGCCTAAACTGGCTCAAGAAGTTTTGAAATATAGCACAAGAGTTCTTTATAGAATGAAGGTTAGCACTATGGAAGGATTTTTGAAAATTCATGCCCTGATGGGGTTAAATAAAGGCCGAATATTTGTATGAAAGTTCGTCATCTTTTAACGACAATTTGGAATTTTCAGCGTTCCATTCCAAAAGGGTTACTGTTATTAAGTCCACGCCGCGCCATGCTTTTGCTGTCCTTCAGTCTATCTGTATCTTTTACACCGTAACAAGATGCTAGTTGTGTTTACACACAAAATACTAAATACTTGTTTCTATGGTGTAATGGACTTAACCAACTCGATATGGAAGAAAATGGCGGATTTAGAGAAAACGAATAAACAACTTTAATTACAACATGAAAAGGGAAAATAAATATTACATTTTGGTTTTCAACCAGCAGCGATGACAGCGATTAAAAAAGCACATCAAAATGACGGCTTAAAAAGAAAAGTATTAAACATAAATTATAAAAAAGTCTGTAGCAAAAAGTTCTTAAGAGTTGCGTCGCTTACCTACATATGGTATCTATCTACTATCATGGCAAACAATAAAAATAAAGTAAATAGTAGTAGTTTTAGTGATAAGTACGAAATGCTAAGTGCGCGAGTTCGACTCGCACTTTGTTGGTTTTCTGAATTTTTCTGTCATAGTTATCTCTCAGCTAACCCTCAAGGGAACCCGCTAAGTGGCCAACTCGCACCTGAACTCTCAAAAAACCCGAACATGTATCTACCCTTATCAATGCGTTTCCGTACGTCCAAACCGCGATTAAATATTTTCGTAATAGTAATTGGCTGCCCCTAGAGGCTGATCACACCTGTTTATGTTCACCACCTTTCATGGAACGGGTGCCATAGACATAATATAGACAAGTACCGTCATATCTGTGAGCATCCCCGGTAATGAGAATAATCGACTCATCCCCTATGCCTGCTGCTGCTACTGCTGTACCTACCTATGATAGTGCCTATAAGTTGATGATTTCCTGCCTACCCCAAGCGAATTAAACCCATTTTTATAAGGACAAAACCCTTTATAAAAATGTGTGCAATTTTTAGATATAATCGCAATTTGATTAATATAGCTCATTCAATTAATATAAAACCTTTTATCAAACGATATACCTCTATAATATACAGGAACAAAGTCCTGGTGGTGTTTGTTTTATTTACGTTCGACAAACACATCGCGACAAATTTTATTTCGGCCGTTTATTGTCAGCGTCTATATTACCGGCTCTACGGGACTCGATAAAACTACGAAGCTATCATTCATTTCATCATTTTCGTCATAAAAGGATGCCTCTTAAATATAACTACAGTTAATAAAGTGATTGCAAAATAAGATTACTTAAATATAAACTTTCTATTTTTAAAACTCCAATGCGAACCCAAATTAAATTCCATATTACACGCAGGGGCATACCAAAAAGGTCGCTTTGTTTCATTTATTATTGATATTTGATTTCAGAAAATCAAGTTGCCTACGGTTGGAGGTGTCACTTGTGTAGGTCACGTCCGGGAACATAAACCGACACTGGTTGCCCGACTGTAAAAGTGTCATTTATATTTGAACGTATGTCGTAACGCTGAGAGGGCGCGGTGTGACCTGATACCAATTGTGTGACTCCGCCAGGTCGATAGAAGCCTTTCACTTCCTTCCAAAAAATTCTAAGGAACCGATTTTAGAGGTATTTTATTTCCTAAGTATGTGTGCCCTTGTACAGCAGAGTTTGCATCCTAATTACCGTCATCTACCTTTATGTTTATATGTTTTTGATATTCAGGAGTGGCGCTATGCCTCATAATAGGCCGAGTTTTACCGGAGTAGTAGTTGGGCTCTAGAGGCGCAGCGCGACGCGCGGCTTGGACCGATTTCGTGGTCCGCTGGCCGCCACACACCGGTGACCAGAGACAATGGCAGCCGGAGCACTGCCCTCGCGTCTCGTCGCACCGACACACAAACTTCTCATTGTTTCTGATTAATCACGCATAGCAGTTTAGATGATCCGCTTTATCAACAACACCAAGTAATTGAGAACCATTAATTGGAGCGAAACCTCGTGATAAGTGTGTTTTGTAGGAGTGAGCAATTAGGCCGCTTTGGGTGTCAAGCAAGGCAGATATAGAAACGGAATCGGAGATCTAAAGATAAATGAAACGGAGGCGAGCAGGGAGTGAACGGGCAACCCATAAAGGGAGGTATCTATAGCGTAGTAAAATCTGAATACTTACCTGTTGTTTATCCGGTTGAGCAGAGGGATTGAGGCTCGATGGACGTTTCGTTTCCGCTCGATGTTCGCTCCACATTTATTACAGTGTTCATTCTTGCGCATCGCATCGCACTTTATTGCCGCTTTGCCAAGTTGTTTGAATGCAATTATTAGAAAAGTTTTATGTAGACGATTTAATACATTTTCCTTCTATTTTGTGCCGATATTGTGTTGATATTCCGTCAGTTTAGACATAAGTAATGAGAATATCTATGGCCTTATCGTGTATATTATATAATCTTAGTGTGTTCACGTTTTCGCATGCAGCTTCAGGGTAGGACTGAGGTATTTAGGTCGTACCAAGGTGTTACTAACCCAAGATAGAGGGTGTCTAACGGAAATTTTTCACATTCAGTACGAATAAAAAAAAAACTATAATTTTATTTAAACATAATGGAATTAAAAAATGCAGCTTCTATGTTCTAAAAACAATATCATCTAAATGCCGTCCGCTCCTATCTAGACACCCTTGCAATCGGACTCTTTTTACTACCATGCGAGAACAAAGACTTGGTGCAACGGCAGAAATTTCACAGCGGGTATTTTATTTGCAATTATTATTACTTTCTCTACATTAATCTACTACAAGACAAGTACCAAAATTAGTCAAAGTAATTTAAAACTAGGAGTAGAATAGATGGGCTGATAGGTCGGGAGGTAGAGGTTAGCACAGGCGGTGTCATTGTCTGTGGTAACTGAAACAATTAATTACTTTTTGGTTGCGACGAGCGGCGCCACTAGCGAGTTGAGGAACTAAAGTAAATGTACACACTTGAAAACAACAGCAACTGATTTAATTTATGTAATTAATTTTCACTTACTTAGTATATTTGGGCTGAATTGCTTCTGAAATAGAACTGAGCTGGTCCGACGAACAGTGCAACTGACGACAGATGTAGTGAAAAATTGATCAAAATAGCCGTACCCGTCGGCCCTATGACAATATAAAAACACCTATGGCTCCTGACTGTGACTACAGAGGAAATGCGAAAAATGTGTCTGATCTTTGATATTAGCTGGTAGGTAATGATGATCGTTTAGAGTACTAATATTGTCCCAGAACCGAAGAAGAAAAGAAGATGAGAGACTTCACTTTTTTTTTAGTCATCTTTTAATTTTCCTACAGCTAGGACGCAGGCTTGCTCTCTTGGAGAGAGCGGAGTGTGAGCTGTAATCTACGCGGCCCAGTGCGGGTTGGTAGATGTCACATGTCTTCGAATTTTTGGTTCTAGGACTAGCCGGTTTCCTCGCGATGTTTTCCTTCACCGTTTTGAGAGCAGTGATGATGAAATTATTTACACAAAGTAAAGCGCCTGCCTGGTTTCGAACCCAAGACCTACAACTCTAAGTAACAATATTACGTATGCAGTCGTACTTACGTACTACACAGTCAATATTCTCAGTTTTTTGTACCGTTTCATAATATAATGACTTTCGATTGATAGCAATAATATTATGACGCAAACGAATTGCTACACAACGTATTTATAAAAAAATAAAGGGAGTGTTTACCATAAAATATACCTTGTTCCCGGAAGGTGTTCTATTATATTTCCGGAATTCAATTAATCCAACGGAACGATAAAAATTTGGTTGAATATTTTATCAACTGAAATAACGGACTGTACCTATATCTATTTTAGTAATGTGTTCTAACACTGATGCCTGCACACTTTAACAAAGGAGATAGTTTTTTTTTGTGCCCACTGTCTTGTAACGTCTTTAATTAGGTATTATTAATACTTATATACCTAGTTACAATTCCAGATGGTAACCGAATCTGTTTTATTAAGTAAAAAAATGTACCATTGACGCTGCAGCAGGTCCTCCTGTGTTTAATCCCATTTTAAAGTTTGCTTACTCTAGCATAAACCCCTTTATTCATAAACGTTGCTTAAAGTTAAGCAGTGATTAGCGAATGTTTAACCATACATTTTTGACGTTTAAACGTTACTTAACTTTAGTCATCGTTTATGAATAAACCCCAAAGTGGTTTAAAACTCAACGTGAAACGGATTGTAGCTTTGCGTTGTTTGTCAGTTTGACTCTAGTGATGTTACTCAGTCACGCACTCGATTGTCTCGATTATGTAATTTCGAAAACGAAGATCCCAGCAGTGTCGTTAGTTTGAAACGCATACAAAAAAAACTTAAAGAAAAGAATTATAGCAAGATCCAAAATACAGCAACCATTAAATATTGGTAGATTGAGGTATAAGTCAGTGACATTCGGCTAAGATTGGCCCTGTTCGATTTTTGCAAAAAGCGACCTCTCCTACTCACATTCCACTATCAATCTGATAAATAATGAATCAATAAAGATACGATGATGATTTTAATGCCAAATTACACGTGATCAACTGACAGCATTAACCCACAGAATATGAATTTTTACTCTTATTAAAATTCTGTGACTCTATACCGACATCATAGTATTTTGACGGTTTATTACAGGAAATATATCTATTTCCTGGTTTATTAACTACCTTCGTATTGAATTATAGAATAAAGAATGACACTATAACTAGTGTGGCAGTATTGGTGATATTTATCTAATCGCGGCTATATCAAGTGGCACCTCGAGAGAAAATGGATTGAAGTCTTTATTTTATTTCTTTGCATCACTATCTGACACTGTCAGAAAGACAGATGTCAAGTGACAACAACACTTCATTCATTATATTTTTTCCGTTTCTCTCGAAATGCATGAAATTGATATTTCTGTTTTCCTGTGTGTAAATTGATGGATTATAATGAATACGGAATTTTTAAGGTGGTATAGCACCAGAGAGTCGCTTGGCGTCGAAATTGATAAATACTTATAGTAATAAAAATGCTTTGTTAGATATGTGATTTTTTATTTCATGAATAGTTCAAAACACCCTATATCACTACTATTTATTACTGAGCAGTGCACTTTTCTACTACATTATAATACAGACTAAGCTAACCTACTCACTAAACAATAGCATTTTTAGTGATCTTTTAGGTTATGATCGTAGTTGTCAGTATTCCCGTTAGACGAAGTATAGATACCTAATTATTACTACCACTGTAATCTAGAGATCATATGGAACAAATCAACACACAGTTCATTAGTAGACGCTACATTTTTCAGTGGGCCTGTTCGCCGAACAAAAAAACTATCTCCTTTGGGTTTTTTAACTACTGAAAGTTATTTTATAAAATAACTGGTTACGAGTTTAACTCAATCATCATACTTGTTATAACTTTGAAACCACCGTAATACTTTAATTTTATACATGTTTTGTTTCTTACAAGAGGACTCGTGGCTAAATGATAACAGCCACATGGGTCGATTCCAGGTTAAGCTACGCTTGCCGCGGTCGTTTCGTGAATAGGTGACCATCCATTACTATATCGAGAACCCTCCGTGCCTCGGAAAGCACGTTAAGCTGTTGGTCCCGGCTGCCATTTGTAGATCTTTGACAGTCGTTACGGGTAGTCAGAAGGCCAAAAAGTCTGACAACCAGTCTTACCAAGGGGTATCGTGTTACCCAGTAACTGGGTTGTGGAGGTTAGGGAAAAGACTGGATAGATTAATTTGATTCTGTTTTGTTTCTTTCTGGCACTGGTTTTTCAGCTGCAGGCATAACTTCAGGAAAAAATATCCATATTTTAATAGCCTGCTATATTACTAGGTACATATTCTGTGAACTGAAAAAGCAAAAGGTGAAAAGCTCGCTCAAAATTGTATTTATATCACAGCGTAAAAAATGTTCGCAGTGTTACGTTACTAACAATTCCAGCATAATAACGAGTATTTTCCCGTATTCGCCAATAGGTTCACATAATCTCATTCCCGGAATTCATAAAAAAATAACCAAAAAGCCCGATTCTGTCTCTTGGTCGTTATTTGTTGTTGGATAACGATTGTTTTCCCGGCATTTCTTGTGATACGATGACAACCTTAATTATCTTCTGTACATATCGCTTGTGGCACGGCTAAGTACTTCCGAGGAATTCTTTCAGCTGAAAAAGACGGGAGCATACACTTGTGACACGACATGCAACATGCTGTACAGCCTACAACTGCAAACACAATTACACATACTTATTAATTGTAATGGCAATCATGTGTCATTTGTTTCAAACTTATTTTTATTATTTTATTTATATATTATAATTATACTTTTTTATATTTTGTGAATGTGAGGACATTATAGGCCTTGTAGACTGTAGATTTGTATGCCATTTTCTATTTTATCAAGCACCTAAGTAGTACTTGTTGACAGACCTACACTATCCTCCCATACCTAATAACACTGTAACTTGGAATTTTTAAAAGCCAATTATTTTTAAAACTGTTACCGTGGAGTTTTGGCCGGTTGTTCTCTATAGGAAACGAGCAATTGGAACCTGGCTTTTCATAAGTGCCCATGTAGGTTTATGTGAAATAAAAAATTTTGACTTTGTTTTTAGAAAAAATCATTGCCAACACTTTCCTTCCTATTATTATTTTACAGCTTGATTTTTACAAAGTATAGTTCAACCTTTCAACATGGAGTATGAGAAAATGAACGGAGGCTTAAAAATAGCTGCAAAAATATTAAAACATAGATATTTTTTGTACCTACCTTGAAATTTCACGGTTTGGAGCTTATTTTTCAATAAATAAAAATGAATAGTACCTACGCCACTTGCAAACCAGGTCAAATTCCTTTAAACAATTCATTAATTAATATTAAACCTGCGAAACTATTAAATTACAAGCAGATAAAGCTACGAAAACACTCGATATATCCTTCTACTCGTACATAACGAAGGTTTACTACGAATGCTCTGAAACCATTTAACCGATTTCGCGACTGTACCCAGTGAAGTGTAAGGCATTTATCACGAAAGGTCGTATATCTTTGCATAACGATACAAAGGAAAAGCAAATAAAAAATAAGCTTTGAAAAAAATGTGTTAATATTTTTTACGGAACACATTTGTAAGACAGATGTAGAAATTTTATTATTTATCGTATCTTACATAATACCTCGTTAAAAGGGGGTTGGAATAATAAGTCAGTAGTCATTATATTCTTAATCATTATGAATTATATTATGTTAGTGATCAATAAATCTGCCTAGCCTTGTCCCTACTATGTTGGGGTAGGCTTCCAGTCTAACCGGATGCAGCTGAATACCAGTATTTTACATAGAGTGACTGCCTATCTAAGCTCCACAACCCAGTTATTGGGTAACACGATACCCCTTGGTTAAGACTGATTGTCATACTTTCGGGCGTCTGACGACCCGTAACGACTGTCAAAGATCCAAGAAACAGCAGGGACCAACGGCTTAAGGTGCTTTCTGAGGCATGGAGGGGTCGCGATATGTAAGATTTTTTCTATCTATAATATGTATGTATTTACAAAAAAAAAAAAAAAATGTATATAAGTAGTTTATCAGCCATCTTGTTACCATAACACAAGCATTAGGTTGCTTAGCTTGGGACAAATGGTGCTGTGCGAAAAAAAAAGAAAAAAAAAAAAAAAAGATTGAATTGTCACCCGTCCACGAAAAGATCGCGGCAAGCATAGTGCAAGCACAACCTTCGATCAACCCGTGCCGCTGTTATCATTTTGCTACGAGCCCCTCTGTTACATTATCATAGGTTCTCAAACTTCTCACTTTGAGAACCTGTGGTTTAGACGATCTCTAATATAATAAGAGAGAGGGGCTCGTAGCTGGGGTGTCGTGGGCTCATGGCTGACGTGGGCGTTTGAGACTTTCAAATTATATATCCTATCTTACGACTATATATCTAATATTAGACGTTTAAATAGAATCATGGCAATAGCTGTTTCAGATTCGCAACAGGTAATAAGTAAAAAAACTGGGGGGCTCGAGAAAAAAATTAAAGCAAAATAAGGTAGCGTCTCTCCGCTATGTAATTTTTTCGATTGGTAATACAAGTAATCACTACTGCTCTCAACACAGTGAAGGAAACATCATGAGGAAACCAGCATGTCCTAGAACCAAAAACTCTAAAACATATGACATTCACGCATTGGGCCGGCGTGATGGATTACGGCCCACTCCCTCTCACCGCGAAGAGGCCTGTGACCCAGCAGTGGGAACATTCTAGGCTGGTTATGTATATTATGTGAGACAATAGGGTAGATGCCTAAAAAAATGTAATTAGTCCGTCAGTTAGATTATCAAAAAATATTGGACCCGTATTTTTTCTTTTGTCAATTATATATAAATGATGAAGATATCGCCCGTTAAAGTTCCGCGTGACGTCACGCCTTGCTACACTTTTTAGCATGACGTGACGTCACGACTCCCAAATTTAGACGAGCTTTATCTTTTTCATTTTTTGTTTGATTGACAAAAGAAAAAATACGTGTCCATTATCTTTCGATAATCTAACTGACGGGCTAAATATAATTATTATTTTTTTACCCTAATATTAATTTCTCCATTTTCACAATTGTCCATGCTCATAATATATTTATAGCCACACTGTGGAAATCATGACGGCAATGCCGTTTAAATATATTACGTCTGTACATTTATATATATTACTTGCTTTAAATAAATTCGTAGGTACACCTACATACAATTAAAGGGCGCGCAATTTTAGCTTACCTTAGACTCTCTATAACCGTCACATCAATGGCAATGGCAATTTCATTAACAATTTGTAATACTTGATTCTATTAATAAACTTTCAATTAGAATCCAGCAGTGTTCAAGGAAATGTCTTCGTCTAAAACTATGTAACATTTCCACGTAAGTATCAATTTAATTTATTCTGAACAACATGTGTATTCTCTATCGTCCTAATGTAACAGTTTGAGGAGACAAAGGCTTGTACTTACCTTTTGCCATAACACTTCACAGAAACACTGGTGGTTGTAGCACTCTATTAACTACAGTTCATTACCAAGTGTTTTCAACTGTAAATGTTTAGATATGTAGGTACCTACTACTGACGTCATAGTCTCTCTTTAATTGGAAGAAAAATAAACCTTCTAACTTTCGCAAAAATACTTTACTTGAGTTCTTTATACTGCGATGAATACTTAATGAAGGGTAGTATTAAACTCGCTTCTCGTTTAAGAAACTGAACGTCTACCTACATCAAAAGCCATATTCAAAATAGCTTTATAATAAATCACTAAACAACAGTTCCCTTAATGTATTCAAATCCGCAAAGGTGCTGTCTATTATCCTTAGCTTACCTTAAGAGCCACGTTGCTTGAAAGTTTGATTACTCTGGAAAATTAAGCGATGAGCGTTATTAAATTGTCATTAGAAAATCATTCCGTGGATGAGTCATTAAGTACGGTTCTAATGAGTGATTTACGTGAACTGGAGTGTGCGATATCACACTCCGTACGGAGGTGATGTATGCCCGCTACGTTACACGATTAATGCTTCGCCTCGCTCGGAACTGAGCAACCTGTTATAAGAGCGCTTTCAGCCGCGAAGTTCAGCTACACGTCCCCGTTACCAACATTGACGCCTTACGCGACCTGTGTCGCGGTAATGTACTTACGAGAACACTCCATTTATTGGAATAGCCTTGTACCTTGGGGCGTCGCTTAAAAGCCAATCACCGACAATTTTATTTAATTACCCGTTTGGTATAAGAAGTGGTAATTATATTGACCTTCATTATAATAGGACGATGTGTTACAGGTACAAAAGTTCAGTAAGAAAAATAAAATTCAAGCTGAAGGTGCTTCTACCTACATTGTGAAATATGATGCACTTCACATACTTAGGTAGGTATGCAAGCAAGTTTATCACAGTGATTTTCGGACAAATAACAAATTGACGCATTTCTAACACGGTCACAACATAAATGTGCGTATTTAAGATGTGAATCAAACACAGGCATTATCGAATCATACGCAGTGGGATTTGGATCGTGAATCACGAGTCGTCAAGTAGAATTCGATTGTAATAGCGGCACGGCTGAGCGCTTCGGCGCTCCGCCTGCCGATAATGAGCGTCGATACGACGGAATCACACGACACGCCGCTTTCCTCGCCGCCGGAATAATTCACCGTGCACTCGGTAAAAAATATGTGAACCGAATTTGTCTCAGTTACGATAAAATCGGATTTCACCGGAACGGAAGTTTGTCGGGCTGGTGAAACTGCTCAAACCTCGCCTGCACTCGCTCGCGGCGCGGCGTTCCCCGTAATGAGATGCCATCGATTTTATTAATTACAGGTGTATTAACATAAGCATACACTCACGACAAACATCGGCATTGATAATGGGATAATAGAAAACACAGAATGAAAGTGTCCGTATTATTATTTATTTCAATTACCTACTATTAGACACCAACACGTGTAGAGTAGAGAGTTAATCATAATCAAAGCGTAGGTTTTTCGACCGACCTACGAGTATTAATCTATTCTGATAGAGGGACAGCCTTGAAGAACAAACATTGATCTTATTGATGATGTCCTTTAAAAAGGTCAAATGCGAAGTACTTTCCACTTTTAAGAAATAAAAGAAGCGTATTAGGATCAAAGCACTGGTGGTCTTTGGTTCCTGCCGCCTCTCAAGGCAAAAGCTGGTGATGTTATGTACATTTGTAGGTATGAATTACTTGTAATTCATGGTTTTAATCAAACCTAAGTAACTGGAAACAACACATACAAGTGAAATTAAGTTTTCCTACACGACGAACAAATTCATCAATTTTAATTAAAATACGAAGTAGTCTAACTAAACATAAGTTTAACACCTATGATCGTGAAATAGCAAACAAAATCAAATCAAACTTTGGTTAATCGAATCACATTCAAAGTCAAAGTTTATTTATACCAGAACCATAGTATCACTAGACGGGGTAGGTACATAATAAGTTTATACTGGGGAACATAAGGCTCAATTCACACTAGGTGAGGGGCTGACATCGCTCCAATTACCAGGCGATGCGTTTTCCGATAAAATATGCTTAAAAGCGAAACAGCACAAAAGCTCCGTTATGTTAGCTGTGTTAACGCTATTGTATGGAAAACTTACAATATTATTAACGTTCTGTATCACTAATGCATTACAGCTTAAGTAAAAGACGAACATAACAAATTAATCTGTCTACCCTTTTCACCACTATGTTGGGGTCGGCTTCCACTCTAACCGGATGCAGTTTTACATAGAACGAATGCCTATCTGACCCCCACAACTCAATCACTAGGTAACACGAAGCCCCTTGGCAAGACTGGTTGTCAGACTTTCAGGCTTCTGACTACCCATAACGACTGTCAGAAAACTACGAATGGCAGCCGGGACCAACGGCTTAACGAATTTTCCGAGGCACGGAGGGGTCCCGATATGTAATGGATGGTCACCCATCCACGAACCGGCCGCGATAAGCGTAGCTTAACCTTCGATCGATCTGTACGGCTGTTATTATTTTGCCACGAACATAACAATCAATGCACAGATACAGGACACTACATACAGGAGTAATTCCTAGAGTGGGGCAACGTTTAAAAAAAAAAAACTGAAAACCTTATTTAGACTTGTTTCTTACCATGAATAGGAACCTGATCATGCTTTACTTTAGTAAGATGTGATGCAAGACACACAGGAGGGGTTCAAATTATGAGAGTGGTGGTCAAATGGTAGTTGTTTCGGGAAAAATACTGCAATTCAGCTGCATCCGCTTAGACCGAAAACGGGTTGGGTTTAGAAACGCGCCGCCTCGCTAGGAAGTATGCGAGACTATTTGCTAGTTCTAGACAGTCTTCTGAACCCTCCACAAGGAGATGCGTTTTTAATTTTAAATAAAAAAATAAAAGTAGTATTTTTAGGCGTAAATAGGTCACTTTTAAATTTAAATAATATAATATTGAAATTATTGTCGATCCCGATTAAATTGATTGGCTCCCCACTATAATCATAGGCGGACGGTAGATGTACAATATTATACTGCTTCCCCTTTTGGATTTTAGGCTTACTCCACGGATTAGGGACGTAAGCGGTAAAGCTGGGTTATAAAATAATTATTATAAGTAAGCCTTCGTAAGTTAGGGTGGACAGAACAGAGAAGACGGCATTTTTTTATTTTACGAGGCAGGCCTTTATTCCCATTCGTCCCACTGCCGTCGTCCCACTGTTGGGACGAACGAGAGTTGAATAAATAACAGTAGTTTAGTAACAAAACACTTATTAAATTTATGTTTTTTCACCATTGAATAACCAGAATCAAATTAATTATTTAGGGGGAGGGGGGGAACCAACGAACCACTAACAAAATCAGTGGGACGAACCGGAATAACTTTAAAATCATTTATACGTCCCGTTCAACGGGAAGACCGGCAACCAACCGGTCTATCCTGTAAAAATCTCACCGTGAAAACTTAAGTGAAGTGAGCTTGGCGTGAGCGGTCATTCCACATAATGCTGTAATAATAGGGATTGACACTATCGATAGTTCACTTCACCTAAGTAGTCTTCACGGTGACATTTTAACAGAATGGATCGGGTGATCTTTACGATAATAATTTTAAAAATAAAAAGATAGATATAGGTATGATACCTCCATTAAAGGTCATACCGTGAATGAAGTTTTTAGGACTTCAAATCATTGAATGTACTTCATAAGGAAACAAACAAAGACAAGAAATCGAAATCCGTACCTAACTGCTTTGTGACCAAGTGCCGCGCTTGAGATAATCGATAATAAAGTGTGCCAGCCGTAGTGTTTCTTACCTACATAAAAACTAAATAATCTAATAGGAGTTTAACTTTCATGTTTTAGCCAGCACCCTAATGGCGTAACACACTCCAACCACAATCTGAATAATTTTGAAGGATATTGCTAATACATTGCATCACATGTTCTAAAAAAAATCTGCTCAACAACGAAAATAACACAATGAATGTTGTTGAACTGTCAAAATGAAAACCATTGCTACTTTTAGCGTGTTATGCAATGCCCCGGTTTTTTCCTTAAAAATATCAACTAATTATGTATTCCAAAGTAACTAGGTATTTACTTTGCAGCATATATACTTAATTAGTCCCATTCGTAGTCCAAACGAATAATTATTACACAAGTTGTATGAACATGAACTCACATATAAACATATATAGGCAGTTAAAGTATAATTTTATTTTTGCGCCGCTTTGCTCTCTCAAATAACTGTGAGGGAAATATTTCTTTTATGGATACCCAGGAACGTTATATCCGCATTTTCTCTTGCATAGAGTTCCACGTAAGGCCCGAAAAATATTCCGGAATTATAATGTCGCTTCATTGTCAACGTACCCACGTTAAAACGCGCACATCAAACAACGAGTTTCAATAAAGGCCTAACTCCCAATCATACAAAATGAAACGATCAGAAGTGAACAAAGAGGTTTTTCTCAATTTATCATCTTTTAAATAACGTCCAATGTCCTCTTTCTCGTCAAATCTCAACAGATTGCAGCATATGGTGAGAGGCGAGCTTACGCCGGGGATTAGGTACAAAAGCGAGGGTAAGCTTACTGCCTAATATCTTCTTTAAGATTTTATGATCTGGTTTAATAAAATATAAATTTGTGTTATACCTATTGTTCTCGGACTTGAAACGACTCTGTGGCTATGAACCTACCTATGTATTTAAAACTTTCCTGAGGCAATTAAATTCATATGAAATAGTTTCAAGATGACCCAACGAAAAGGGTTCATTACTTCGTCCTTATATTAAAAACCAAAAAAAAATGTATTAAGGCCTACAGGTAATATCACACTCGTACATACACACGGCATATAATTTTATTCAACTTGCGTGTTTTAATATACATACGTATTAAAAACTGGGGGCTCAGCGCGAGGGTTCAAGCGTCCCTATGAGTGGGGAAATTAAGGTAAGTGTCAATAAACGTGCGGGACCTGCGATATGGGCCAACTTGGCGTTGTTGTCATTTTTTTATTTAGTAACCCGGTCACGGTGAAGACTATAAAAGTAACTGTTGATTTCTGTGAACATCTTTCTCTATTAAAGGGTAGTTTAGACGCGTGCGCCCTCCGCGCGTCTTGCAATCTATTTATCTAAATACCCCCTTTATGGTTTTCTTCGCCGTGGGTAATATTCGTGGCCGTATTCCTTATATCTTAAAACGTAGCTAGACGTAAGCGATAAACGTAGAGAGAACACCCCGGGGACTCAATTCCTTGTATATTGCACGCGAAAAATCTGTCTGTCAGCTTGTTACCTGAGGATTTGACATAAAGTGTTATTTCTACAGTAGCTAGCGACTCTCCAGAGCATTAAGTATGATGATATTTCCAACTTCTTTTTGTTTTGTTAGCTCCACCTAAACCAAAAGTTTGTTGGCTTATACTTTGTATTTTTCTCATTCGGAGAGACTTATACCTACAAAAATAAATTCCCGGATCGGGATGGTAATCTGGTAATATACGCAGTAAATTATGACGTAGCTAATCTGAAAAAGATATTAAAGTCTCAAAAACCGGAACAGGTACATGCATCCGCGATATTCGACATAAGAACCAAGCGACACAGGAACCAAGTACCTACCTACCTATATCAGTCGCTTCTACTAATAAGCCCAAAGTTCGAACAATTACTCTTCAATTTGGCCTTTGACTTGTCAAACTTGGCTCGCGCTGAAATTGACTCGATTCAACCTGGCTATGCTGAGCGTATCTCGATTCATTACGTCAACGCTTATTCATTAATAGTCTGGGAAATGTGCACTAAACGATTTAGGGCTGATTTTACCAAAGTCTTTTATCTTTTATCCGTGGAATAAAATTGACGACTGACAGTTCTAGTATGGAAAAACTGTCAAAAATTCAAAATGTATTCTCATGTAAAGATTTAAGTATTCTAGGTATAAAAGTTCGGTAGAATCTGCCCTAAGGCAAAAGGTTTCATATCCGGTTCCTGTTACTTACCGATCGTTTTGTGTAAAGCTCGTGCGTAGGTACGTACGTACGAATACCATGCCAATACAGTAATCTTCTTAGGTTCGCATTGGAGACCCTTCATCCGTTATAAGCCTGTACTGGTAAAATTAGCTTTCGGGTAGGAGACAGGACTACCACAGAAACCAATTTCTAACAAAATTCTACAATTCGTAAATGAATCGATCGTTGTCGGTGTATGATACCGGCCTTTCTTTTCAAACTGATTGTTTTATTTTCTTACTAGCTTTTGCACGCGGTTTCGCTCGTGTGCAGCAGCACGATTCTGTAACCATCTCACCGTGAAAACTTAGGTGAAGTGAGCGTGGAGTGAGCTGTCATTCCAACTAATGCTAGGGATTGACACTATTGACAGCTGGTCGATTCTGTGAAAATCTCACCGTGAAAACTCAAGTGAAGTGAGCTTGATGTGAGTTGTCAGTAGTGTCATTCCGTAGCATTATTTGGAATGACAGCTCACTCCATGCTCACTTCACCTAAGTTTTCACGGTGCGATGGTTACAGAATCGCACTGCTGCTCACTCAAAGTTCACTTCACCTAACTTTTCACGGTGACATTTTTGCAGAATCGATCGGCAGGTCGTAAATTATCCCACAGGAACGTCATACCGGTAGAAAAAGTCTTATGTGTTAATTCAGGTTATAAACTATCTGTGTGACTATTTTCATCTAAATCCGCTCAGCCGTTCCCGTGTGATTGAGTAACAAACATAAAAACCTTCACATTTGTAATATTATATATATATAATGTATATAGTATAGTAGGATGTTCGTGTGAACCTGACATTGTGAGTTGAAGTCGTCTCCAATTACGGCTATGTTTAAACTTAATTAGGTACCATATTTCTGTTTAAAGTGCAGGCTATCTACTGGGAATTGTATTCAAATCTTCATTGATAATGAACTTTTCATTTAATTAGGTATCAGTATTTTCATTTAATAATTATTCAGTCGACAGTGGAATTCTAGAGACTAAGTTCAGCTATCTCGTTTTGTTTCTGCAGAAAATATATTAAATACAAATATTATTCTGAATATTAAATAATTATGTGTGAAAAGTATAAATCTATATAACAGTTGCAAGAACCACCCGTAATCATAGAATAGATGATAGGACTCGTTATCACGAAGTATCTATAAGTACAGTAAGTAAGTATTATATTCATTCTCATTTAAGTTTTCTGAAAACACTTTTGAGTTCAGAAGAAAAATAATGGAACTTTACTGAACAATAAATACAATGAATATTCTTCATAATATAACTTTATAATTTTTGTTTATTAATGGTTACTAGCGTAAGTACACTTAGACACATCTGCTTGGCAAGGTTTTAACGACTTCACAAAAAATCGAGATATCTTTATTTATTTATTTTAAGTATACATTATATACTTTACTAGCTGACCCGGAAAACGTTGTTTTGCCATATAAATTAATTCTAGCTGCACGGCGCTACTTCGTTCGCGTGGTGTCCTACCCCCTACCCTACTCCTACCCTACTCCTACACTACTCCTACCCTACTCCTACCCTACTCCTACCCAACTCCTACACTACTCCTACCCTACTCCTACCCTACCCCCTACCCTACTCCTACCCTACTCCTACACTACTCCTACCCTACTCCTACCCTACTCCTACCCTACCCCCTACCCTACTCCTACCCTACTCCTACACTACTCCTACCCTACTCCTACCCTACTCCTACTCTACTCCTACCCTACTCATACACTACTCCTACCCTACTCCTACCCTCTCCTACCCTACTCATACACTACTCCTACACTGCTCCTACACTGCTCCTACCCTACTCCTATCCTACTCCTAACCTACTCCTACCCTACTCCTTTTTCCATATTTTCTGACCGTTTAAACCAACCTTCCCTGGACTACGACAAACATTTCAAAAGCAAAATCAGCCCAGCCGTTCTTGAGTTATAAAATTACAACGAAAAGTGGCATTGATTTTTTATATATATACATAGATAAACATAACATACATATTGTTATTTTAGTGTTATCTTATAAATAAATATGTATAGATAACAAAAAATATATATACATATAATTGTAATCTAATAGGTAAGTTTAATATTAATGTACCTACTATACACATAACCCTTCTGGAATAAATTCTCTAACGAAAACTGAAAAACAAACTGCAAAATGTAATATAAAAGTTATAGATATAGATGTGATTTACCAGTGAAAGTACATGATTAAAATTATTAAAGTACACTTTGTTATTCTACACCCCTTGAAACGTAGTTTTAGTCGAAAATTTACCTATGTATACGATCTTTATCATTTATTTAGATGAATAAGTATTCGGGCCAATTTTTAAGTTTACAGATCAAAGGAATAAGATTGATCAAATAAACTGAGTCCTCCCTTTTCACCACGACAGGACATGTTTTTAAAAAAGTGTTTGGTACTTTCCAAGTGTTTGGTGTTTCTTTTCCATTGTGTGACTTAAATATTATGTATTCCCATTTCAGAGTCAATGGAAGCATGCAGTAAAATCCACCCCTTAAACCTTATTACCACCCCTTTAGCTGATTTTTGAAAAGACCTGAAACGTACCCTTTTATTTTTTGTTTTAAGTATTAGGGCTGAGGTTTGTTATCCAACAGCGTGTTAAAAATTTTCCTTACATAATATAAACTTTATTAACTGGGTTGTTTTTAAAAACTAAAAGTGTCAATCTTTAATATTTACTGAGGCAAATATTGCCATGTTTCAATTTTATTAACCAAAGGAATAAGATTTTACATATAAACCCTATTTTCACTCCCACAGAGGTGAAATTTTGAAAAATTGTTTGGTATGTTTCTATAATTTGGCCCAAAGATTATTTACACCTACCATTTTTTCTTAAAAATTGGTACCTATAAATAATCTCAAATGACGCAGTAAAATACTCCCCTGGTAAATTGACTACCCCTCTTCACCCCGTTAGGGGTAGATTTTCCGAAAACCCCGATGTCACTTTATTCTTTATATTGGTCTTAAATATAAATTCTGAGTTTCTACGTATATAGTGGGACCACGCGTTTGAATTCTTCCATACAATTTTAACGCCAATCAATCTCCCTTTGTTTTGGAAAAACAAAAAATGACAAGCTTTAGAATTTAATTATATAAGTATTCGTGCCAAGTTCCAAGTTTATAAACTCAAGAAATAAGATTTTTCATACAAACAATATCCTCTCTTTTCACCCCCTGATAGGTCTAATTTCCAAAAACCTTTTAACCCGTTTTAGTGCTCCCCTACATTATAAAAGGAAGCCGCGTGCAAAAATCACCTTCCTAGTCCCAATAGTTTCAGCTAAGCGTTGACATAACAGTCAGTCATTTTCTTCTTTTATATTTAAAAAAGAAGCACAATAAATATCAATTAAGTATTATATGGGAATCGAACTTAGGTTTGCAAAGCAGTCGTCGAACTTTTAAGCAATCTCCCTTTGTTTTGGAAAAACAAAAAATGACAAGCTTTAGAATCCTTTGAAAAAAGTTGAATAAAAATAGACGTTCTTATATTATGTCTTGTTTGACTGCTTAGCTCCTTAAAGACAGCGGGACGATAATCATTTAAAAGGTTAATTCTGTAACTATCTACAATATTCTAACCTTTTGGCTCGTCTTTTTACAATTTGCGGTAAACTATAGAAGAATACAAACAAATTGCAATATTGCTCATCCCCATAGCAAACAGCATGATAATTTATATCTTATAGACTCACCACACTTATAAGGAATATCTATGCAAAATTTTAACAAAATCAAAAAACAACAGGCAAAAATTCTAAAAATTATATTTTCGGAGTTAGAATCAACTACTTATTTTCCTGCACACGTAACACGAATATTGAAACAATGGTCAACTAATTGTCATTCATTATAAAACATTTTCATACATTTTTTTCCGTTTCCTACTTTATACAAATGCTAATTAGACACAGAATAAAAATAAAAGTAATACTTATATTGTTATACTGATTCCAATACTCCTGAATTTAGCGGAAAACGTAAAAAAAATAAAATAATCTATTTATGTTTGTGTCTCAACTCTAGATTTAGAGAGATTTGGCTTCTGAATTTAGAAATTAAATTATCGTGTGTTCAACTGTGAAACAGTGAATTGCAAAAACGTAATGTGAATTTGGAGCGGTAGTGGCCCAGTGGAATCGGCCCGGACTTACAAGATGTAGGTCGTGGGTTCGAACCGTAGTATGCGCTTTACTTTGTGTAAATTATATTATATCACCACTGCTCTCAAAACGCGAAAGGAAAATATCGTGAGGAAACCAGCATGTCCTTAAACTAAAAATTCGAAGACATGTGCATGTCACGGTCTTCGAATTTTTACCTACCCGCAATATGCTTGGTAGATTATAGCCCACTCCCTCTCGAAGAGACGAGGGTCGAGGCCTGTGCCCTAGCAATTGGAACATTAGAACCTGATCATGCTGTAAAGTGAATTTATCAATTGCAGTATTCATTCCACAAAGTTATTCAACAAAACACAAGTGTAATGGCAGTCAACACAATTAATAGAGCACTTGTTTTAATGCACATGTCACACATTCATTATATAAACGCAACATTATTTAAAATACCACACGCGGCCAGCCTTTCATATTTTAACGCCAATATAATAAGCATGTCGGTATCAGTCAATCACGTGGTTGGAATGGATAGATATACTGGAACGGATGGACGACATACTGTAACGGATGGAACTTTGGACATAGAAAGCTTACATGGGAAAAGAGGCTCCTTTTTATCCCGTTTCGTAATCCCCGTGGGGTCCGCGTGTAGAATGAATTATTATTTCTTTTTGTTGTTCCGTCTCAACGGATTAATAATTTTAGGAGAACTTAAATCTACGTGTAGCTGCAGATAAAAGCTTGTACAATAATGGTATTCCTGTTTTCTCTATCGCACTGGAATAAAAGGAAAGCTCTATCAGAATTTTATAATGTAGGAAGATATTTTTTTTATTGTTTTCGTATAATAAGGATGACCTAGTTTCCTTTCCTTCCTTACCAATTTTGAGGATAGGAAGAATCGGATAAACATTAACTGAAATGTTAACTTTTATCAGTTAACGTAAACTTTTGAGTTTTATCTAGACCAAAACTGCCAAAACCCTACGACAATACTGCAGGTAAGTACACAATACTTATGCTATGGTTTCCATGAAGAGCGGAGGCTGGACTTAGCGGCCATAGTGACGACTATCATGAAAATGATGACTGCTACAAAGATTTAAATCGTTAGATTCACCCTACCGCGGCAAAAGATAGTCTCGTGTCTGTTTAGTTTTGACACCTCTGACATACAATGACGCTTGATGCAGTGACTTGACCTGATTGCCATGGAAACGCTATTTAATCTTGTGTGTAACTCTTCTTAGTATGGACACTTTTTTGCGTGACTAAGAACGGTGAGAGCAAATCTAGTGATTTAAATCTACGAGCAGCGGTTTGACTTATCAAATGCCGGTGTAAGTGACAGTTTTTGATGACGGCCGTTATAATTAGACAAAACCGCTTTAATAAGTCCTAGGAAACCAAAGCTTCGGCTCTTTAACATGGCATTTTTAATATTTTTAAGCTTATTTGTGCATAAGTGATACCTTATAAAAACATAAACCATGCAAAATTAAAATAAAACCGCTTGTAACTGTTTGAAAACGAAAAGTGCAATACAAAAGTGCAAAGTGGCGTTCTCCTCATGTCTAGTCCTTTAGGGAAATGTTATATCACATGCACATAACAAAACTACGTATTTTTATATGTTTATTTTAGACGATAAAACTGGCGTTGCAAATGTTAAGTTGAACTTTAAAAGAGTATATTTAACGGTGAGTTTTGCCTCGTGCCGCAATTTATTGCCTCGCCAAGCCGATTCATGTTTGAACACTCGCTTTTATTTTTAAAGTGTATTGCTTTACAATTGCTGGATAAAATGGTATAGCGTTGAAAATAGACTTCTGATCGCTTATTTTTTCTACGGCGCTAACTCAATTGTTTATTGACAATTGTTCATGGGTTTATTTATCGTCCTTTAACTTTTTCGAGGCGGGAGCGTTCGATTTGCATGAAAGCCTTTGAAAGGGACAAAGCTATAAACTTTTGATTTTTATGGTTGACTGTGTCAATTTACCTCGCATATGGTCGTAAGTATGGGCTACTTTTCCTCAAAGAACTCGACATAGAGTCAATAAAGCTGTAAAGTAAACATCAGCGGTGGTTAAATCATTTGATGAACACCGCGAGCGCCACATTCACGCAAGCCCCTAATCAAAATTAAGAATCTTCCGACGTCACGCAATTGTTGCCTTTTAAGGTCTTGCAGGGAGGCAGCGCCGCGCGCCGCGCTAGTCGCCCGTCGTCATTACTTCAGTCCACTACAGGATCGATAATAATTTACTTATGCATACTGGGTCTACCCCAATGCCATTTGCAATGATGGATTGAACATCACTTTGGACTTCGCAGCAAACTAATACTAAAATGGCGTAAGCTAACCTCTCTAACTTCTTTTATATAGAAAGTTTGAGTTTTGGGCGTCCTTCGGTCGATATGATGCTTACACACACATAGATACAAAAATGTCTGCACGATTATTTACCTACATTTTATCTTGATTATTTTTAATGGGTATATTTCCTAAATTAAATTATAAAAACCACTAATTAGTAAGGTACTAGGTAAAACTGGAGTTATATGGTGGATGTGCCGACATGAACTTATATAGAATGTGAATAACTGAGACATCACAACATCGGTAGAGCGTGTCGAAAATTATATGTAGACGAGTACCTACGGTCATTACCCACACTTTAGTTTCACAGTATAACTGTTTCCACATAATTGTACTTAAATATATATAATGTTTTAAAATAAATGATTCATTGTAAAATGTGGGTATATTATAGGAACACTTCTGTCTAACCCTTCGGGGAATACAGGCGTGATGTTATGTTATACCTATAATATTTATTTAGAATACTGTAAGTAAGCTTACTTTATGAAGTCTGTAGGTAATGGCTAAAGTTTCGCTGATTAATAAACTTGAAAAAATCAAGGTTATCGTAGCAGCTAAAGTGAAAATCTAATATTACAGAAGCTTTCACAAAATGAACAACAACCCATACTTACTTTAACAAAGCATAGCGGATTGCTTCATAATATTAATGTAACTTTTATAGCATCATGAACAAGAATGACATATACAGGGGCTAATATTCTTTTCTTATTTTTTAACGTTGATCGTAAAGAATAAAAACGAAATTTAAAAAATCACTTTATACACATTCTCGTAAAACGCGACTTACACAGACGAGTTTAGATCCAAATGTCAAGGGGAATGAAACGTACACGCGGCCAATAAAATTATTCTGTTTCTTACGTTTTTATTGCTGAACAATTTTCACGACCATTTTGCCCTGGTGACTAGTAGAATAAATTAGAGCGATATGAACTCGTGAATCAATCAACAGCCTTCAGTTCACTGGTGGACATAGAGTTCTCCTAAGAGTAATGGGAATCCGTTTCGTAAAATAAATATGTTGTATCTGTTGATGCCAAAGCGAATATGCTTGGGAAGTATTAAGAAGGTATATACGACGGACATCTAAATCCAAAATAGTTGGCAAGGTGTATACAAACCAGTATACAAACGATTAAGTCACGATTAAGCTAGATTTATCTTAAAGCAAGCCGGTTACAGTTCGAGTTTAACAATAAGAAGATCTTTACAAAGCGCAGTTTTCTGATATTGTTCTCGAATTGTCGCCATAGCTAGCTATTCGTATGCAGGGAGCTTTACAAAGAGCGAAATGTCGTCGTCGATTTGGTACAAAAGTTGTAAGCGTAGGACTCGTTCGTAGGCCGATATCTGGAGCGTCGGCCCACCACTCGCGAGCAATCTGTTTACGTAACAGCCCCGTTATGTTCGGAGAGGGTTCCCGTAGTAGACGTTAAACATATTGCCTCATAAATCGTGAGAATCCCGGCAAGCGCTGTACACCCGTACCGGTGTCGATTTGACTACGTTTCCTTTACGATTCCACCATATTGAGCGATCGGGCTCAACATTTAAATATCACTACATAAATCTGTGTGACATATAAGCCGTTATATCCGCTCAGCCATGACGAAATATCAAATAGTCGCGATAACTTATCCAAGCCAAATGCTCATTGTGTGAAATAAACAACATTAACATAGACTATAACTTCATAATACCATTTCAATTTAACATTACATTTTGTCATACTTAGTTATCAAACACGAAGCCCAGATTTCAGAGGGTTTCACTTACCTAATGGCTGGCTAACAACATTACTGTTTGAATTAATAATAACATGTGGGTTAGTTCCGAAATTGTGCTCTCCTTTAATAAACTTCTTTAGTCGAATAAAATTAGATTTAACAAAAAAAACATATTGAAGTGTAGGTATACTAGGTATACCAAAGTTCAAGTTACAAACGTTATACTTTGTTAAAGGTGAGCAAAAACAGCAACACCTACCTACAAGGAAGTTTACAATTAAAATCTAATTAAGTATTTTTACAAACATTTTTATCAGGAATGTTCAAAAGGCCGTTACACCGCGAAGTAGGTTAAACTTAGTTTTGTGGCTAACTTGGTTCAAGATTAGACATCTACACGATCACGCGAACGTATGCGGAGGCATGCGCGGGCACGAGTGCGGACGCGGACGCGGGCGCGATTCCGCGAGGCATTCTCGCCGTCACACGGTGCTACAACTGTTGCAAAATTGCTTTTGTTGTTCGATAAATTAGAAATGCTTCCATTCAGGGTCGCTGAAGTTTTCTTTAGAGGCCGAGCACCATATTTCCTGTTCACCGGCTTTCCATTGGCATGTAAACAAACGTTACAAAGGATAAAGGGTTAATATTTCGTTGTAATGACTCGTGTGTGTTACCGATTAGTCTTCAACTGGCTACGATCTAATGTACTGTGAACAGATTGAACATAAAAGGATTTTAATTGGTGACTGCATCTTGACAAAAACTTTGTGAGAGTGGAATAGACGTCTTTTGGCTATATATGATTATGACAGCAACATGGAATGATGAGTTGGGTGAAGTAGTAGAGGATCTTTTGTTAGAGTGAGTACATGTGCATTGGAAACAGGTTCAATTACTCCAATAACTTCAGATGATACCTATTTTAATATACTTAATATGTGTACTGCCTACGGGTATTTGTTTTGACTTAACTTAGGGCAGTTTTTGTTAAGATGCGCACGTACGTAGGTACAAACATTAAATAATAATAAATTATAATAATAAATTTATTTATAAGCAGTGTACATGGCATACAGAGTTGTCTTATAAACTAAAATGTTATAAAGTAGAACCAGTACGACAATAACAGGGGTCACAGGACTCCCTTTTCCTAAACTAGGCAGAAAAACCTGTCTGTATCTTAGGAAAGAGATTACACCGGAAATTCTAGTGTAGAACTCCTGTAACCTGTATTAAGCGTTAACTAATAATAACACCTTTATATATTACATGAAAATCTGCGTCTTCCTGCAAATAAAGGGAAAAAAGAGCGGAATGTACCAACTGCTCGTTTTATCATCCCACAAATCGTAAAGCTCTGAGAGAAAGGTTTACTGGTGTGCTAGTAGATAGCCGACGTGTTGGCATAATGTCACTACATATTGCGTTTTAACCACTTTTTACCAACGATGTTCATGCCAACAAAAGTGGTTTTATGTAAATACGTTTATTTATGTAAATTAAACAAAGGAATCAATAATGTAGGCGTAATACCATGGAGAAAGTAGGACAGGTTTTGGATTTTTTTTAATTGACCTACGGTCATAAAGCACCCGCCTGTTGTGTGTTTTCCATATTAGGACAAGGTTGAAGAAATCATATAGGTATACGTGGCAAGGACAATGACGCGCAACGTAGATGGATTTAGTACATGATTCTTAACCCCTGCCTTAGACATTTTCTTCGGTTATTAAAAAAAAAATGCTGTTCCATAGATTTTGCCCGCGTTGCAGTTTTCTATGAAACAGCAAATTTTTTTTTTTTTTTTTTGATAAGTGGCGGAAAATTTCTACACTACGGGGGATCTAGAATCATGTCCTGACTTCATGGTTACAGTTTGCGCGTCGTTGTCCCTGCCACCCTATATAAAAGTATTACTGCACAAGTTTAATATTACCGCGGAACGCACGAGCTTTTCGCTAAATTCGCTTTGTTGCGTCCAACACGTGCGCGAATCTTGCCGTCCTGTCCAGCTTTATTAAATAGCTCCAAACCGACATCAACACAAAAACCTCGCGTGTTTTATTACCTAAATAAAGGTTACAGATAAGAAATACATTATCTGTTGAAGCAATAGACAAGCAACAACCACAGACAGATTGTTAGGCTTCTTCTAAAACATTCAGACAACCCTTTTCACTAACGTGACTCTAACAAATGGCTCCGGATTTCTCGTTCGTTCTCAAAGCTGCGCAAAAACCAATAAGTACCTCCTTGGCAAGATATAAAAATTATGGCTACGAAACATTTATCATCCAAAGTTGACTTGCGTTCCTCGCGTTTTATTTTATCTAATTTGAGCATTTGGGAAAGCAAATATTTAACTAAATTCTTTGTTCACTAAAATATTCAACGTTTTCATCGCGCGTACGTTTCCGCCGCAATTGGGTTGATTCGTTTAACTTAGTAAATATTGCCTGCCTAGTTCACTACGTATTCGTATTATACTTTATATTTATGGGCCCCAGTATTACATAACCTAGAAACATTGTGTTCTTTTTTCTGCGTCTTTCATCTTCAGAACCTACTTAGACTTTATTCAATAAACATTTTTTTCAAGTCATGGCCACTGGCGTCCTGACGTCTTTCATGCATATAAATTATATGTAGTTTTAAAAATACAAAGCGTTAAATGTTACTATTGCGATGCAGATGAAGGGATTCCTATATTTCCAGGGAAATAGGTATTTTATCTGGAATCGGTTCACGCCTAGCTCGTCTACGCGACCATTACGAAGGCAGTATGTATGTAAAATAGGTGTGTAGGCTCATTGAGATGGTTTTCCGGAGCGGGAACATCAATAGACCGCTTGCGAGTGTTGAGTCCTCGCAGCCTAACCTCCGGCGAGATTCCAATCCACTAACATTTTATTTCACTTACCCACTCTCTTGATAGCCAATACCTGCTCGTATGTTACGTTCCTTCACAGGGTTTGATCTTGAGTTTTATCGTTGGCTACGCAGCTCAGCCGGTAAAGGATAAAGCGGGTCTTTAACTTCAATCCTTTCTTTGTAAAACATACTTATTTTATAAAATATACTTCAAAAGTACTTTCTCCGAAATATAAAAGTAATTTAGTGAAGCCAAAGATTTCTGCTTTCAATATTAGTTGTTTGAAAGTTAGCTAATCGGAAAATGTAAGGGTTTGTCCCCGAACTTTTCAGAAGAAACTGTCAAGTGAGGCTTTTCTGCTTATTAAATAAAGATTATTTCCGCTCCAATTTCACGGTACTTAAAATTGTCATGTTTATTCCATCGGTATTCAAAGCGTAAAGTGTTTCAGTACATTACATTATCACTAATGATTATGGCTACATTCCGTCGAAACTATTTATTTCAGCTGTCAAACGCTGAAGCCCATTAAACATTTCCATATAGTACACTTCAACAACCTTTCCTATGCAAATACCAACCACTTGACTATTTTGTGTTGTAACCCAGAATTACTGTTTACAAATAAATGCGGAACTAGCGGAACAAATATTAGTCTCCGTCTATCTATGCTAGATACTCACAGCCGTGTAAAATATCGATAACTTCGACACACGTATGAATGAAAAGAGCTCAGCTGACTTGTCGCCGGCGGTTCTCAGGCAGAGGTAAGTAAACTCAGATAAGGGCGGAAGTGAGGGCAACGTTCCCGTCCGCTGATAAAACAACACCTGCCTTATACTCACTGCACACCTATCTAATGGAGCAAAAACTATGTCGATGCGATTTACTCAGTGCGTCTGCGAACTACTATAAACATCGATTTCTTTTTTATCGATCTTTAATGTAGAGCGTACACGCCGACTAGTTTTATTTTTAATTCATTAACTTCGTTCGCACGACGGAAAAACAGTATAAGAGAGGAAGCTGCGGCGATAAAGTCTTAAGTATTTCCTGTTTTATCTTGGGATTAGTCTCAGTTTCCAATTATACAATAATTATTGTTACAATCATCATAGCGGTGTAGTAGAAGACTCTATTGAAACGGCAACGCAAGTAGGTTAAGATATAGAGCACTTATCATTGTACAGCTTTCTTTTCCGGGTGAACAAAGCTCCTAATGATATGCCAGACAGTGCAGTGATGCCACATACCGCTACATATACACAGCAAATTAGGTTTAAAGAACGCAACGATGCATACTTTGTAATCACTGCCCACCGAGTTGATTTAGTGCAAAATACCAGTTTAAGGTAACGCTCCAGTTACATAATCAGCCTATAATGTTTCCTTTTGGGACACAGGCCTTCTCTCAATGAGAAGCAGTAGGCTGTAAAGCTGTAATACACCACGTGGGCCCTGTTCGGATTGGTAGGCCACATGTCTTCGAATTTTTGGCTCTAGGACATGCCTGTTTCTCACGATGTTTTCCTTCACAGTTTTGAGAGCAGTGGTGATGAAATAATTTACACAAAGTAAAGCGCCCGTCTGGGTTCGAACCTACGACCTACAACTCGTAAGTCACGGCCGGTACTACTGCTTCATCACTGGTCCACACTCCTGTACGAGTCATGTATCGTACATGGCACGCGCGTATTGCATAGATCAGCACTTTTCCGTTGCCTTGCACAATTTATAGTGTAACACGACAGTACACGATCAGCGTTCATAGTCAGCTGTACTCATTCACACAACATTCATATAGCATTAATTACGTGGTAGTTAAATATATTCAATAAACCATCATCTTTGGCTATCCGTGACTTATCATTCAAGCTAACATACAAGGTGAATGCGACCCATTCAGCAGCGCATACACTCCAGTTAATTAATTCGAATAGGTAAGTAGGCTAGTTTATGACCATTCGTTAAAGGAAACTATAATATCTTACTGTTATTTTTGTTATAAATACAGAGGCATCAGAATAGTTCCTCGACGTCAAAATCTAATCTCCGAAGTGGTATTACGAAAATATCACAAGAACCACTAACGTCCGTCTCACTGTCGCTCGACATTTTTTCCTGGAGAGGAAATGGCGTGCAGTACAAAAAGGCGTTGAATGGAAGGCGCGATCCACTTGAGAGCCCTCTGAGTGAGCGTTCCGTGAGAAGCCACCGAACTCACGATTGATTTACCTGCATAGAACATTGTGTGCGCAGTCTTGCTGTCACACGAGTCACGGCACCGGTTTACGAGCACACTCCTATCTGGACGTAATCGTTGTGTCAGCTCGTATAATGAAAATGTGCTGCACGTTCATAAAATCACATGTTTGATCGTTGTTTTGATTTTCTGGTTTCATCTTAGAAGGACGACATATTTATTATCTTGGCGGACACTATGAGCTTTCGTCTTTCTATACATATTTAAGTATAACGGCACCCAATAGATTTGATTCGGGTTTTTGATATTTTCAAATACCTACCTACCTACTTACTAGACGGGCAAAAAACTCTGGTATTGTCACGCTGCAATGACGACTTACCCACAAAAACCCAAGTCCGATAACAGCTTGAACGAATTTTCCCAACAAAAAATGCGTAATCACGGAATCAACGCAAAACCACAAAATGGTGACTATTCTTTGAACAGGGCCAAGTAATGATACCTGAGTATTTTGGACATTAATCATGGTTACAAAACAAGATAAGCATGTAAAGACCTCGATTTGGAATTATTGGAATTTTATCAGCTTTTCTTACTCGAAGAAGCAGTTCCAATGTTACTGTCCAAGTAGGTTTCAAGCTCTATTGTTCTGAGGTTTAAGTGACGTAGGCGGCAACATCCATTCACAGTGTATTTTTGCAATGAGTCGATGGAATCTACTGAGTATTTAAAGAGTATCTTAATGTTCATTCCACACTGGCGATTTTAAAAGAAAAACTAACTATCGTCATTTGTAATTAAAAAAACGAGTATTTTGTACGATTAATTTTTTTTAAATGGCTTTTTATCCTATTTTCTGTAGTAAAACGGCCAGTGTTAACGCAAAAAAAAACTGTTTACTGAAACCTAGTTGCAGAAATAAGTAAACTCTGATTTTTATTTGCTAGACCTAAATGACAGCTGCGATCGACCTTATTTATCATGTTGACATAAAAAAAACATGATGTTAGATGTTTTACAGCAAGACTTATTTTCCGTTACGACGCATATTGACTAATTCGCATTATGATCAATGATGGTTAGGGTTACCGTCATAAATACGGGAAATGACCAATCGCTAAATGACCAACATGCTTAATGACCAACACGCATAGTGACCAACTTCTTTCAAAACCTAAATGTTTTCAATGTTTTGATTTGACTGAAGTAGGTAATTGAAATATTTACAGAGAAGGGAAAAATCGCAAGGAAATGAACTTATAGTTGAAGTCTGAAACGGCCAATAGGTACGCCTTGAGCAAGTGTGGTGATAATGCTCATGCCTTCTGTGTGTGACGAGCGGCCTTTGCCCAGCATTGGGACAGTAATAGACTGGTAAAATACCAGTCTATTACTGTCCCAATGCTGGGCATTCTGGGCTTTCTCACACTAATAACAGAGTAAACATCAATATTCGAAATTATTTACTGTTTTTAATTATTGTATTATTTTGAATCGTTTACTCCCGAGTTCGATAGCATGTGACTTTACTGAATAGGAGCATGGGATATTACTGAGTATTAATACTTAATTTTCATACCGGACAGTAAATTTTAGATGAAAAAACCATCCACACCATTTGATTTTTTTTTTTTAAATTTAGTTTTTTATAACGGCTTCCTATTCTATTTTAATAACAAAACAGCCAGTGTTACTGCTCAAAGGAACTTTAAATTGCTTTCTGAAACCTGCTTTCTGAAACTCCTAGATGTTTAACGGCAACATTGTTTTCTTTCAAAGCCTTATTTTCACTATTGGTATTTGATTAAGGATCGGTTTTTCGAATGCCTTTACTGTTATGGAATAGAATACTCTTTATTATGTACACTATATAAATTACAGACATTATTAAAGAAATCAATCAATCAATCTTTTATCCCACGAATAAGTTT
Organism: Apamea crenata; assembly: GCA_949629185.1. Classification (NCBI taxonomy): domain Eukaryota; kingdom Metazoa; phylum Arthropoda; class Insecta; order Lepidoptera; family Noctuidae; genus Apamea; species Apamea crenata. Next base: position 11,699,425 of record OX451360.1, on the reverse strand, counting down.
GTCATTTTGACAGTTTTTGTATTGTCAATCTGTCAAAACTTCACAGTTACTCTTCAGGTAAAAGCTAGTTAATATTTAAAAATCGTCCCTAAGTTGAATAAATAGTTAAGACTTTATTGAAAGAAAGAATATTTTCGAAGCTTGACTACTTCTGGCAAAGGTAACCCCGCTAGGAAACTTCAGATTTTTTTTAAATATCCTGCTAGCACAACGATTTTTTTTCCCATAACCTACTGCTACTGCTGGGCAAAGGTATGGCTGGCTGGGTAAGGTGTCCCTATGTTTCCACTTTTCTATGCCTTCTCCGACCAATCCGTCCAACACGAAGATTACCTGAGATTAAAAACAAAATACAGGGTGGCAGGGACATCGACGCGCAAACTGAAGCCATGAATTCAGCACAGGATTCTATGCTGTGCTGTTGCATAGAAAAGTTCAATACTGTAGGTATTGAACTTGAGGATGAGAACTCGAGGATGGTCAAAATTTATGAAACAACATTTTTTTTATAACCGTCGAAAAATTTCAACGCAGCAGGGTTTAGAATCATGTACAGTTAACAAAAGTTAGTAAGAAATTGTGTTTTTTTAGTAAAAAATTAAAGTAAAAAAAATATATTTAATTAATAGAAAACAAACAGTTCATTTATCAAACTAAATTTCATTCGAAACATCCATCGGTTTCTTACTAAACTTCAACTATATCCGACGACCCTGCATACTTAATACTTATCACTTTGGTGACTGTACTGAATCCATGGTAACAGGTTGAGCTTCGATGTATGCCATCGTCTGTGAAAAGTAGTATTATGATTAAAAGTATTATGATAACGGTGAAGCAAAAACATCGTGAGGAAACCTGCACCCCAATTGCGTAAAACACAATCAATCGGAATCTGAATCATTTTGAAGAAAATTGCTAATCCATTGCTTCATAAGTTCGTAAAAGGTCATGGCCCATAATCCGACCCGGTTCAGAAATGTTTTTGTACAAAAACGAAAATGGTGGTAAATAATGCAGGCATAACCCACTTTTCATTATATGTAAAAAGAAAAAAACAATTCAATGGAGAGATCTTGCAGTAGACCAATAAAAATTGGATAATAATTAGCTGCACCAGCGGTTTCGCCCGTCTGTAAATTATTTTATCCCATGGAAACATGTCACTGGGATAAAAAATATACTAGGTCCGTCTCCAAATCTAATATGTATATCTCTACACGGCCATTTAATCAAAATCGGTTCAGTGGTTTAGACTTGAAAATGAAACAAACAGACTTACTTTGCCATTGTTTTGTTAAATAAAAATATCATCATCACACATAAAGCAAACTCGTTCGGTCAGGTAATAACACGTATATTGTGCTGTGTCTGTCTCACCCGAATTGATAACCAGCAAGTACCTAAGTTAAGTTTTCATACTAGGTAGATTACATTTTTTTATTATTATTCTTTCATGATCCCCATCAGCCACATTATTGCGCCACTTACCATTGAAAAGTGTAATCATTTGTCTTTCATTCCCGCCATATTTCATTTCTGTACGCCGTAGGTATATTTTTCACACTAAATGGGCCTTTACCTTTGTCTGCTCAACACGTAAATAACGCAATGAATGTTGTTGAACTATCAAAATGAAACCGATTCCGATTAATCGTGTGTTACACAATTAGGGTGCTGGACTTATAGATCGTCAACCCGTCTTGACTAAGCGTGGTAATCATAGCTCGTACCTTCTCTGTATAAGAAGAGGCGTTAGCCCTGCAGTGGGACAATACTAGGGTGCTATTATCATTATTTTTATAATAGTATCTGTAATTCTTTCACAGATGCGGAACGAACATTATTCACCACTGTGATTTTAAGTCCCTTACTTTTTCTTCACCTTCATTAAAAAGTGTCATAATTTTATATTAAATTCAAAAAGTCATCATAATAACACGAGTTAATTAAAATATTATAAAACACCAACCAACATACATAAGGCAACACATTACCCTCTTTTGCGTCGTGCAGTCGGCTAAAACGCTTCTATATTACTCGTTACAGTTACAATAAGCCTTGCGGACTGAATCGTAGACTACACAAGAGTCAATATAATACAAGTCAATATACATTATGTATGTCATCATCATTTCAGCCGAAAGACGTTCACTGCTGGAGATAGGCTCCCCCAAGCACCACCACTCCGACCAGCTCTGTGCTTTTCGCATCCAGTGGATTCCTGATTCATTCACCAGGTTATCGGTCCGCCTTGTGGGAGGCCTTCCAATGCAACGTCGTTCAGCACGCGTAACCGAAGGAGAAACAAGGTAACCGACATGCCCGAAGAATTGCCAAACTTAAGTAGCAGAAGGCAGAGCACATTGCTCGCAGAACAGAAGACCAATTCTCGTAATTTAAAATGTTCAAAATCTAGTCGCAGTGTCATCTCGGCGACAAAGAAATGTCAATAACTTGTCAAAATGTAGGCTAATTTGTGGTATTTTTTACAGATTGAGACTGAGATCAGACTGTGAACGTTCTTAAAATTACGAGAATTGCTCCTCAGATGGCCGATGGGGCCGAAAGGTTCTGGAGTGGCGATTATGTATTTATGTAGGTATATTCAATACCATAGACATTTTTATCTTAAACCAAGAGCAATAAAACGATACCTTTAAGTGGGCTGCGCAAAGGCAGCCTGCGAAATATTTTTTTTTACGTTTTCTTTTAATTTGCTGGTCAGTGTCAGGTTGTATGTTAATTAAAACATGATTCGCGACTATAACAAATATACATAATACTAATAATATAATACATAATTATAACAATATAATGGCTATTTCATGAAATATTAATAAATAGAATTATATGAACTTGGAGGGTTGTATTGTTGATTTTAATGATTATAATTCTGTAAATACATACCTACCTACTTGTTACTGTCGCAAACCATACTTTTGGTTAATGCGGCCTTTGAATTGAATTGATATGTTTTGAGTTAAGATATTCCTGAATAAATGGACACCCCGGGGACGAAATGAACAAAATGATTGGTATCCAATAAATTGTCGGTGTGCGTACAGGAAAATTACTCATGATAATTTATTGTATTGTGAATTGCGAACTCTCCAATTCTCCATACAGATTGAACGTTTTGCTTTCCCACTTTTACTAGTTATACAAGGTGGAGACGACAATGCGACAGTATATTAAACTGCGTATACTAGTATATGACGTTCCCAGTGTGCATATAAAAATTAAATCAAATATATCCAATAGTCTAGTCACTATAGCTATACTCTGTCCACTAGGTTAACCGTTTTTTGACAGATCTAACTTGTGAGCAATTATATATTTTTTGTCAAAACTGATACACGTACGGTATTATAAATGTTTGTAAGAAGTCATAAATAAGATATTTCAATAAGATTAGGCAGTTTATATATTTATTTTATTACGCATTTTAAAGTTAACTTTTCCGTAATCTGGAATAGTAACGTTCTAAGGCAGCTGTCAAAATAAGTTAACCTAGTGGACAGAGTAGGTATAGTTGGCTGATCGGCAAACCCATAGTCAGCCCATCACTACTCGTTAGTTTGTTTAACAAATCACATTTTTAATTTCGATGTCAGGATTTATTTGTTAGTTCCAAAATAGGTTCTTTGTGCTTTTATTCTTCACGTTGTACATATCATCGACAAAGAACGTACTAATAAAATCCCAATGACTAAGATCTGGCGAAATGTTATTCAAGAGTTATGAAACATATGTGAGTAATAAGATTTAGTTAGTAGCCTTACTCAATAAAACGCCATCTGCGTGACTCAAGATATTCCGTCTAGGACATAACGTGTAACCTCACAAATTAGTCATACCTAGTGATGTGTATAGAACAGGGAATTGGTTAGCATTAGATACATTTGAATAAAGTGACTAAATTACTTATTAGTATTCAAGTAGCACAAAATTGTAATAAAACTAAAATAATTAGTTTTAGGTGATAACGAGGTGTCTCTCATAATATTATGCCTAATTAGAACAATCATTAGTTTATAATTAAATTCTGAACAATAGAAAAATGAAAATTCCCATGTCCAAATCTTAATGACTTAGAGACATCGCAGTTTTTCTTAGTAATTAAGACCACAAAGACTACTTCCTAGTATAAGATGAAAAACAATATTTTACACAGTATTTTTAATAGCGCTGAAAATATTAACAACGCCGAGAGAATGTAACGCGGGGAAAAGTTATTATCTCAGTTACACCGTTAGTGCACCGAGTTCGCTGTCAAAGCGATATTTTTAAATGGAAAAAAGATATAAAGAAGACATGAAAACCCTTCGCTTCACAGCCGAGTACTTGCAAATGTATCGTCGCTAGTTCGCCTGTACATAAAACTGTGACAAACTTTCCAGGCTACTGTTTACTGGAGAATACACATCAGAGACGAAAAGTTCCGCAGTTGAGTCCGATCCGGCGATAGATGTGTGTTCGCCGGGAGCCTCCTACAGATTACGGGGCCATTTACATATGAAACGTTTCACTGAACGCCTGCACTCGACTTGTACTTTTATCCCACTGTACCCATATCCTACTTATTCTGCTAAATTCGTCTTTATGTAAAACGAATGTGGATACTTAAAAGACCATTCGGAAGATAAGTAGGATCATTTCCTTTGCCATTTTTTGCAGTCGAACTCAATTTATAGCGCTGTGTTTGTACGGTATGTCTGTTCATTGAGGTTGGTTTTACTGCAACATCCTGTTATTAAATATTTTATATAAAAACTTTGATATAATCATCTCCTAAAAATACTGGTATCTGATAAATGAACCGCTCTTTATACTTGGTTCACTAATGACATAATGTCCTAGGATATCATAATATGCGTAGGTAGGTACTGATGTAATATCAATGTATTGTATCGTCCATTGACGATAAAGACTATGACGCATCGCTATCAAAGCCTTTCCCACCTACGTAAATGTGGCACCTACACAAAGATAATGTATTGACGCCAGCAGGTCAAGCTACCCGAAACTGTCAAATTTTCCCAATCAACCTTAAACCTTAATGCTTTAGCGATAAAGTTGAAAATCTATTAAAGAAATTTAACAGATTGTAGTAGCTTGATGCGTCTGTACATACACTATCTTTCACATTAAAGACTTCCTCCTTTAATCCTTTAATTATTAAAAGAAAACACAATAAGAATTGCCTGGAAATCTAGGACCTGACGTAATTAATTAATTAATCATGGATCCACATAACATCATCCGTTACGTGCTCAGCATTCGTTAAAGTCGATAAGTATACTACACGTCATAAAAACAGTAATTCTACTAATTCTTTTGTATCCATCAAATTGATATGATACGAAACTGGTTGTCAGAAGTTCGTGCTAGTAATTGTCAATTTCCAAATACGCCTACACGGTCCTGTCCATTATTAAAATTTATCAATGGCTAAACGATAGCCGTGACTATACTGCGTATATACATATTACCAGAATTTCTTACTACGGGTAGATACATTCCATAGTAGTACAAAATAACACAACTTCATACGACGTCGATATAATAACTTCTGTTATACGGTACCGATAAATCGATGAAGCCATATGTCGGAATTCATAGCCCCTGGCTCCTCCGCATCTTATTTTATATCACACTTTAATCTTGTCCATTTTTGTAACAAAAAACATTTATTCTTTTATTAGGTGGGACCGAGACGTTTTCCTCGAACAAACTTTGTAACCAAACCTCCCATTTGAGCATGTTACATGAAAAGTTGATGCTATATTTTATTTCTACCCTAATAAATAAGGACTCGTTACTGATTTGTGGTCGGAGGGATCCGAATTTAATCTTAGAATGATTTTCTAAACATAGTCCGTGCTATTGAATCCGTCCTTTAGTTGCAATTACCGAGAGCCGTTCGATTCTAAAATAGGAATTGTTAGATGCCATTTTTTACGATTGCTCCGCACATGTGGTCGTTTATTTATACTTTCCTGGTTTAATGAAAGGACTTGTTTATTTTATTCTACGTCATATTTGAAACAACTTTTCCATTGATGTGACTATAAAGCATTTTAGAATGGACGTTTTATATTTGTTGTTCGTCAGCTTCTCACCTCCATGTTTTTTTAAGTACGACACTCGATCGATATTTAGTCTGGCGCCGGTACAGTCATACAGGAAAAACGAACGGACGAGCACCGTTTACGTAATGTTCTGTAGTAGTTAGAGTAGTAAACACAATCAGTCGGTGTCCAATTCCCGACCGTCAGCTATCAAAGTTATCGCAAGTGCCGGAGCCGGCCGGGTATAGGTACTGAGACAGTCGGGTATAAGGAAGTGCGGAGCCGGGAGGGGACTGTTGCTAGGGTGCCAGAAACGTGCGTGGTAACGGACGGCCCGACCACCCCACGTACAAATCAGACGGCCTCTATTAACTTTGAGACTTTACCTACATACATTTCCAATTGTAACAGTTGTAACTGGTGGCGCGATCACATTACTCTTGTAAAAATGTTCAAACTGCGGGAGAAAGTTTGAGGGCAATTTCAAAGTCCAAATTTCATGAATATCAGTAGGCCTGCTTTAAAATATTTTACCGATTACTATTATGGGAAGAAGGCGTAAGTTTATGTATGTGTGTATTAATACTTTGAGAATACATTATACAGCTTACCAGAATTTAATTTTTTGTTCCTAAACTCTGTGCCGATCGCATCCGGGTCAGCCCTGCTATCCTTTCCATCCTACTTGTTTACCATCTGACCGCTCGTCAGTCAACACGCCTTTTGATGACTCCCGACGGACCATTCTGTTAGTTTTGTAGGAATTCCACCTGCTGCTCTCAGTATGACTTGCTGCAAGCAATACATACAAATGTTCAAACACAAGCATGTGTAGAAGCACAGGCTTTGAAAGGTGCATTCAACCAATTCCTATGAGGCTTTACGAGTAACAGTATTGACTAGTTAATGGGCTATAATCATCATGCCGTCCCCTAATAACTGTAAGGTTAGGCGGATGATTTAATTAGACTAAAAGGAACGTAGTAAAAGTCCATTGGTCACTACGACCTGCAAAGATCTAACAGCTCCCCACACCGCAAGCGATAATGCGATACGGTTTCTCGTTAAAATCCTCTTTAATGCACGATTCACAATGGCGTAGATCTCCGTTTCTACGTAAAGCGGACACCTTTACGTTATATTGAGGCGATCCACAAAATATGATGCACTATTCAGGCTTGGCCTTTATGCTTAGTACTTGCACACAATGTAGCGTGTACCTGCTTTCTGGGTTATACTTTACACGGGGATGCAACAAAGGGGTGGTTTATACGGACATTTTCATCCATCGCTCATACACAAAGCATTATTATAGCACGCTCCGTACTAAGATTGCAGTAATGACTTGAGTAAATATTTGTAGTTGTTTATTTAGTAAAATATCGTAGCGGTAGTGGTAATAAGCTATTGTCGCATAAACACTAGAAAGCAATGTTCAATTCAATGTTTGAAGGTTTGTCTGTACGTCATTGCCACGTCACCGTTAAAAATTCTTAGTAAATTAATGTTTACTTCATTAGATTATTGGTAATTTAATATATTGAGCAGCAGTGGGTGTCAGCGGACGTGTCGTACACCCACATATCACCTGTATAGTACGGGTCGAGCCTACTGCCATCAACCTGGCACCAATCTAGGCTCAGGGTTCCTACTGAGAAACTTCTAATGGAAAATCCAATAACACTCTGTCTGACCGGGGGTCTAACCCGGAAGACAAACGAGGCAATCATCACACACTTAGACCAACGTATGAAACATGATAGATACTTACGTTTAACATTATACTTACGTTGCCAACATCTCCTAAGTTCTGCCTTTTCTTCATCGTACTTCAAACTTTCGATGTCTGCTCTATACGAACATGTTCGACAAATACGCCCAAACAACGTATTGTTATTTGAAAGGCTAGATAATTATACGTCATAGAGCGCACCTGAAACACTTCCCTAGACTATGTCAACGAAGTTAGGCGTGTATTGAGGTAATCTTGATCATGTTTCAGACATAGGTGAATCGGGTTTTTACTTTCATGTTAGTAAAGGTGGCCGCTTAGAGATTTCGTCACCCTCTATGCTTTCATAGGATCAAAATAAATAGTAGGAAGTACACCACTGTCTTCTGACCTTTACTGGAAGTACAACCGTGTCAACCATGGGTGGTAACTTTTTCTCCTGTTTAGGTAGGTAGTCACATCCATCTAATCCAGTAGACATCACAAATGACACACTAATCATCTTATTTATTTATAATACTAAATAAATAAGTTACTTCAAAATTAGACTAGGTACACATTGCGTAGCGTCAAAGCTCGCGTAGCTAGGTACATTGCTACATAATATGGTTAAGTATTGTAATGGAAGAGATAATAAAAGTCCCCTATACAGCATTATACTTCTTATAGCGAAGTGGATTTTATTCATTATTTGTATCTTAGGCTGAAACTCGGCGCTTTATCGTGGAAGTTTTCTCGTGAACCATATTTCGGTAACGTAAACTTTCAGAAAAATATCAACCTAGGTAGGATCTCCCCCTACAAAAATAGTTACGCACCAAAAGGCTCTTTTATGTAAATTTTATTTGTATAATCAGATATGCGAATTTGATAAACCTTCATAACACAACCAGTATTTACAAATTGGAATTATTTACACTAACTGAATTCACTTTGACATGGCCAATATAAAATTCAAATCAACTCCATGAATTGCAAAGGTCAATTAAATCAGATTCGATTAGAAGTTAAAATCTACAAATGGAAACAAAGTTACTTGAATTTATGGAGATATCAAAAGATCTATATAACAATACTATATCTGTATATCTATACATTTTGGCCGACAATCTGTCCGCGTAGATAACACTTAGATTCGCACATTACACATTATTAATCACTTCTCATAATTTTAAGAACGTTCACAGTCTGATCTCGGGCTCAATCTGTCAAAAATACATCTAATTTTCGTACATTTTTGACAGATTTTGACATTGATTGTCGCTGAGATGAGATTGCGACTAGATTTTGAACGTTTTAAATTACAGGAAATGGGCTTCAGGTTGCATCTGAGTTATCTTACACTTTTGACAGTTCTGAAAATTGTTGTTGTTTCAACAGTACTATACTGTGTTGTTGCCGTAACTGTTGTACATATAATAAAATCGTAGCGAAGTCAAAACTGTAAATCCATGGTAACAGGTTGTGAGTCGATGTCCCTGCCACTCTGTATATGGTTAGACGACATTAATGAAACATCCCTTGTGCTTACAATCTACTGTTATACTTAATATTTTAGTAATAGCTGTTCGTCAGGAATAATCTGTAAGAACGCATCAGTCAGTGTATCAGTGTTGTGCCATTAGGTAGTATACGCAGGAACGCAGGCGTTCATTAATTCGCTAAAAATGAAAAACTTCGCAAGTAATGGATAATTAGAGGAAGATGTCGACCTCAGGACGAGCTGCTTCTCACACGGACAACTGTACGTCGCTTGCTCCCGCGTCACCGGTCCTGACTCTCTTCATATTTTGGCTGCTGAGACCAAATCTACAAACATAGTACCTATACAGGAAAGTTTAAAAAAAAATGTGGCAGTTATTTCAGTATGTTGTGGTGTCTTACGACTTCCATGCGAACGAAGTCACGGGCAGAAGCTAGTATTTACATAGAGTACAACCAGGATTTTGACTAACTCTCCCTGATCAGCTTTAGTACGAATAGTCCTGTAAATCGTATGGCAGTAAAACCTTTTAATTTTTCCTAATAGGTATAAAAATAATAAAAGAGGGAGAGGACGTAGGTACTCGTACTTAATCCACAAAAGATAATATGAAAACATTGAATAAACCGTTGCGGGCACCATCTGCCAAAATGTGTAATAGAATTAATTCCAAAAATGATTTGTCTGAGTCCGCATGTTTTTCAACGTATGGAGAGGAGCACAGGTTCATATTTTAGCCGTCGCTACTCCATTAGTGACGCGGGAACCCCAACCAATATGGCGGGGTGAATCTGCAGTGACAGGGGCATTCACCCCGCGTGCAACCATCCCCTCGTTTTTGTTATAAAATCAATATATTTGGAGCAGGGTTTCCTAGTTGCAACAAGATACAGACATATGCGTAGAGCGTCGTCGATAATCCTGCGCCAGCATGAAAATTTCCGTTTCATAGAACAATATAAGTTGAGTAGGTACAGATAACATGAATAGATCAAAAGATATATTTTGAAATAGTTTCACTATACTTTAATTCGCACCAAAATTAAATAAAGTTAGGTACTTCGTACTTCCTAAACGAGGTAAAATGTTGGCGAGCCACTGCCAAACAGTATTCAAATGAAGTGGTCACATCGACTTCGGTGCCTCGGTAATGAACTCGCTGGGATCAGATGCAGTCACTTGTCACGCTGAGTAATCTTTCACTGGGTGTACTTACGCACAAGCTAACAGACCGAATCGACATGTTGCCTTTCTCTGCCTACATATCTAATTTCAAGTAACACAATCCTAATTATAAAATAAAAAATAAACTAAATAGGTACAATTACATCGTGGTGGTAACAAACTAATAATAATATTACATAAATAGCCTGGTTTTGTTATCACATTGCGATAATTTGATTTCCAAAATACAAGCCGGCCCAACGGGTCTGTTATTCAGTTTCAGTCAATTTAAATGTCTATTAAAGGTGGTGCAATATTGTTTACAACATAAATAATAAATGAGAATAACTATATCATGCTTTTAACCTCGTTGATAGTCGAGCTTAAAATCGCTTTACATGAAATTTAAATTGATCACTCAGAAGCTCATGTTTTCGACATTCAGTATAAAGTTGCTACATTATAATCACAAGCGAGTGCGTATAAAAGCGGTGTCCTCGATCGATCGGTTAAAAACAAAGTCTAGGGAAGTGATCCGAAACAAAACAAAAACTGGAAATCCAAAGCTTCAGAATGTATAAAGGAAGAGGCGAAGAGCCAGAGACATTGGTTTTTATATCGGTGGTAGTAGATATAAGTGTGACCGCTGCGTGACTGAACAGCGAAGCAAAAACTCGCCGTGACAATTGTAGCCTCGTGTTTTTAACGTTCCATTAAGAAAGGATTGCTGTCTCTTTGTGGCTTGGCTTTACAGATCTCAAGCCTTAACCGCGCACGTTTTATAGGGTTCCGTGTCAATAACGTGAAAATGGATCCCTTACGGCGGTTTAATGTATTTCTGCCTGACACGCTCGATTATCTATAAACGACCTAATCTGCTTTCGTAGTGGTTTATGTTAGGTTTCTGAGTGTAGGTGTCGGTCTGCGCTAGTCCAGTGCAATAACTATATCGGGAACCGGTATTGGCACGATATTAGACGTTATTGTTAAGTAAGTAATAAATCTTCGGTAGAGTCTCCTAACAAATATATCTTATCTATCAAGTAGTAACTTGTTATATTTCACACAATGTAGACAATACATGTACGTAGGTTCCTTTCGACATTAAATAACTATAGTTTGTTAAATTCAATAGCCTAACTTTCATATTTGACTTCTCCTTTCCTACGTACACGACAAATTAGCTTCCATGTTTAGTACGTCGTTAGGCACATGTATAAGTTCCACTATAACTATATTACTGTTCGGAACTAATAAAAAGAATTGTCATAAATCTTGTAATAGTAGGCAATATTCCACATTTATCGCTATTGTGTTTCGTATAATTGGTGCCTAACAAAGGTTAGGTGCGGTACTGAAAACTGCGTATATGTTTGTTTTCATTACATTGTATTGTGTCCCTGTTATAATAAATCATCCATCCATCGCCTGTCTTACTTATCGTTGCCCTCAGTCACCTTTTACGACTTGCGTACGATGATAAGCGATAACTCTCGTTGTTTTTATTTTACTCGCACAAAGTCTTGCGGGATAGTGATACAGTGAATGGTTATCCATACAGAACATATGGCACCATCCTTCTGTGTCATCGGATCAACAAACCGTTTTCCAGGTGTGGTGATCATTTGATAAAGTAGTCCTATGCATCATCAGAGCTTTTAATAAGAAACTACAGGTTTAGCAACGTCCGGTCACAGACTATATTGTTAAATTATTCAACAAAAACCCACGCATAAAATGAAATTGCATTGCGATTTATATTGAAAATAATGTCACAATCGAACAGTTATATTTGGAACACAAATAACGGGTAGTTTTGCTAGTACATATTTACGTTTCCACACCACAGCGGTTAATCAGAATGGCATAAAACTTTCATTAGTGGTCCTCTGATGGACGCAGGATGTCAGTAATAAGTGCTTATGTCGATAATGTGGCTGTAGATTGCGTCGAAAGATAACGATATTAATTATTAGGTATTTGTAAATAAAAGACGTCGGTCTAAATCGGGTTCTATTATATTATAGTGGTTTATCGACGTCAGTTATACATGTTTTGAAATAAAATTGAATTGATCACATATCTACTAAAATTGAGTTTTTTAACTGTAGGTAATCAAGGTGAACGGCTAAAAAACAGGAAAAAAAGTATATTTTCCTGATCTTATATAAAATTTAGCATTTACAATTTTCTGTTTCCAATCATTGTGTGATTGTGTGTTCAGTAGCAAACGGCTTTTGTAATTTCGTTTTGTAATTTCGAGACGTGCGTTTACACATAGAAATTGCGTTTCATTTGTTCGTAGTAACCCGAAAACTTATCTGCCAAATAATTATATAAAAAATGACTAAGTGTGAACATCATTTCGTGTAGGAAAACGGACGTAGTTAGTAATAATAAACGAGCTAAATAATGAGCAAGGAGGGAGTATTTAAAATGTACAAGGGCGATTATACATGCTAACGGCCTTCAGCACGCCATCGAGAAGCCCGAAAAGGTTCAATATTGACTTACTTTAAGTTCGAACCCCGCTATTTGTGTATCTGCAATCAGTTTTTGGAAACCGCCAATCATAGATCACGAAACCCTCTATTTTTAATTTGCCGAATGAATAGACCAGGTCATTGATTTGTACAGTCTGCAGTTTTATCAAAAGCATCTGCTTTAAATAAATGAGCGAATCCAAATAGGATAGTATAATAGTTTCAACTCAAATGTCCTGTTTGTCCATCCGCTTGTCGCCATCGCCTTTAGCTAGTTGTTCAACTATCAATACAAATCAGAACTAACTTTTGCATTTCAACTTCGGTCGCTTGTGGATAGGTTTGGATACCAAATAACCAATGTACAATAAAGTCCATGGAGTTGGAATTGGATACCGGTATCTATAAGAACTAACGGGCTATTGAACTTACCTTTAATATGTCTACCAGGTATTTATGTTTTCAAATTGAAATTTCATAATATTCTGTAATGACATTTTTATTTCCCCATTTTATTTAGAATGTTGCTCTCCTTTACACTGCTGGTGTTTGCTGTGGTTTCGTGTTGCGGTTTCAGTATTGAACTCGAGAATTATTTTGAATCGGGACTCAAATAAAAAAGAAATTAGACCTCGAAACACCGTATACGAAAATAAATCCTAAGAGTTTCAAAGCCAAATTATAGCTAAAAATAAAATGAGTTTAAATAAAATAAAATAATAATAACGCAGTCGGCAGTACTCCTCGATACGGCTCGGATTGTGAGGAGGTTCTTATCTCTCTCCCCAACCACCGCACCGGTAGCTTGGACCCTGCTCCCGACATCGGTGGATCACATTTTTTTTTAATTTTTTTTTTTATATTTTTTAATAATAAATGTAATTAGATATGTAAATAGATGCGGATACAGGTGCCTCCTATTCGTTAAAAATTGTCTAAGACGCCTCTGCGAGTTGGCTTCGGCCCCTGGTACGCCTTTCAAAGGTCCGGGACCCCAGGGTCCCGAGATATGTAAAAGACATAATTAATAAAATTCAACGGATTTTATAAAAAAAACATAGGTAGATGGAAGTAGCCAGTTACATATCTACCTAATGGAAAATCGAACATAAATAAAACAAAGGTGCCTTATAGAGTGGATACTTAGTCAAACCTTCTGAAATAATTAACTAGAGGTCAATTAAGAAACTGTATGAGACCGATATTTCAGGCTGTGACAAATCGATTCCTTATTATAAATCACAGAAATTATAGCATTCATCAAAGTGCTTATTTGAAACTTGTGCCCACTTACTAATTTGTTGCTGGAGTCTAGGACAAGAATAATTAAGATCCGGTTTATCCCAAGCCTTCGAAATAATAATATAATTAGTGATGGTCGGATTCATCTGTCTAAAATCTTATAACTCATTAGGAACCCGCGCCTACACGAAATAAACAAAAGAATGCGACGAAAAGATTTTTTGTTATTTTCTTTTGTTCTGTTAATGAAGATCTTTTAAGATTCATCTTATCCCCTTAAATAAACATAAATAATTTGTATTTGGTGCTCCTGTATCCGAAATAGATGTAAAAAATAAAGTAATTTTATTTATTTCTGCAAGGCCAGAGATGCAATTGTATGCAAAATAATTAAATTTTCTATTTCTGTGAACGCGTCGAGCTTGGTACATAGAAAGATAAAAAGTATTTTATCTAAACAAAGCGTTGGTTCAGTTAAGATAGCAAAGTCCAAGACACAGTGCTAATTGATGTTAAGGCGTCGGCCAAACTGACCAGGGGCCAACGGGATAAGGAAATCCCGGTATTAGCCTTAAGGTGGTTAAGCTTAGCCCCGGACTTAGCGGTAAACACAACACAACCAAAAGGTCGGTCGCATATATGTGTAGTTAGTACACTTACACTTTATTTGTGAAAGTACTATCATTTTTTCTGCTGTATTTTTTGTTCAATATCCTGGCAAAGGTCGGTTTAAAAGGCAATGGGTTTTACCACCACGAACAATATGAAAAGAGTTGAAGAGGGTAGGTATTAAATGGAAGTTAGACCGACATAAGAATATCTAAGTATAGCAACACTCAACGCTGTACAGTATTATTATAATAGGACGGTCCCATAACTGCTCCACATAATTATATTGGGGATACTCAGGGAGAAAATTCGGTATTGTCTTTTTGGGCCACAGGACTCGTGGGGAGTCTTATTGGGCAGGAAACATTTTATAATTATCGAGGTCCTTATTAAGTTTTCACCGGGTCCAAACAATTTGGGTAAAAACGATGACATATCAAGCTATATAATTATTTCCAGTTTTAGCTGACCTCGCATTGTATAGCCTTTTCGTACAATGAGCAGTCAGCGTATACTGGAAATGTATAGCTTGATATGTCGTCGTGCGTACTATGTCAGAACATTTAAGTATTGTTAAAGAGAAAATGAAGAGAATTTTGAACTAAGTAAGTTTTTTTTTTCAGAGCATATTATGTGAAACACTTGTTTTCCAGCTAACACAAAATGAATAACCTAATTGAACGTTTAAGCTCCTCAACAATAAGTCGACGAAACGTACTTTTTTGTTTTCTTTTCTCCAAGTAACTAAGTAAGGAGATGTTACAGTAAATGCTTACGTTTTCCGTAGAGTTATGTAAGTGCTTAGTAGTAACGAATGGAGCACTTTAAATACATAGACTCATAACATAAGTAACAAGTATACACTTAAGCATATCCGAAGTAAAGGTACGGAAATTAATGGTTAAGAAAATTGACTACCTACTTGTTACAATAAATTGTTATTGGCGGCCTTATATATTATAATGTCAACAGTATACTTAAGATAATAAATTGTACATAAATAAATAAATCACAACTGTAATTCTTTGAAAGTTGTAAGAACTGGCTATACGGCAAACTGACGTAAGATGTGATGATGACATTTTGTGATGTGACATTGTCTCTGACTGTAGGTATATATGAAATGTCATAAGCGAGCTCTTCAGTCTGAGCAGAATAGATGATAAGATAGACAAAAGAGCAATGCCCAATTGCCCGGTAGTAAAGATGGTCAAAAATATAAAACGATTCAACATCGCCCATTGCTACATCAGCACTGTCAACTCCGGGCATCGTAAGCCCACCGAATTCTGGGCTAATAATTCGATCTTTGCTAACGATGCCCACAGGCTCCGTGCAAAGTCAAATCTGTCCGAGCAATGCTATTGTCTGAACCCCTAGCGGACTATGACGACACACACAAAGCAAGATATACAAGTATTTATGATGTATCATATTGTGTTCTTTCGGGAATCAGTTCTATGAGATGTACTCAAGTAGTTGAGGCGAGGTGAGGTGAGGTGTACTCATAAGTAAACAATAATAGAATTAAGTCTCAAATGATCAGGATCAACTTAGATTCAAACTTCTTGGAAAGTTGTTCTTAAATTAGGCTCGTGCCTTAGTGGCAACTGAAACACAATTGCAAAGAGTCTGTTTATTGAAGCTGACATTTAATTAATATCGAATCAAATATTCTATATTTGATTAACTCCATAATAATTATGCTGCAACACTTCATAATACACCAAAACATTTTCGTTCGTTAAAATACCCCATCAAACACATTTATGTCGATTTTATCATTCTATGAAATCAGAGTGTTTTGTCCTACAAAAACTCCGACCATCATTTCACAAAATAGATGTAAAAACAGCCAGGCTTGTTGTTAATCGCTGTTGTTGAACAAGCTCATGCATTATCTATCTAAGTGACAACACATATCGTTGATTTCGGCGCAAACCAAAACACATGACAAACTAATTTATGAGTGTGCAAGAACATTCATCGGTTTGGAGCGGTCAGCGGCGGCACTCCGCCGATTTACCAAATTGCTTTGGGAGCCGATTGGTACCCGATGGAATTAACCATTAATTCAATTATCAATCACACGCCCAACAACAGTACCATGTTTGCATTAATGTCGGTATGAGGTAGATACCTTTGTGACGTCCTGTCCGGCTCATCACGCATCAAACCACAAGCGTGGGATGCCCTCTGAAAATTACTCTTTGACCTCTAGTGTGTAAGCTACAGAACATTTCAGCGGGTTTATCTACGAAATCATGAAGGACTTACGAACTATACGTATTTTGAGTTATACCTATAAAATCTTTCAATGGATTCAAGCCTCGTTTAGCCAGCTTGCGTTTTCCAAGGAAATAAGTTGCAGGTAAACCACTTTTCAATTTTATAAGGGTTTCCATTTTTGTTCTGATTAAGTTTGCTGTCGACTGTTCAGCTGTCGGGGAAGCCTTATGCGTCACTACTCGAGAGTATCGTGGGTGGTCACCCACGATACTCTTCCTTTAGCAAATGCAATATTTATATTAGGTGTAGACGGCTCACCTAGCTCGAATGACTAAAGAAATATACTGAGTAAACCCTAATATATTTCCTTTTTACAACCTTTTATTTAACTTGCGATGTATATATGTAACTATGTTTATTCGGGTGGACTCTTGCAACTCAATGTTTTATTCGTAACAGGTAGAATAATAGAAGCCATAGAGAATCGTAAAGAGTTTACGTCATACCGAAATCTGGTTTTAGCTTTTATAGTGTGGCCCTGGGGCATGGCCGCCATAGTTAATTGAATATGTTTTTCGAAGAAGAGTTGCTTATCGGTACTTTATCGGTACACAGCGATTGAATGGCGATGTTTTTCATTAATCATGTTGATTGAATTGTAGTGCTTTACTAAATAAAGCACTATTCTTGTTCACTCAAGACTTTGTTCTCTTTATCTGTTACATAATTATATGATGTAGGTACTATATAATTGTCTGGGTACGAAAGAGAGAGCGTCTTATCAGTTAGTCTTTGTTTCATTATTATAGGTTTATCCATCAAAAAATCGTCATTATTTTACTACACAATAGCATAAAGGAACTTCATACCTTTTGAGCTCGACTATATGAAAGGTACAATACAATCATACACAGCAAAGTGATCAATTAATCATGAACCAACAATAACTAATGTTTACTTGAATCTGGAGCAGAGATTTTTCATCAAAAGTGGAATGGAATTGGGAATTGCCGCTTTTAATTATGCCAGCACGTGTCAATAACGAAAAATAAAATCAATTTTTATTGGCATTGGCGACATCATGCGCCGGTGGGTTCATCGCCGCCGCGCCGCCGGCCAGTTCGTCTGAATATATAGTTTTTTTATTTCGCTTTACAATGTTCACACCAATAATAATCCATCACGATTCAATCAAGATTAGCGGTAATGGTGGACCGTCGCAACAGTTGTTCCCGCCAATACAAGAAATCCCAAAAAATAGCGCTTTAACTAATTAGCGAGCTGTCTACTGAATTGTGAAAAAAATAGCGAAAGAACATTTCATGCAATTCTTAAATTCGCTAGCGTAATTCAGAAGCTGTTAATACGAGCTTTATTTACATTTAACAAGTAAAGGTTTATTCACCGTCATTGATTTATTTTTGTATGTGCCTAGTGGATGTATCTACTTACTTTTGCAGCTGTAACCGAGTATTTGTAACGTATCTCTCTGTATTTCTACAAGATCTACTCACGACGACACATCAAGCTATACATTGTCAGTTTTAGCTGACCTCGCTTTGTATAGGCTTTTCGTACAATGAGAAGTAGCATATACTGGAAATGTATAACTTGATACGTCATCGTGCGTACCTAGATGATATCAGCTACTACTCCAAATTGTGGACACACGCGCTTAAAATAGCAGAGATAAAGTTTATTATACTGTATGTAATAGGTGCTCCCTGTGCTCAGCTATGAACATATATAAACATATAAGTATACCTAAATACCAGAGATAAATAAGAACCCAAATTCAGAAAGGAAAGAAAAACAAGTGACTTATTTGAAGTTACGTTTACAAATTCTAATAACATTGTCTCCAAAACCGAGCCCAAATTCAAACTAGATAGCCGAAAGTAAAAACCACTAAGACAGCGAAAGCTAACAAACGATAAAATAACAAACGTTACACGACAAAATATGATAG
Organism: Apamea crenata; assembly: GCA_949629185.1. Taxonomy (NCBI): domain Eukaryota; kingdom Metazoa; phylum Arthropoda; class Insecta; order Lepidoptera; family Noctuidae; genus Apamea; species Apamea crenata. The sequence goes on along the minus strand of OX451360.1, from coordinate 11,680,440 downwards.
CAATGAATATACAAAGAGCGAGTCTCGAAAGCAGTACACAATTGAAATATTCAGGCGAACAATCAAGATCGCTCTGCCTGAGTTCCCATTGTTGCCAGGCCGAAACATCATTATTGTCAGCGAAAGTCTCCGCTTTTACGAGAAGAAAGCGCAAAGCCATTGATGGTAGGTAAATAAGGTTGTCGTTCTACAAAATTTTGCTTATTTCAATACCATTGTTTCTCTTATCAAAGTTTCCGAGTTACCTATCTTATAGTATTCGAGATGTTCATAGACAAGAAAGTTTGGATACTTGTCGACTCGCAATTAATTGTTGCGGATTTGTGGTTCCTAGTCTGTTCTTCTGAATCAACGTATCTTTGACTTTAGGAGCGAAGTGAATCGTTGATTTCTAGCTGCAGAATTCTGTGTTGAATTTCGGGTACATTTACGTTTTATTTCTAAGGTTGTAACCATTTTAGATGCTTGTGTGAAATTCCCGTGGGAAGAGTGTCTAAATTCTTTAACTAGTCGCTAGACTCAAGAATGTACCTACTAGACCAGAGCGTCTTTCCCCAGATAGCGGTAGAAGCTTCAATGTGCCTTGTTCTTTAAAAGATTAAAATGCAATTGCAACTGTTTTTCAAATTGAACACTTCGATTTCCTATACCTACGTAAAAATACATGCTGCGCCGACCCCAAATAAATGGGGATAAGGGCAGGAGAATGATAATTTGCTATACCCACGTAACCAAATACCTATCTACAGTATCTACTAAATTCATTAGCACAAGAGCATCTACGTACAAAAACTCTGAAACTCTCATTCACAATGGATAATAATAATTCTCAGTGAGAAAATGTGATCATTGTTTCGAGCTAGGATGTGAACTTCATGCCTTTTAAAACAAAACTTGAATTTATAACTACTGTAGACAATGTGGGCAAAGAAATACATAATATAAAGTATATTTTGTAAAACTGCTTACAATGAAATGTAACTGTGTCTCTTGTTATGTCTAATAATTCAAGATAAATAAACTTGAACATGGGTTTGACTTGTTCGAGTATCAGCATGTTCAAACGTGTCTAGACAAGCGTTCTATCGATATGTCAGAACGATAAAACCACAAAGAACAGTAGCAATGTTATTGATTTACGTGTTTAGGTAACCAAACCAATATTTTAATCGTTGGAGAGTTTTTAAAGACGTTTTGTAAAAAAACCTATTAAAAAAGAAACCTTGGGTAGGGAGCGGATGTGGTCAAACCCCAGGGCGCCGTTCGCTTCGAATAATCCATCGCAAGACTACCCAAAGGTCCAAAAGTACTATCCCTATTTTATTTTCTCCAATAGACTACATGTTCCTATTGCAAATTACTTTAGTGAATATTATAATAATAGTAGTTTGATCTCAGGAGCAAACTTTATAAACTATCTAATATTAATATAATATACAGACAAGATATTTCAGTATAGGCGAACATAGGTAAAATAATTGACGACTACGGAACTAATAGAACTTAATATTCTTATTTGAATACTTAATCATTGTCAATTTTTGACATTTAAGCTTTAAATATATTTTTATATACCTTTTAGACGTCATTAGTTATGTAATATATTCGATACGTTACATCTACTGGATTCGATGACATGAATGATACTGTAATTGATAATTGTATTAATTAAGCCATATCAGTCTCATTATTTCGCCAGTCCTACTTCCTATCCCACTTACTAATACTAATCACTAATACAGAATTAGTATATACTAATTACTGATATTACAAATGCGAAAGTTTGTGAGGATGGATGGATGGATGTTTGTTACTTTTCACGCAAAAACTACAGAATGGATTTTGATGAAACTTTACGGTAATATAGCTTATACACCAGAATAACACATAGGATTTTATCCCGATAATCTCGCGGGATCAACACTTATGCGGGTGGAACCGCGGGGCGCTGCTATTACCAACTATAGTAATTGTTATAAAAAACAGCGGCACAAAAGTATTAAAACACGCTTATTTATAAAATCACAGATGATACCTCTGATAAAACGATACGATTCGCCCTATTTATGTAAATGTTAGATTCCTTGTAATTCAATACTCTGCCTTAAAAATCTTATTTCGAAATTCTCACCTCCATTGAACCCGTTTAGTTCGGTTCTAATAAAAAACTGAATCGAACGGAAATGAAATAACGTTAACCGGTTTTTCTCCGGCGTGCGGGAAGGTGCGCTTGAAACTTTTTTCCCTTTTTTGTCGCCATGACACTGGCTCTCCATAGAAAATATTTGAAGTCGACTTTATTCTTGCATTGACTTCTAATGGCATTACGTATATTAAATCCAGTTCCTCCTCAATTGTTTATTCAAATTGTGATACACCTTTCGATGCTATGAATGAACAAGCTAGCTCTAACCGGTTTGTCCGGATGCGATGGCTATAAAAATATATAACCTTGTCTGGAAGGAAATTAGCCATCTGTTTGCAAAATTTAACAAAATAAATTACGATGTCTGAGGCAGTTTTGAAATAATTAACTACAGACAATTACATACACAACCCTACATTCGATATCAAAAAGCAGGTGTACCTATGTACTACTTATATTATTCATGTATGTAAGGTAACTTAACGATATATAAATTAGAGTTGCTCACAACATAATATCCCGACAAGTGAAGAAGTTTGGTCACTTACATTTCCATTAGCATGGTCATGGTAACTCCCCATTGTGGTCGTTCGTCGAACATACTGCCCACGCCTTCCTGTCGGAGTACGTGGAGGTACTTTATGTGTCAGACAGAGATAAATCATCACGTGCCAGTATGAAAATGTCTTTGAAAAATACGAAAAATATTATTAGGTACCACTTCTAAATGACCACTTCGTAATCTGTCATTGCGCCACTGGACACTTAAAAAGCCAGCAATCAGAGATTGATTTCAATCTATGATTCGTTTAGGATGTAGATAGAGAACGGCAATCAGGTGGAACTAGGTGAAACTAATTCAAACAAAGTGTACATTTTACAATCGCCTGATTTATTTTTTCCATTTTACTGCTAAAACTCTTATTCCTTTTCAACATAAAATTTACACATTCATTATCGTACATTGATTAATATTCATCGTGAATTACAATAATAGTAATATATTTCATTTATATTACTTTCAGGGGGAGTTCAATATCTTTGGATAGTTCGTGTATGTCTTACACTGTATAGTTATTATTAATATTCATGTAACATCTTATTTGAGTTTCAACAATCAAGATATATTTATATTCAGTATTTTAATTATTTGGCGATCATAGACGATACCATTCCATATCACGTAATAATTTACACTTACATTCTTCAACTAATCAGTCGCGGACCCGTCGCATTCGGATCCAATGTAACTTTCCATTAATTATCTAAATAAATTATATGATACAAAAAATATTACACTAACAACCTGTTTATGTATAAATTACACATACCTTACGTATAAGATGATTTCTAGCTTAGGATACAAATTTACAATTTCTGACATGTCATCTAGATATGCAAACATGCGTTCTTTTATCAGATTTATACATCAGTAGCACAGCCATCCTGAAAGTGATCATCGGCCGAGGGCCTGGTGATGGTGAGCACGCGCTTGAGCGCGGCCACCGGCGGCAGCACCGGGGGCGCGCGCTGCCACACGCGCAGCGTGCGCGCACCGGCCACGGGCAGCCCGTAGTCGGCCGGGTAGGGCGCATCGGCCGCGGGTGCCGGGCTCGGCGCCGTCACCGTGTGCGCCCGCGGGAACGTGCGGCTCATGTAGCCCAGCTCCTCCTGCGACCCGTCCACGCTGCAGTTCTCTATTATCGGCGTTCTATCGTTATAGTACGTGGGAATTGCCGTACTGACCGCACGAGCCAAATTACTGGCCTGGCTCATTTTCATTTGATCCCAAAGGCCGGATGGGTATAATGATTCTGAGGTCTCGCGGGCGTACTCGCCACTTCCTGGTCTTGCAGCGCTTTCCGGCCTCGTATCATTTATAAGATCGGGATCGATATTGCCAGAAACTGTGGGAGACACTACTACCGGTCCGCCAGCAGTCACGACGCTCCCTCTTCCCTCATAGTGATTCGTAGTGTAAGGTATGTCATTCGCTCTCGGAGGTTTTAGAACAGGATTACATTTCGGGTCATTGTAATTCGGCGAATCTTGCCTGTTAGCCAAAACTGCGACATGTGGTCGATCGGTTGAGGTCGGGTGTACTTCGTTTCCAGAAACAACTCTGTCTATAGTATTCGGTGTTTTACTCTCACAAGCCGGTGTTGGACGAAACCGGACAAAAGTAATCAGTAGAGCTAAAGAAATGACGACTACGACTAGGAATAATGCAGCTCCTAGGCTTGCAATCTGTGCGCTCCCCAGTGATACCATCCCTCCTGGCAGTTGTGTTACGTGCACTGTAAAGTTAGCTTCGGCATTCCCGCCTTTATTTTCAGCCACACAGTAAAATTCGCTTGAATCAGATTCCTGCGTATTCGTCAATATTAATGAAGACTTCTTTCTCGAATCTCCATCTTCAAATATATAAATTTTCTGATGTGAATTGAAGTGGCTTCCATTTTGAAGCAATCTTCCATTCCAGTACCAATTGATATTGGCACTCGGCACGGCTTCAGTCCGACACGTAATAGTAGCATTGGAACCTACAGATGCCTCGACATGCCGGCTAGCTGGTAATATCTCCGGTTTACATGCGAACTCTTCAATGGGTAACTCTGAAAATGGTCGGTTGGCTAGACGTGTTGGCGCATAACAGCTGGGAGTTGATAGCAGTTTATGTTTTGCCAACCATAATTTGAGATCTCTTAGCCGGCAGTCACAAGTCCACGGATTGTCTGATAAGTCTATCGCTCGCAATTTCTCTATCTTCTCTAAAGAGCTCAGCGGTATGTCACGTAACTTATTGTGGTTTAATTTTAAAGATTCCAGCGAGCGCAACGTCCTAAACGCGTCCGGAGCTATTTCTCTAATGTCGCATTTGGATAAATCAAGTTTGACGACGCTGCCAAGATTGTTCAAAGCATCAGAATGAACTTTTAATACTGGGTTTTGAGACAACGTTAGATCCCTAAGGAAGGGCGCATCCTTGAAGCTATCTGAAGGGATCTCTGTGAGTAAATTATAAGACAGATCTAATTCAACTAAATTGGTTAAGCCTTTAAAAGCTCTATCGTGTATTTGGCCAATATTGCAATTGCGTAAATAAACTCTCTGTAAGTTGAGCAGCCCTGTTTTGGCGAAAGCTTCCTGAGGAAGTATTTGAAGATTATTCCCGGAAAGATCCAATACTTGCGTGGCAGGGTCTACTGGCTCGGGCACTGTGATAAGAGCTTTGTCCACACACTCCACAGTCTGCTTGCCCCCTTTCCACTTACACGCACACACCCCAGGACAAGACCCTGGGGGTGCGATACCGGCTAAAATTGTTTCCCACACCATCACGCTCATTGTCACTATAAACCACCTCATTTTGTTTCCAAATCCAATTTATTTTAAGTCACTGTAACATTTCTTTCACTTAAATCCACACGGTTAACTTGTGTCAGAACCAACATAGAGTTTACAAAAATTCAAAAATATCTAATGATAAGTCGCGTTTGAACGTCGGTATCGTATCACATCACTACTCGAGAAAGTTGGCAAACGGTACATGACGGCACGGTGTACTCGCGCGACGACTCTGAGTCAACTGAGAGGGAGGGATCGTCTGCTCGTCTCGGTAAAGAGCTCGACGCATGCGTGGTGACGGCGCCCCGCGCCCCGCTCTGCGGCTCTCCTCGACCACCGAGTTGAGTAGCCCTACTCGACGCAAACTGTTGAAAGAATTCCAAAAGTGTAATTTTCTACCTGGCTGTGACCGCGGCCGATCATCCCACTCGCTAGCTCGTCACGTTCATTCATAAATACCTGAGTCACTAGCGGCGGCACGGCGGCACGGCGGCGGCGGCGGCGGGGGCGCTAGTTTCAATGGCGATGCCGTTCGGAGATGCAACAAACAATACTGGGCCCGCTCAACTGCGGCACGCAAACCGCTCCGATTGTTATACAATACGCATCCTTTTGTTAAGAGCACGTCGGGCTGGGCATCAGGTAGAGGACTAATTATAAATAGCAATTCGAAGGGATGGCAGGTATACAGCAACAATAACACAGGATGTGTCGTACAATGGAAGCGACGGATTCATTCATCTCTTCGTTGAACGAGCTTAAGTCGCAACAACTGACTGGTTTTAAGGCGATTTAGCGATGAAAAAGGTTTTTGTTGCCCCACTGGATACACCAATGTCAGGCAATGTCTTCTAACTAGCTAACCGTAAAAGCTTTGGAAGTAAATGCTAGTTCATACGCGACCCAAGGTATCAGTACAGATGGTATTTACACTATTTCGCGTTTTACTTCTTAGGTAGACAGCACAGTATTTTCAGGGTATAAGTACCTATCGAAAATTCACATCAACTTTTATGTAGAATTACTGCGAGAAATAAAATTACTAATGGCTTAACCGGTAATATATCCGCAGTTCAGAAGCTACGAGCTGCCCACATCACACAGTCACAGTCATTCATTAAATAACAACCCTTATTTGACTAATCCGAAAACCACCAATCATTATTGATTGGAACTTAGAATCTTGTGGATATAACGAAGCATTTTTTTCTTCATATTATTAGTACTGGGGACCCTCATCTTTTAAAAGTGGTTTCAAGTAAAATTCTCTTCATAATATTACCAAAACACCAGTTAGACACATCGCACCGTTAGAATCACTAAGGATAACTACCCATTTATTGACTTAAGAAACTGCATAATTCATAGCTAGTTATTATTCCAAGCCAAAATGAAAAGAAAATTAATTGTCTTCTAAGAATAAAGCGAGCCGCAAGCAATAATTTAGGCATGGCTTACTAGCAGGATCCTATAAGTGGGGTGTAAAGCTGCTATAAATTACAGCAACCGTTCAAGTGAGGTAGGTTTGTTCGACAAAGGTTCAAAGGAAGCTAATAAAACGAAATTAGTGATATGGCACGCGGCTGGCACGGTCCGCCATATGCGCCTACGCCGCCGGCGACAACTCCTGTACAGTCAGCTGCGCTTCACCTGGCGACCGCGGGCGCCGCCACGCGCCCCGACACATGCCGTGCCCCTACAAGGCTTCTCACAGCTTTTAATAAAATTAACAGCGCTCCTCAACAATAATGGTACTACAATCTATTTATAGAATGTAATATGCGCGAACCTTAATTTTATTAAAATCCGAAGCAAGTTCACTGATGTAAAGACAATTACGGAGACCATTATTATATTTTCTGCTTTGATGATCTATTTCAGTAAAAGTTATTTTCACAAAAACGTTAACTTGAATATACGTCTCTGCTCATTGTTTTATAGGTACTTACACTATACTTGTTTGAATTTAGATTTAGTGGGAATTCCATTACCATAAATAACATTTATTTTAGCATAAACAATCTTTCTTTAATCTTATGTATCGTACCACAAATACTAATGTCTATGAAAATATTACCAACATTTTAAACTCAGCTAAAAAGAGCAAAAAAAATGCTTGTACGCTCCATATAAAGTAATGCTTATCGCTCTTTGTGCAGTTACTCGGACAACACTTGGTTTTGAGTCATACCTTAGAATGGATATCCTTTTTCATCCACTTACATTCACTGGCCTTGTATGACGTAAATGTAGAACAAAACTCATTGTCTGATATATAAAGATCCATTTTATTTCATACAAAACAGTTTGGCTTTTCTCAACCTACGCTGAAGTAAAACAATAGTCCGTTTACGCAAGAACCTGTGCTTTAATTAGGACTCTGTGATGGTCGCTGCATATTATTGGGCAAAATTAGTTCCTTCTAACAATACACGTATAGGCTGGAAACGATAACACATTGCTATTCATCTCCACAGCTGAAATATAAACATGTCCGAATGCATCCCAAACAATCTCAGCAGAAGAATGAATTGTGAAATCATAATAAAGGTTCCGTGAACGTGTACACATAAACAAAAAATATTGAATGATCCCATACCTTCTGAATGTATATTTTATGAGCGATATTCTTCCTGAAAACTGCAGCTATACCAAGCTTGTTCCAACAAAAACGTTCTCATTGAAGAAACAGAAGCACAGTTGAAACAATAATTCAACATTCAACAGTCGGGTGATCTCAAAACAGTTTGGAAAGTTATTATGATAACATCTGTATAACGAAAGTAAACGGAAGCTGAAAATAATGTAAACGGTTTATTTTGTTATTAATAATTTCCTATTTAGAGTGAAATAAGGTATGCAGTACAGTTGCGGAATTTGCACCTTGCAAATTGAAATGTTTCTGTTACTCTTATCGTTGGTCTTAATAATTTGTGGGTATTACTTAGAATATGTTCCCAGGAGACCTTAGTTTTTGACAGTTTTATCATATTTTATAAGAGCTATTTAATAACAGATTCAACAACACCTGTAGCAGCGAGGTAAAAAGGCGTTGTGAATACAAAGTGAGCCTTTTATTTCATTTTTGTTGCGAACTTACTTGCCTTTATGATTCCAAGACCCAAAAATATCTTGATAACAAACCAAAACGCTGTCAAGCTCGATTTTATTGTATTTTGAAATGCTTCATTTGAAATATACTCGGAATTTCTGCGTAGTGTATGTAGAATTAAAAAGTAAAAGACGACCTTCTGTTTTATCATCGCACTAATGGGGTGCGGAATCCCTGCTCATTTTTATTAAAACAAAATCGATAAGGACTTGATCAGCTGCATGTGCAGTCCCTAACAAACACATAAATACTCCCCATTCATCGATAGTTATAAATAAATCATAATATTATGGAACTGAAGTAAGAAGAAGAATGAGTTTACGGAAAAATACTTGCTTATTCCCATTCAATCCGAATCCATACTTTATTAATAGATATTATAAATGCGAAAGTAAGTGCGACCGTTTGTCTATCGGTCTATTTGTCTGTTTGTTACCTATCACGCATAAAAGGCTGAACGGATTTGGATGAAATTTAGCACATGAATAGACCATGACCGGTATCTTTATGTACATAGGATATCTTTCTTCTAATACCCGTCTAATCTAAATCAAAAATATAATAAAAGCTGTCAAAGCATCGTCCCTTCAGATTTCTATCCCTCAAAGTTATAATTATAAACATTTGTTAAAATAAAGTCATAAGAGGATCAGACTTCCAAACTACATAATTACTCAATACCGTTCATTAATATTAATTAGAATTAAAAGACAGCGAGTCTTTTAATTCTTTCATTAGTATTCAACGCCGGTTGAAAACAAACTTTAAACAAAAAAAAACATTGTTTTTTCACTAGAGGATATAAATTAGTTGAGCCTCTAAACTCTAAAGGATTTAAAGAGATTACAGCGCGCTTAGAGTTCATTATGTATGGTGTTCGTAACAATGCATGATGCTTTCCTATTCTCGCTAACTCCACCAATTACGGCAAGTGGGCTTGTGCTACTACTGAGTTAATACGGTTACTACGCTGCTTCGATAGGGTCAGGTTTCTACTTAGGATTTTATTCGGATAAATGCCGTTATATCCCTAGTATTCTGTTATTTTATTTAATTACTAGGCTTTTCAACAATGAGTACACTGTTACTTTATAATTTGTACATTGCAAACTTAAGTCTAAGCGCCTCATTACTCACATTTTCTCTTCATTGAAATTGTTGAATGGTTGTATCATACTTTATGTATATACATATCCTACTAATATTATAAACTAGCCTTTACCAGCGGCTTTGCCCGCGTGGAGTCGTCATGGCTTCTTTTTTTCGGAGAACCCTAATTCATTTTCTAAGATAAAAGTAGCCTTAGTTACATTAGCTACCTGCTAGTGAAAGTCACGTCAAAATCGATCCGTTTCGGTTATTATCCAGAACAAACAGACTATTTTAAAATTGTTTTTAGGGTTCCGTAGTCAACAAGGTACCCTTACCAACCCTTATAGTTTCGCCATGTCCGTCTGTCTGTCTGTCCGCGGTTTAGCTCAAAAACTATTGGTACTATAAAGTTGGAATTTGGCATGAGTATACACGCCAAAAAAGTGGTAAAATAAAATTATGAAAAAAACAATTATTTAGGGTACGGGAGGTACCCTAAATAATTGTTTTTTTCATAATTTTAAAAACTACGTGTAAAGTGGGGATGATAATTTTTTTTTTTCGTCCTTCTCATAGTGTGGGATATCGTTGGATAGGTCTTTCAAAAATATTAGGGGTTTGTGAAGACCGTTTTTTGATTAAGTAAACCGTTCGTGACTTATCAAGCTTTAAAGTACCAATTTTCGTTAGAGTCAAGTGTCCCCCCCCCCCTCTACCAAGTAAACGGTTATAGTTAGAAATCCAAATGTCACGGCAGTAGTACCTATATATAACGAAGTTTAAAGGAAAACTATCACACTTAAGTGGGCTCTACAAGTTTACGAGTAATAGTCGACCAAACAAGTCTTACCCAAAACTCAAAAAAAAAAAAAAGTAAAACTTTCCGTGCAAATTTGTCGGATCAGGTGAGACTTTGTATAGGAAGTCAAATTAGGTAGGTAGTCATGTTTTGCTTTTAGTTAGAGCATGGTACGAAACTATCAGTCAGCGAAGACGACCCGCACTTGGCTGTTATAAAAACTACGGAACCCTACACTGCGCGTGGCCCGACACGCACTTGTTTTTTCTTGTTATTAGTACCATATAGGTATACTTGTACTATGTACTATGCATTTAGTGAAAAGCTATTATTTTGATATTATAATGAGATACTCCAATTTTATTCATTAGTATAGTTGTGAAAGTTTTCTATGTTTGGATGGTTACTACTCAATACGCAAAAACGGCTGAACGGATTAGAATTAAATGGCGCATAGAAAGTTTATAACCTGTAGGATACTTTTTATCCCGGTAGTATGTACCTACGTTCCCGTGGAATAATTTCCCATCGCAAAAGCTAGTTATTATAACTACATATAACATAAAAAGAAAACAAACGCAATTTCAATAAATTAAACTTAATGCAAAAAGGTGTCGGAAGTCAGTAGCCGACTGATAAAAATGCAAATTAAAAATCAACAAAGCAGTCGAAAAAACGCGTTCATTAAAAACAAAACCCGTTTGACATTTGCTGGCTTTTAGCAGTCTACCTAAATACCTAATTGCATTTAAAATGTCGCTTGTATTCACATCTGTGCGTTTCTTTTTTCTGGAGCCTCTTAATGACCAAAGCGTCGGCAATAATTAACAGTTAAACGAGCGTCCCAATTTAATGATTATGAGCTGGTTCCGGTGGTCGGTGACCGACAGCACTTCACTGTGCGAAAACTCCACTTCACTCATTTCTGAGCTCGTGAGTGAAGGATAAAATAATTAAACATAATATGACAAGTGTTCAGCCTCACACGGTTTTAAATGCCAAGTGTCATGAGTCAGTCTATTGTACTGCTTGTACCATATTCCTAGGTTGTGTAGTTTGCTTTTAAATTATACAGTAGCACATTTCCAGTCAGGGCAATTACATTTACACAAATGTCATGTTTAATTCCTATGGCAAACTGCTCTACCTTCATCGTGGACGTGACAAGACAAGTTTACAGTATTCATTTAAATTTTTCAGTTCTGTAAAAGAGTTTTGTCGTATTTTTTTTTAAACTAAGTTGTCTGTGTTATTGAAAGGTCCACGCAACTAACTGAGTACTCCCCTTTCCAGATTGCTGCGTTCATGGTTCACTGTTTTATTTTGGTCAAAACCGGCCAAATGCGAGTCGGACTCGCACACAAAGAGTTCCGTACGTACCACGAGGCATAAAACGCCGGATAAACACGTTTCTTGTATGGACCCTTTAATGTTTATTAACTTTATTATATTTTTATTATTTGTTGTTTTAAAGCGGCAATAAAAATACACACTCTGTGAAAATTGTAACTGTGTACGTACCACAGTGTTATCACAGTCCATGAAATACAGCCCGCTGCCAGACAGACGGGCAGACGCACGGACGGCGGGGGCTTAGTAACAGGGTTCCGATAGCACCCTTTGAGTACCGAACCCTAAAAACTGACTCTTCTTTAATCAAAAAAGCTGATCACTGAGCTTTCATTCTGTCGTTGTTCGTAAATACATCCGTATTATGAATGTCGTTAACTCTTTACATTCAAATAGTAAGGTGCATTACAACATAATATTTCATTTTACTATCATGGGGTGAATTTTAATTAGATTTTAAGTATACAGGGTGGCGACGAACGACGAACGACGCGCAACTTGTTACTATGGATTCATTACATGATTCTAAAGACTCCTGCGTTGATATTTTTCATCGGTTTAAAAAAAAAGCTGCTGTTTCATAGAAAAGTGCAATATCTATGCTGTGAAAATGTATGGAGCAACAATTGTTTTGAGGGGCCTAGTCTAGTCATGTGCTGAATAATATGGTTACAGTTTACGCGTCGATGTCCCTGCCACCTTGTATATTACATTCTGGATCCCAAAATCTACACATGACGTTCGGAAACTGCAAGTATCCAAAGTTAGACACTATAGAATTGTATTCTCATGACACTTGAGTAAGTTTGCGAAGTTTAAAATCAATACGACATATTCCGAGAAATGGGTCAGAACAGAGTTGCAAGATTTGACGTTGTAGTTTCATAAGTAGGTAAGTAGTACACACAAAGTCTTACTGGCGAAACTTAATTGTTAAAACTAAAGAAGTGCGTGTGGCGGGCGGTGAAGGGCGGTGAAGGGCGGGCGTTTTTGGGGGACTGTCTTTTGTAATTTTGACGTTCAAAAAGTGCTGATTCTCAGCCTAATTTGAATAAATGACTTTTGATTTTGAAAGCTCTCGTATCTTTGCACACATCGAAACTTGCCTAATTTTCCTCCCATAAGGGGAAAGCTCGGAGGTAGCCTGTGAAATTCTAAGGATATCATTCATTTCGTACCCAAAAATTAAAGCCGACCAGAAAAAAAGTACTGTTTTGTTATGGAAAATAACATCTTGAGCATTTTCTACTATTACAACGAAAGTCTATAATTAACCCCCCGGCTGCTATTTGACATTGAAAATGCTAAAAATCATATTTTTATAACAAGTGTTTTAAGCATTACATTTAAATAATACCAACTTTTAATTAAATATAACATCCCGAACATGTTCAAAACTTCAAACTATTACAACAATTAACACCATGGCTGCTATTTGAGTTGAAAGTATAAATCATATTTTTGCCAACTTGACAATATTTTGGACATTCATTTATAAAGATCCAAACAGTTATTGATTCGCAGGTTTTCTGTCTTACCCTATGGTTAAAATGGAGATATGCGTTAGGTACCTATATAATTATAATAGATATTTAAAAATAACAACAAAAAGATTGAGGGAAATGTAACTTACTGACTATTACCTACAATAGAACTGTTCCGAAGTCACAGTATGTTTTTTTCCCATGTATGCTGTTATTTCCCATAAGAAAATAGTAGATACTTTTTTCTGGCCGGCATTTTAATTTTTGGGAATAAAATGTTCGACACTCGAATGGTGTTCTTTAGCTAGGTTTTTTATAATTTACAGGTCAGTAAGTCAAATTACCCTAATGAAAGACTATTTCATGAAATCACGACTTCGAGGTCTATTCTAACTTAGAGAGTTGTATTAATGATTCTTATGATCTTCTTCTTAGAGTGTCGATAGCAATCTAAATGGACTCAGCCCAGAATTCGACGACTTGTTTGGCACCATCACCAGCGTCCATCAGTTCCTGTAACGTGCAGCTGACAGGACACGCAGGACACGATATTAAGTGTCCCATCGTTTGTGGAACAGCACCACATTTACACTCCAAGGTGGAGCTGTCTATGAATTTCCACCTGAACAGGTTTTCCTTGCTTCGGCCAACCTGGGTCCGATTTGATTCTTATGATTATAATTGTGTGAATACATATTCGGTACGGTCGACTCATATATAAATCAACATACAACCTGACACTGACTTGCAACTTAAAAAAAAACGTAAGAATATTTGAATTTCGCGGCCACGTCAGCGTAACCCTCTAACATAGTAGACTTCCCTCCTTTAAAGAGCTTACAACCGAAATTGCCTTAAGAGTATTTTCAAAGGCCCGGTGAGGTATTGCCAAAATCTGGGATCGACAATACAAACGGTCTATTTTTGGATATAGGATCCGGCCCAACAATTTTAGTATGTTGCAATTAAAGCAGATTATTCTATGTATTTCTCGTTTCTAGCCGCTTTAATCCGGATCGGTTGGTTAGTGGACTAAAAGGGCTGAACCGCACGCCTATAGGGTATTATTATCGCTTCAAAGCTTCCTGTCTACCTCAGATCTGTCTCGATATCTGGAATTTGGATTAATTAGCATAACGTGGCTCTTATTCTTATACTAGCTTCTGCCCACGACTTAACCCGCGTGAAAGTTCATGTTCCCCCGCCCCACCGCGTCGCATCGCATCGCCTGCCCGCGCTATTACTTCGTTTTCACTTGGTGATCTTTCTGACTTCCTTTCTTTTTTCTCGGCTCCTAAGGCCCTGGCGTGATGTTATTATGAAAAATAATTGATCAAATCTGACTGGTAGTTTCAGAGATTAGCGCGTTCAAACAAATAAACAAACTCTTCAGCTTTATTATTAGTATAGGTATAGATATAGATGTGTATAAGATAAAACAACCGAGTCCGATTATTGAAAAACAAACAGGGTTGAAGGTAAGATAAATCTCAGAAAATCGTGACAGATACGACTTGGATCGATCAGAGTTTAAAGACCTTTAAAATGTTTAATCTACTCGTACTACAATACATAATGGAGAGCTCCCGGCGCGGCGGCGCGGCGCCCGAGAGGTTCTTTCAACCCGACCTTGTAATTTTGCGTATTTCCGGAAATAAGGACAATTCTTTTTACGTAGGTACTTAAGTACCTTTCTGTAGAAATTATTCATCTGCCTTCTGATAAGTTTTTCTTTTTCGACTCTCTTATTAGATCCTTTTGCTACTTTTAATAGGACAACTTCATTTATACTGGTATCCATGAAGTTGCCTTAATAAAAGTTTTATTAGAGTACATAATTACCTAGTGCACTAGTCATCAGTAATGTTTATTTATTTAATCCCGCGATTGGGTATTATTATCCTGCTCCAATCTTAGGTAGATTTGAGCAGGATTATTATGAGCATAATTACGTATTATTAGTTACTTAGTCACAAACGAAACAGAAAGTATGTACCTGATTTTGAAATGATCTTCATTAAATGTAGTTTTGTTATTTTTGTCTTCACAAGAATATTCAGAGCACATTTGTTCTGATAAGTATTCCTATTTCATTTCAGTAATGATGTAACAAAATTCATTTCATTGTTTTTAACGACACGAACGCGAGCAAGTAACGCTAGATATAGACCGTCCCGAGTCCATTAAGGCTCAATAACTGCCGTTCGACGCACAACATTCTAAATTTCGACATCGGCGCATGCTGAGGATAATCTGAATAAGAAGGCAATTTTAGAGCACCCTATTTCAGATCTGGGGGCAACTGGCGCGATAAGGTCCGTAATGGCGGCACTCGGTAAATTAAAAAGCATGGTCTAACTTCGGCCTCGCCGCCGAGGAATTGTGCCGGATATTTGCATTTTACTCGACAACACTCACTTGTATGGACGACGGATTACTAACAATAGCTGCCGTGTAGCATTTCCCAATCGGGAAACCGCAAGGTGTTGTTAAGATCTGCTAGCTAAGCTATGCTAATGAAGTGTGTAAATTACTTTATGCTCCGCCCGGGACGTGGGCCAGCTTGTGAAGTTGTATCATGAATGCGGCTCGTCGATGCATAATCAGCCTATGATGTTCCCACTGCTGGGACACAGGCCTCCTCTCTGTGAGAGGGAGTGGGCCATAATCCACCACGCGGGCCTAGTGTGGGTTGATAGATGTCACATGTCTTCGATTTTTTTTATTCTAAGACATGCTCGGCATGCGGCTTCCTCACGATGTTTTCCTTCACCGTTTTGAGAGCAGTGGTGATGAAATAATTTACACAAAGTAAAGCGCCTGCTTGGGTTCGAACCTACGGCCTACAACACGTAAGTTGCGGCCGTTGGATCAGAATGAAGACGTAATAACAACCAGCAAGGGATCAGTTCAGGGGATCCGACCGGAATAACTCGTTACGACTGGGCCACCAATGCTCTTCTCTCGCTCTTATCTTATGGCTCGTCTGTCAATCAAATCAATCAACTCAGCCTATCGCAGTCCACTGCGAGACAGGGTGTGGTGGCGCAGCCTGGGAGAGGCCTATATATCTCTCCCACAGGCTGCGCCACAACACCCTGTCCTCCGCCTCGTCTGTGATCGACCTAAATTAAGAAAATTTATATCCGACTTGTGAAACTTCTTAACAACAGATCCTTGTTCACGCCATTTAAGAACAGTGTGGATTACATTAATCATTTACATGCGTTATGAATATCACAAGCTTAGACTGGCTTAACAAATTATTTTACTTTAGAAACCATTTGAAGAATACGCGTACCTACGTCGTCGTGACGCCTACCCCGAAACATTGAAGCGGACCTTTTCAGGGATTGTGCGTGCGTAACGCAATCTCGGAGGTATTTTTAATTTGTAACACTGTGTGCCGAGTGTGTATTGTTACGTAACATCATTATGGTGACACCTGACTGCTGCAAACATTTGTTTGGGACGTCAGCTTTCTTGACTTTATATTAGACCGTTTGAAAAACGGTTTGATGGTAGCGCCCAAGGTAATGGACAAAAATAAAAAACGGACTACCTTTTTTATCATCGCATCAGGTCGTAAATGTCCACTTCTAAACATGGGCCTCCCCATAGACCGCTACAACTTCGTCCTTTTATGCTTTTAATGTCTAGTCAATTGTAAGTTAAAGTAAAATGGTATGAAAACAGCTAACAATGATGGCTTCGTGTACAGATACCTGTAAGGAAAGAAATCTCATTCTGCTGTCAAAGTATAGCATGTAAAAATGGCGTCGTTTATTTTCGCTCAACCCATTTAAAGGCAAAGGAATAACAAGTCTAAAAGTAATATACAGCGGAGAATAAAAGTAATATGCGTGAAAAGTAAGAGCACTGGTGGCCCAGTGGCAACATCTCCGACTTACGAGCAGCGGTCGTGGGTTCGAACCCAGGCAGCCGCTTTACTTTGTGTAAATAATTTCATCACCACTGCTCTCAAAACGGTGATGGAAAACATCGTGATGAAACATTCTAAGACATATGACCTCTACCAAGCCGCACAGGGACCAAGTGGTAGATTACAGCCCACTCCCTCTCGAAGAGGCCTGTGTCCCAGCAGTGAGGACATTATATGCTGATATGCTTGATGATGCGTTTTAATACATCATCAAGCCCACGCGTAAAGTAACTAAAGCAAACAAATAAGTGTAACTTTAACTTAGACTTTCAGTCTTTTAAGACTGAAAGTCTAAGTTAAAATTACACTTATTTACATTTTCCCTCCACCATAAACCAGTCAGAAACAGTGACTAGGTCTCTATTTATTCCAATATTCAATACTGTTTCGCCCCAGAATCATTATTAGCTCCCAAGCGGTTCTGTAGTGTAAATAAAAGACGCTTTATTACCTTATGCTATTAAAAGTCAGCGTAGCTTTATGTCTGAGCCTGTTGGGTCTCGGGTTAGTATTATTTACTATGCTTTAATACCTACTGAAGGCCTTTGAACCTTTGAGTACGTATAACATATATTATGTGGCCTGTAGTCACGTAGTTCGTATGAACACGTAGAAAAATATATCTTTTTATGTACAATTTATCACAGTAGTCAAAGGAAGGTCTTACTTCTTCTTACTTTGCACGTCAAAACATGAAATCGTAACATCAAGATAAGTATATCGTTCCTTATTTATTATTTAAGCGTTTTAATCGATTTGAGAACGGCTCTTTTACTTCTACTACAATTATATAATGCTTGGGTTTTCCTCTATTCACAATTCTCTATTAAACGACTGTATTGTAAATAAGAGCTACTTGAATTAAAAATAGCTTGCAAATGAACCGGCTATTAATGTTGAAAAGACTTGTGATTTTCTAAGTAATAGAAATCCATGCTATCCGTGAAAGCTTTTAGATTTATAACGCAACAACAGAAACATTTCCTGCTAAAACAGCTAAACAAAAAATATAAATTGCGCACGGTTGTTGCTACGATAATTGAATGAGATGCCTGTCAGTGACAGATTTGACAACCGTTTTACGCCTTATTTTTTATTTCCTTTTTCCCGTTTTCGATTCCAGTGGCGGTTGGAATAACTCTTTGTTTTAATTTCAGTCGAGCATCCCGACCCGGAATCTGTTTATCATTCCTTAGTCAGCCTTTACTGCGATATATATCTACTTCAATATTATATCGATAGGGAAAAGGTAAACAATGCGTTTATTTCTCGGATCGGAAATCTTGGACCTCTGGGGAATGTTATAGTGTAACTTATACGAGGGCAAGTAGCCTACTTATTGACGTTTATAATATTGGGTTTATGAAAAGGTCGGTCTCGACGTTATGTTGCATACAAAATATGAAATCTTAAACGGCACAATGTTGCTGTTCCGGCAGTAAAAATCTATGATTTTAAACATGCGGTTTCGTCGGTGAATCCTGCTGTATCATTTCGTATTAGTGCTCGTTTTCCAGAGAAACCTGGAAGCAGAAAATAGCGTCACCACAAAACGATATCAGACACATAATTTAAATAGCTTGCCCGTTACCTATACGTGGATATAATTTATTGTAACGTTCTATTACCTTTTCTGTATCTCTCGTAGTTTGCCGGCCAACGTTATCAAGCACCCACCTCCAATCTCTCACCCCAATTACCCAGCTCCTTTTGTACCCAATTCACCCATTCCTATCTCATTAACTTGGGTAGTTGGGTCATCCCCTCACCTTTTTCTATCTGATTATGCTCGAGTATGATGTACGTTTTATTATCACACTTACTAAATTCCTTAAACTGTCAATCAGACCTCTGAACACGAATTTATAGATTTTTTTTACATGTTTTTATACGATCGTTTAACCAAATTGTTTTTTTTTTATAACAAACTCTTTTTTACTAAAAAAACAATTTAGGACACCAATTTTCACAAGCCAGCTACAAACGAGACGGAAACAAGATATGTAGTACATACATACCTACTTAAAATGACATATTTATAAAATCTTGACATGAAAGGAAGGGCTCGATAGCGGAACGTTTCCATACTTTGCAGTCACCAAATACGTCACGACTGTTTGCCATTCTCATTGTGAACAAAAGCGGCGCGCACCAGGCAGCAAGGAGCGGGCGGCGCGGGCGGCGCGGCGGCGGCGGCGCGGGCGCGGCGGCGGCGGACAGGGGGACAAAACCAACATCCTTCACACCACCTCACGTATTTATAATCCCACATTCGCTTCCTGCTTTTTGTTGAATTTTATTCTAAGGAATTTAAAATTGGCAAAGGAATCGTTTCAACGAACAGTGTATAATTTAAAGAATTAGTACCTGCCTGCTTTTCAAGCATTCGTCATAATACAACATAATTATTTAATTTACATTGCTAACTAGCTTGTGTGAGGGCTAATGCAGTGTCTACATTGTGTGGAAGTTTGTAGTTATGGTTACTTTAGCTAATTAGGCTGGCAGACTAAATGCGAATATGAAGTAAATACTTAACCTACTGTTCTAGTAATTTCAGGTGTAATAAGTTGGTGAATAGTCTAACTATGTGTAATGACAAATTACAACCCGCTCTACCAGAAATTCACTAAATCTTTCTAATTTTTACGTCCACATATCGTATCGTATCACAGCCCAAAATAATAAGAGCGGCACGAGACCGCAAAGTCCGCAAACATAGTGCACTTTGTAACCCGCTAGACACATGCCTACAGTGTGCATATTTAACAAATACTTCACGCGTGGTCGGTGTCGGATAGTTCACAAATTTCACGTAAGTGAACTTCCAGGCGGGCCGCAACTGTCCCGGGTCCGCTCCCGGAGTCCGCAGGCCGGAGTCCGGAGTCCCGGCTCACCGCCAACAAACAATGCGCCGCCGCCGCCGGGAAATGTGTAGCATTCCCACTCTATAATATAATAGCCTTTTTATACCGAGTTATAAAAACTTTGTATTTTATAACTAACATTACCGTCCAATACCTACTCCGGTTACGTACATGTAGAAAGCAATTTGCGTACTTTAACTCACTATAAGCTAACTGCTAAAGTATACAAGGTTGCATATTATCAACTTAATTTTGTGCTACTGCTAATAGAAGATGGACTGTGAAGTTATAAAAAGTGGTTGTAACAACAGCATACATAAAGTTTTTCATACTAACGTTACACGGTGAGGGAACGTAGAAAATTCGCCACGGACAAGTTTCGGTTAGAAAACTTAAACGGAGTAAATGTTAGCGTCGGAAAACCAATAATAC
Organism: Apamea crenata; assembly: GCA_949629185.1. Lineage (NCBI taxonomy): Eukaryota > Metazoa > Arthropoda > Insecta > Lepidoptera > Noctuidae > Apamea > Apamea crenata. Next base: position 11,659,867 of record OX451360.1, on the reverse strand, counting down.
TTATTTGTAACACTATCCAGGAATAAAAATGTTGGACAAATAAATAGCTGTTTAATTTTATAACACAGACTAACAAGTTTAATTACATTATGCACAGCCAGGTACTTCAGGTTAAATCTGCGTAAAATCAACTTCCGAAACTCTTGTTTGAGCAATAATTCAATCAAATTAAGTCATAATTCGTATTCGTTAAGAGTCAGCAAGTTTACACGGGTTCGGGAGGACTACTAGCTCTCTCGCAAATTGGCTCGAGGCACAAGTTTCACAGAGTAAATGATACCTCGACATGATAGCACAACTCGCGAGCCATCAGCGTCATACAGGTGCTCAAAGTACAGATTCATTTCGATAGTCACGGATTAAAAATCGCAGTAATTTAAATTGGCTTAGTGCTACGTAGAGCAACGAAAAATTCGGCTACGCTTTTACTAATGGGAAAGTGCAAGTTACCTAATTAATTTCTCTGAAGCAGAGCTCCATCAGAGTTCATTTTTAAGTCATAATGTGAAAGGTTTTTAATGAATTGAATTTTCAATAGTAGGTGATCAAAGGAATATTTTATAAACTAACCCCAGAAGCTTAGCATCAAAGGATATATGGAAAGTTCCGAAGAAGCCATTATTTTCTCTGATAATTACTGTTGTATGATAAATGTATCGTTTAATACGCTCTTATAATTTATGAAAAAAATAGTTACTTACGTTGAAAGTTTTAAAGAAATACTTTGTTTTAAACTCTCATAAGCAGCTCTATCTAAACTAAACCACGTCATTTCCGGCACTTCGGTGCCGGTGGATGTAGGCTCTTGTACGTTTTTAACATATCGTATTTACGAATGCTATGACTCAGTGATATCGCCACAAAAGCTCGTTTGCATAGCGATAAACCACGGCGACAAAGGAACGGTTGAATCGACAGGTTAATACATGTCTTGCAATATCGCTGTGTGGGTGATACGTAGTGTATGACAGGGTGCCTCACACGGACACACCCCACGTTAAAATACAGAATGTGTCGCACACAATAAGGCACATAGAACACGGTGGTGACTGAATTGTGTGCTCATTCGTAAGGTGTTCGGTACCGAATGTCTTTATGCTGTTATTTGTTAACTCCAAAATAACATTCTCTCGGAATATTCTACGTTCAATATTCTACCCAAATATTGAGCAGCACAGATTCTGGCTATTGATTCTGTTGCTTCTGTTATTGATAGACTGTATTATTAAACTTCAAAGGCGAATAAATGGCTTTATAACTGAAAGGAGCAAATAATTTTGTAACGTCTGCTAAGAAGTCTGATATGGCGTGAACTAGCTTAGTTATTTTTAGACTAGCTAAATTGACTCATACACTCACGCAGTAAATATTTGGCTTCGTACTACATTTTGATGAAGCTTTGGTATTGCGACATCATTTTATATTTATTTGTATCAACATCATCATTTCGTCGACCAGCTCCAATTGTGTCGCCATACGTTATTTTTATGGATATATTCCTTTACATCACATAAACATCACGCCGGTGCCCCCCGAGGGTTACACAGAGGTGTACCTATAGCATTACACCCATATTTCGCCATGTGTAAGTCCCATGTAACAGGGGCTTTTGTCATCACAAATCCAAACTATTACACACTTATATTCTGGCTTATATTATATTTGAGTACCTACCTACATAAAATATAAGTTAAGTGTAGTCAGATCACTTTTTGGCTTGTTCCTAAACGTTCCTCAAAGTTCGGGCACTTCCGAAACTTGAATGAACGTGACTTAAACCGACAACAATCATAGACATAACCATGATCCGCGAAAGTTGCCGTAACAAAGTTTATGAATCAATAAAGAGGCAAAGAATTAGGTACCTACTATACTATTAAAGTTCATTCTCTTATTATTATTAGTCAAATAACATTTCAAACTGGTTTTCCTTAAATACAGCATCCTCCAATAAATTGATTCAAAAAAAGGTCTAATTCCGAAATAATGGTACAAATAAAGTAACAGGACGCCTGACGGGTTACTGGTACCTGTCGAATGAATATGCTAAATAAATAAACTACTCGTGTGAGCGCGGCCCGTGAGATCATTCCATTGATAAATACTGGCCGCAGAGTCCGAGTTAAAAGGGAAATTGTGTAGGAATGTCTGCTGCGGTTAGGGCTGCTCGCTGCTCGCCCTCTGTCCCCCACCAGTCGGGGATGGCATGCTTAACCAAATGTATTAAAAACGACCGCCAAGGGTTTCTTCCATAGCAGTAATTATTATCTTAACAGACCTGCCTGTTATCAGGCTTATTGTAGCGGGCGCACTTGGTATTCAAGCCACGTGTTACTATCGAGCAATGTTCCGCAGTTTGACGGGCAACGTGCCGCGGGATAAAATGCTCAACCTAAACAATGTTACCAGGGAAAAATGTTTCTTGTGACCCATATATCGTACAGTTACATATAGCCGGCGTCATATCGTGTATCTAGACTTTTGAACCCGTGAAATATGTGTGTGAAACTTGACCTGGTTGTGTTAAATCCTTATATTCAGAGCGGTTTTGGAAATATGTTTATACTACGTAATACTTTTATACTGTTACGTTTATTCAAATGAGCTACCGAGATATGTAGGTACAGCCAATAAAACTGAAACACGATATAACAGTCACCATTAATTTATTTTTAAATTGAATTTCATTTTATCTCAGCTAGAGAGTCAACCCTATGCGCGGTGTGAATGTGAACTCCCACTTGCAGGCGAGTGTCGCCGCCGCCATACTACCTCCGCTCTATAATAATGCCAGACTTACCAATGGCCCCAATAGGTGACAATAAAGATTGAGGAATTGTTCCTCGCACTACATGACACTCCGAACTGGTTCCTAGTTAGCGTTGTGTGTGGTTTCATCTTATTTATTCAAGCTTTGTATTGTTATTCTTACACATAAAGAATGTTATTTGTCACAGCAATGTATGAAGATTGACATTTTATTAGACAACCTAACGTAACGATATAAGTAGGGACCCACCCAAATTATAATAGAATACTCTTTATTATGTACAAAACACACACAGAACATAACTTACAGTATCTTTAGAAATATTATGTATAATCACTATTTCACAAAGAAGTGGACAATATTTCCAAAAGAATTGGTAAATGAGAGCCTCTTCAATGAGTACCTCTACAAACAATCCTTTACCAACCAAAAAAACTGTGTTAAGTTAAGTTTAATATTCAAGCTAAATTAAAATCATGCATCCGGCGTGAGTGGATGTCTCAAAGTAACGGAAATAACTTATCAGATACGCTGCCGGCTCGCACACGGCCGCGGCGGTCTTGTCGGTGCATTTATATTCACCGGTACCGTCTGCTGCAATAAAAAATACTTAGGTACAGCTGACTCGGCCATACCAAAGACGTTATACAAGCTATGAGGCTTTCTGTCGTCCGTGCAACATACAATGACGACCAACCCGGATTATTCTTTATGCTAGGAACAGGTAATATTGATAGTGCTGTGCTTGTGCTACGGGCCTTTTGTTAAAAGTATCGATAGTCGAGCATTGTTTTGTTTCTGATTTGTAGTTAGAAGACTACATACATTTTTGTGAGGTATGTTTTTTGGTTTTACATAGAATGTAAAAAGATTACAGAAAATGAAAAGTTGTAAGTACTTGCTACATTTTAGGTGACCACTTGACACTAACAAAATTGGGTGAACAACTTGCCTCACTTACCATCAGGCAACTTACCATCTTCTTGCTTCACATACCATCACAAGCTGAATGAGGATGCGTGTACTAATCGTGGCGTGGGTTCACAGCAATAGTGCAACTAGTATCGTTCGAAGTTACTAATGGTGTGGTCTTAGTTTCGAGATAGGAATACTTAGAAATACTTCGATTAAGAGTTTTCTAATAATGTGAAAATACAGATAAGATAAACCTAAATATAATTGATGAATGAGTCTACATTTACCATTGATATTTCGGGCTAAATGGATCTTCACATACTACATAAGTATGTGAAGATCCATTTACTTATTTACTCCAGATAATTATTCCACAAATCAGTGGCGTTTGCGTCTGGCGTTGGTCCAGCGTAGCCGTTTGTCGAGCGTCAAAGCAGCGACAATGTACAAATTTCGATATAATGCCATCACAGCGTATGCATTTGCAGCGTATACGCGGATTCCAAACTACGCCACTGCTACGCGGATTACAAACTACTTCGATGTTACGTAGCTTCTACGCGGTTTCAATGTTACGTCGGTACTACGTGGCTACTACCAGATTCAGTGCTACGTCAAAAAGTACATTGGAGCCACACTCAATGACGCTCAAAAACGAAAACTCTGTAAAATTATCTCTATAGTAGAGATTGGTTTACTTTTTTAACACAAATAACTTTCATTGTTTTACTGCGCTAGTGTAGTAGAGTCCATCACCATTAAGATAATAAATTTGCAAACAAATTAATTTTAAACAAGGCTTTAAATTGTTAGATAATATTTGTACATGTAACCCAAGAATCTGTTATGCATGCGAACTAAGGAACTAAACATCCGTATTCCAAGTAATCGACAAACATCGTTGAAATCCCTAGCGAGACGGCAATATCGCTGCGATGCTATGTGATTGGCGCGCGGCGTGGGCGGCTGCATAATGAACCGCCGAGCCGGCGGGGGGTAGGTGGTACGGGGTGGCGCGGGGGGTGGTGGCGTGCCCGCGTCTCGTCCCGTTTGACGTTAGATTGGAATCCGCACAAGCCAGCGCCTTCTGCCGTCAAATCCGTCAACATCTCTATCCCGGATATCCGAACCTTGATCTGTTATTAAAGGATCTGGTTCTGTTAATGCTCCCAGATTGTATACGTTCATCAACAGCCATCCAGCTAAAGCCTTTAGACCGTGGAATTGAATATTCTGACATTAATCAAAATGTTTCATACAAAAGACGCATCAGGAATTGGTATTTCAACCAAACAACATCTGACAACTTGGCGTAGCGTAATACAAGAAATGTTTACGATTGAAAAAACTTTTTAAACAGAAAATCTCTGAAAGGCAGTAGTACGAATGACCGGTCAAAGCGTCCCGGAGCGAGCTACTTTTCCCCTCGATTGCGGCAACCGCTTCCGGTAGCCTTCCGGTAAAATTCCACACTCAGTTCGAATTTTCTTCGACTTACTCCTCTTTTTAATTCGTAGACTGATTGCGAGGTTTAGGGATTCAACCACGAAGCTCTTTTCTATTTATTTGTCTGTTATTTATTTAGTTTTTTTTTTTATGTCAGCTACTGCTCGATAAAAAATTATTAATAATGAAAAAAGAACAAAGAGAAAAACATCGGTAAATGTGGTCCAATTAAACCTTCAGTACAAATATTTGCAAATTACAAAATATTTCATGATAATGAGGGTTATATTTCTGTCCATATATCATTTACAGCCACACAAATATTAAAGAAGAACATACAACTACAGTAAAGGCAGAGGGTACGATGCGTGGTAGTACCCACTAGCAGTATAATACGTAATACGTTTTGTGGTTACCTACATAGCGACGTACCTACCTGTTATATAGCTCTTTTAATTTGGTGGTCGAAAGAGGTTTGCCAACATCGTAGCTTGGGGAATCTACCGGGTACATTAGGTATTCTGTGAATCTACCCACCGAGAGACAGGCGTGAATTTACTATACACATACAAGTTACACTCACATATATTTATGTAGTTAATGCCTTTACGGGACATTTTATGGGTTAAGCGGCTTAAACGTGGTTGGATATCAAGTTATTATATTTCTAAAATATACGAAAAACTCATTCATAATAGATTGCAAACTTACATAAATTCTATAAATTTTATTTCTAAAACCAATATGGCTTCTGACAGAAATCAAATACTCTATCCGCGACTATTGACCTTATTACTAACTTAAAAACTAACATTGATAAAAAATTAATAGCTCTTGGGATCTTCATTGATTTAAAAAAGGTATCTGACACCATCAGTCACAAACTTCTTCTTAGAAAATTGGAAAGTATCGGTATTACTGGCTTTGCATTAAAGATATTAAATTCTTATCTTACAAACAGATACCAAGTAGTCGGTATTGGTGAACATCGAACTAAACCCCAACCTATTACCTGTGGAGTACCACAAGGTTCTATACTAGGCCCTCTATTATTTCTTATCTACATCAACAACATTAATGAAATCGGTCTGAAGGGAGGTATTTCGCTGTATGACGATAGTAGTCTTTTTTACTTTAGCAGTTTTATAGAAGGAATTGTTAAAGAAGCCAAAAGCATGCAATGCATATTTAGTGCTAAAAATAAAAAACTTCATCCACATCATGAATTAAATATTAATGGCCAATCCTTATTAAAAACAAATACTGAAAAATATTTAGGTCTTACTCTTGATGATAAACTTACTCGTACAATGAAACCTCACATTGAGAAAGTATGAAAAAATATATCATCCTTGACAGATGCACTTAGAGGTATTGTCCGATGTCTTCCATTACAGGTCAGATATATTATTTATAACTCGATGGTTAAACCACATCTCGATTATTTAATAAAGATATGGGGAAGTGCTGCCAAAACTCACCTTAGAAAAACTACAAACATCTCAGAGCAAAATTATTAAAGTCTTATTCAATTATGTGTTAAAAATGAATATTGATCAAATTTATAAATATGACACTCGTACGTAAAATAATGAATAAAAAAATTCATACACAAATAACATTTACAAAAAGAATACAAATTCAAAAGCGCATGACGAGACAGGCTAACCATAATTATAATTTTAAGAGCACCGAGGACAAACTACGGTAGAAAGACTGTCGCATATGAGGGGGCTCAGCTCTATAACTCTATACCTAAAGTAATTAAGGAATCAAAATCACTTCCAACTTTTTTTTTATTACTGCCTTTGTCACTGCCGCTCACCATTTATACCCTGTTTTTGTCCAGACGGTAAAAAAAGTCAGCCGGAAGGTATAGAAATAAAAGAAAAGAAATATTTAAGTCGTTAAAAATAGTACTAACAGACAGACAGCCATCATCGCACCTACATCCCGAAAACACAACCTTTTAAACAGAATGTCATATAGATATGCAGTATAATATTCTACATTCCATCGAGGGTAAAAACGGATGGCTACAACAGAGCGCAGTTACACAATATAGCGTCATACAGTCATTCAGCATCTGTCTAGCCTTTTGCCAACCATGTTAGGATCGGTTTCCAGTCTAACCGGATGCAGCTGAATATCATCAGTATTTTACATAGAGTGACTGATCCCCACAACCCAGTAACTGGGTAAAAAATACCGCTTGGTAAGACTCGTTTCTGGGACTTTTGGAGCTTCTAACAACTATCAAAGATCCACGAATGACTGCCTGGAAGTGCTTTCCGAAACTACGCTTGCTGAGGTCGGTCTGTGGACACGGAGGGGTCCACAGACCGACCTCAGCAAGCGTAGTTTAACCTGATCGACCCGTGCAGCTGTTATTACTTAGCCACGTGCCCCTCAGCGTCAGTCACTCAGCAAATAATTAAAATTGTCATATCAGCCTCCTGTAATTCAATTTGTACCCTTGACGTGTAAAATACATGGTTAGGAAGCTTTACAAAAAGTTAATATGCAGTACTGACTCGGTAAGGGTACCGAAGGGGATTGCAATGTCAGCGCGATACCTCGCCCGCTCCCAACGACAAACAAGCCATGTACTCTGCAAGTTTAATGATTTTTTTTCTCCTCATTAGTGAGTGAAAAGCTCATTTATTAAGTTTAGACTTAATAAATGAGCTTTTAAATGAAAACGGGGCTAAAAGGGCCTCAAGTTTAATGTGTCCTAAAATAATAAAATATTCAAGTACTGTGTCAGGCTCTACGTTATGTACGAACTTTTTATAAGCTGTATATTTTTATATAGTCTTCATATTTGCGTTTTCTTGGCGTTTTGCCAGAATTTGCTTTACTTAAAAGAAAGGAAGCTCAATTTTTTGATCGCTCGCCCGCTGTTAATGTCATCACTTGCAAACGCCAAATGCGCGACAGATTTTTATCCCGGTTACCTCATTGTCCATTTAGGAAAATTGTACATTATAACTAGCTTCTGCCCGAGGCTTCACCCGCGTGGATGTCTGAAATTATCCAACGGGAACGTGCTACTAGGACAAAAAGCTTATTTGTTACTCCATAACATCTCTCAGCTCTCTGCCAGTGACAGTCCCGTCAAAAAAAAAAAGTTGTAAGAAGCGTATATACTTTCATAATATATGCATTTAATGAAAAGCTGTTATTTTGATATTACAAACAGACAGATGTGTAGATTCTATACATAGACAAATAAATAAAATTGAAGTGTCTGTCTATGATACCATCTATACATCATATTCATCATCATCTATATATCATGTAAAAGTAAACCATCAATCGCATTATATCCAACCTTATTATGTAGTTAAATTACATATGTATTCCAAGATCGAGGAGCTGCAAGTGTCAAAGCAACGTTCCGGGATCAAATATACCAAAGGAGTAATTAACAGGGATCATTCACTGTAGTTACTCGTACTGTGATTATTGCTGCTTAATGTACAAATACACGTGAAGGGAGCTACTGTGTAAAGGTTAAGTGGCACACGGTTGATTAGTCAATATTTCAGACAACTTTGAACTTAACTTAATAATGCTGCCAGCCTTTTGGGCACTTATCCCATTGACAGCGATGCGGACGAATTTTTTGTTGCCCAATGAGCCCCTACCTTTTTCTTTAATTTTTTATTATATACTTGCATATAATATATATACATATATATATATTTAAGTGTTAGCTTGTAAAAATAGTAATTAATCAGTGTATGTTAAATAAAGAAATATAAATACAGTTTGAACTTAAATAAAAATAGAAAATATAAGCAGGTTCACTGGTTTACAGCAAGTTAAGGCGACATGAGTAGCTTAAAATACTACCTACAGCTAGGTTACTGTATATTATTTGTCAGTGAGCCCCAAAGGCCCCAAATTAGACAGTTAGTCTGTATCTTCGGATTAAATTAAAATTAGGTTGCATAAAAAATAATTCTAGAATACTAAATTATACACTAAAAGCTAAAATTCGATACTAAAGCTGATACAGTCGTAGTAGTTTATTACTAAACATTAGTCATTCTTTCTTGCTGTTTCTTCATCACCTTTGTTTTGTTAACCTTAGTCTGAGTGTAATACTAATATAGTTTTAAGACCTTTGTAACTAATAATTATTCAATTATTATTATAAGACTCGTGAAGGAACATTACTTGTCATTGTGATCTTGTTCTCGAAACTGTAATTATCTATAGTCTTCAATTATTTTCGTTGCTTATATGTTTAGTACGTAAGATATGTGTATATCTGTGTGTGTGTCTGTGTGTGTAAGATATGTGTAATTTTAGTATATGTATTATTGCACCAACGAAAACCCCATTTTATGTCCAGGCAAATCACTGTTTATTCCAACGATGCCTGGAAGAGATCGCAGAAAACGATAAGGCCGCCCATTGTATATTTTTAGTGTTTTATCAATTTTATTTGGTATGTATTTTTGTCGTGTACAACAAAGTATATACAAATAAATAAATAAAAATCATTAAGTATTGATATACTATATATTTTAAATTGTGTTTGTAATTGCTAACAAATTGGATTTAATGTTCTGGAAAATAAATAAATGATGCTGATAATGGTGATTACAACTGAGTCTTACAACTTCCAAGCAGGCGGAGTTTTGGTAAATTAGTCAGTATTAACGAAATAATTACTGATTAATTTTCTCAACCCGTATTGTAACCCCTTTGATGCCCTCGTTGTATTTTAATTGACATTTAGCAAGGATATTATTATTATATTATTCACATAGGAAAATAAAGTTTCGACCAAAGTTGAAAATTAATTTTCATTAAAAAAAAACTCCACGGTCAAGAGTGGTTACACTGATTACAACGCTTTTATTTTTTAATATTCTAGACAACATTACAGTTAAGCCAAGATTCCATAATTTTCTCCACTCGATTTAACAAAAAGCCACGTAGGTAAAAGTTATAAATAAACCGGGACTTTTCCTATAAGGAAGTAATAATAAAAAAAGTGTGATGCTTTTCCGAGACTTTATTTACGCAGTAATTAACTTCATTTAAAAAGAAAATGTTTAATAAGGGTCAATAGAGAGAGGCTAAACATAAATTCTTAATTATTAATTTAGTAGCAACGCTTTCTAAATATGATGTCAAATTCTGTTAATTCGCATTAAGGGGGAAGCGCGAGGGTAGCCCGCGAAATTCAAATCTAACGTTTTTATTTTTGCAATTTTCAGCACCCTAATTGCGTAACACACAATCAATCTCAATCTGAATCATTTTGAAGGATATTGCTAATCCATTGCTTCATATGTTCAAAAAATGTGTCATGCTCAATATCGTAATTATTGCAATGAATGTTGTTGAACTGTCAAAATGAAACCGATTCCGATTGATCGTGTGTTACGCAATTTAGGGTGCGGGTCAGTGTCAGGTTAGGTATATGATGAACAAAATATGATTCGCGACTTTAAGAAGTATTTATTTACAGAATTATAATCATTAAACTCATCGATACCAAGTTCATATAACCCTGTTGATTTATATTTCATGAAATAGTCATTCAATAGGGTTTTAATAGGGTTAGGGTTAACTGACCTGAAAATTTGAATTTCGCGGACTACCCTGGCGCTTCCCCCTTAACTAATGCAAATCCATAGGACATCGCTGAAAATACAGCTTATCTATACATATACACTCGAGAGCAATGAATCCGGATCACTTGAAGAATCCTAAAAATCTCGGAAACTAAAAATGCTAGGTTAATGCAATAAATTGTATTTAATAGGCAATGTAATACTCCTTAAATGAAGTTATTAAAACTTCTTAGTTATTGTAAAGTTATATGATAAAAAAATCAAATTTGAAAAAGGGCCACTTTCGAAGATGGAACTACGAAATTACAGCATTTGGTTTTGCTTTTGTTTGTAATCTGTCATTTATGTGGGTACATAAACCATGTTGATAGTGCTCTATATTCATTATTCAAGCTGAAATTATGTCGCTTACGCCTGAAGAATGCACCAGAATACTTACAATGCTGGAAACCGGCCGGAGTCAGCGCGATACAGCCAGGACTGTCGGTGTGTCGCTGTCAACAGTACAAAGAGTTCTCCGACGTTACGAAGAAACTGGTTCTAACCTACGCAGACCAGGAACGGGCAGAACCAGGTGTACCACAGCACGAGAAGACCGATACTTGGTGAACACCATGCTTCGAAATCGCTTTCTCACAGGAACTGAACTCACAAATCAGTTTCGACGCCTCGGAGGAAGTAACCCAAGTGCATGGACAGTAAGACGTCGGCTTGCTGAATCTAACTTAAAACCCCTTAGACCTGCAAACGGCCCTAAACTGGAGCGTGGGCATAGTATTTCAAGACTAAGATATGCCCAGAGCCACGTAAATTGGAGTATTGAAGATTGGTCAAAAGTTATGTTCTCCGACGAATCAAAATTTATGCTCTACAAGCACGATGGAAGACACAGAGTGTATCGAAGACCAGGGGAAAGATTCAAGCAAGCATGCATCGAAGAAAAAGTAGCCTACGGTGGTGGGTCTGTACTTGTGTGGGCCGGAATTTCTTCTGAAAGTCGCACAGAGCTGGTGATCATAGAAAACGGCTCTTTAACTAGCGTAAGATATGTGGAAGAAATCCTCAATGATCACGTTGGTCCATTTATGGTCAATTTAGGTGAGGATGCTATATTTATGCATGACAATGCCCGACCTCATACAGGCAGGATTGTGAATGACTACCTTCAAGAGATGAACATTACTCGTATGGAGTGGCCAGCGCGCAGCCCGGATATCAACCCGATCGAGCATGCTTGGGACGAGCTAGGCAGATGCGTAAAACAACGAAACCCTCCCCCAATCACGCTTCGTGAGCTCAAAATTGCTCTCACAGAGGAATGGGAGAATATTCCCCAAAATTGTATAAGGAACTTGGTGTACAGCATGCCAAACCGCGTAAACGCAGTAATGGAAGCACAAGGAGGCAATACGAAGTATTAAAATTCAAGAAAATCGTAATAAAGTTCAAAAATTTCATGTTACCTATTTTTGTTTTAAGGAGAGATCAGCAGTTTTTTTCTTTATGTAATTTTGTGTTAATAAAATGTATGGTGACTCATATTTTTTTTACTTTCATTTAAGGAGTATTACATTGTCTATTAAATACAATTTATTGCATTAACCTATCATTTTTAGTTTCCGAGATTTTTAACATTCTTTAAGTGACCCGGATTCATTGCTCTCGAGTGTAGTTTTAATAAATTAGTAACTTAGAATTTTATGTCCGTTTGTCTGTTTGTCTGGATGTATGTTCCGGATTGGCGCAAAAACGGCTGAACGGATTTGGTTGAAAGGCACACAGATAGTTTATAACCAGGATTACTTTTACAACTACTACTTACTGGAGGGGTACTTTTGATCACGGATAGTAAGTTCCCGTGGGATATGTTTCGACATCCCCACGGGCGAAGACACGGGCAAAAGCTAGTCTTCAATATTATGTGACGGCCGTATACAAGAAGGCATTCTTTTTCACATTGAAAATTTTAAACAAAATACAAAAATAGAATGACTAGAAGTTTAGACATGCCGTCCGAAATTAAAATGTCAACCAACCTTTTTCAAATTCCACCCTTTACCATAACATTTCTTTATTTAAGTGTGTAAACGAAAACACATATCGCCTCACTTTAACCTCATATATAAAATAAATGGGGATTTACAATGTTTTATAAGTGGGGTGAACATAATGCTACATCATTTTAGGTACCTATATTTTCTCTGAACCATTCGAATAAAAAATGTAGGCGTGGTGTGTGTCATTTTACTCACAGTTTTTATTTTATTTTCATAATAATTATGACGTGCTGTACTTTAAATTCAACGAAACTGGATTAATTAGAATGGTGCATTCACATTGTGAATGCACCATTCTAATTAATCCAGTTTTAACTACCACCATTCAACATTCACATTGTCCCCATTCTAATGATGACGACAGTCGTGAAAAGTGCAAGTTATCTTTAAAGGCCATAAAAGGCTTGAGAAAAACCTCTGTGATAAATGTAGGTACTCATGTACAGTAGGTATGTATTACGGTCACGCAACATTTTACGTGGGAACGAAGCCAAAAACTGACGACACTGCACTGACTGCACTCTGTTAACCTTTTTCTTTCATCCTAGTTAGTGTATGCTCAGTTTACAAACTTGGAACCCCTCGTAACAGAACAGCTGGACTATTCTACTGCTGTCAATAGTGTCAGAGGGGCAATTCCCGCAATCGTAAGAACGTTCATAGTCTGATCTCAGTCGCAATCTGTCAAAAATACGTCTAATTTCCCTACATTTTAACAAGTTTTTGATATTGATTGTCGCTGAGATAAGATTGCGACTTGAATTTGAACGTTTTTTAAGTACGAGAATTGGCCTTCAGATGAAGTCATTGATATACCAATGGGTGGCATGACAGTTCACTTCACCTAAGTTTTCACGGTAAGATTTTTACATAATAAACCGGCAGAACGTACTATGTGCACATTTTATACAACAGTAAAAAATAAAGCGGCACCAATAGCTGCCAGAGCTTTAAATCAATACTTTAATTTAAAAGGCATTGGGGTGCATTAAATATAGCCTCCACGAGTGGCAAGGCAATACTTAAATGTACGTGGGCCGCACCCCTCGCACCCCTCGCTGTCAGCCCCACCACAACCTAACTGACTGGCTAATATTTTTACTTTTAGCTGTTCTATCGCGAAAAAATAATCAGTCATCCCATACAAAACTTCAATACCTACTCGACCCAAATATATGAGACGATTGATAATTTTTCGCAATAATGATGCCGGTCCCATAGAGAAAGTTGTTCAGTTTGATGGTCTGTACCACTCTTAATTTTGACCATACCTTTCTGATACACCCTGTATATGTACTTAGATAGTTTGTGCCGCAACAAGACTGAGCAGTTAAAGAAGTAAGGTATTGTGCAGTTGTGGGAGCTATTGAGTTTGCATTATATAAAACAAACAAGCTCTTCTTAAGAAATAAGCAGTACCTTTGTACTCAGTACTGAGATGTTGTACATTTGTATCCATTTTACTGTGTCCATTGTAAAGGTTGTCCGCTAAATTCTTATGAAGTACAGGCTGGCAATAGATTAACTCTGGTCATATTCGAACAGCCAAGCAAGTTTAGAACGAGATGTCAAATATTTTGTATGAGGTTTTCTGTTTAGAATAAAACAAGGATAGTTTAGGCGGGAAAATGTAAAGACGATCAGTCAAAATAAACGTGAAGAAATCGTAACGTTATTTGATTTCTTAGAAGAGCTCATCAGATCTTTACAGTACATAAATAAACAATTTTATAACTTAATTTTAAAGGTTTCAGACTTCTTTAACTTTTGCGCAAAGATTCTCAGTACAAGCATAATGACTAAGTCTAAGTTTAGTACTTGTATACGTATATTTCATATACGCCATGTATACGCATGGTGTTATAATATGAAATCACTTATTCAGACATCATCAATAAATATGGATTATTCTGTCGGACGAAGCAAAACTGTGGTTTATTTGTGAAGCAAGTAGAACAGTTGGCGGGAAAGCAATTATGCTCACTGTCGGCCACCTATTTCAAATTGGATGGTGTTGTAGGATACTCGCTAGATATGACTACACGTTGCTGCGTTATTGAATGCACTCGAGCAGGAATGAATGGTATCAGTGCGAAAATAATTGTTACGAAAAGATTTATTACAACAATCATACATTTAATATGAAAAAAAATCCCGGAATCTCTGAGAAAATTCACTCTGTCTTTTCACGATAGCTAAATTAACATTCATTTGCTTATAATTTATGGTAGGTACAGTCACCAAAGGAGATAAGTAACCAGGGTCTTCGGATATAGTTGAAGTTTAGTAAGAAACCGATAGATGTTTTCGAATGATATTTAATTAGGTAAATGAATTGTTGGTTTTCTATTAACTAAATGGAATTTTATTCGAAAACATCAATTGGTTTCTTACTAAACTTCAACTATATCCGACGACCCTAGTTACTAATCTCCTTTGGTGAGCGTACATAAACAATTATAATTAGTAAACTTGCGTTCACTATGAAAAAATGTTCGGCTGGCTAAATAATAATAATTTGGATAGCGGCTAGCAAGATTTTCATAAAAAATTAGGTCAAAGTTGATACCTACTCAGGGTCGGTTGCTTTTAATCCTTTAAAAACCTCTAGGAAGTGTAAGCGTTGCCGTCTCTGCGGGCCGTAATAACACTAACTCTTATAAACTGGGATTATACCACTCTCCGTAACACGACTTAAATTCAAATATGCACTTGCTTAAAAATGCTGCATATTTCGAGAATATTATATGTATGAGAGTCTCATAGTTCTAATCTAAAGTATGCTTATACTAGAGCTTGTTTTCGAAAAGAGTTTAGGTACTTTTCGAAAGCTCATAAGACTAGAAATATGACACTTGATAAGCCCCTTTAAATTTACACAAGGTTATGTTACTGTAAAAATCGATATGCACGAGACAGAAGCACAAAGATGCTGTCTGTTGGAGGAAAGCGAGTTTCCACAAGAATGTTGCCACACGGATCTTTTATAAGTTTTAATCCTAGTGATTTACATAGCTCAACTTACGATGGTATTCACAAAAACAATGTAAAAACAGGATTATTTGGTCACCCTTCGTATTTCTGAAATTTTTATTAGAAGCTTACGTTTTTCTTATTAGAAGCTTACGTTTTGAGCCTCGTACACTTGAGAATTTAAAGTTCTGGTTTTTCGAAGAAACACTCCGTTTTGCAATATTGTTCATTTTACAAGTCATTTTGCTAATCTCTTCTGTAACATAAATACGCATACAGTACCTACCATCAACATCATCAATGATAAAATCGACCAAGCATTACTTATGACTAAATTCACTGTTGTTTTAAAACAAGATAACGGGGTAACAAGATATTTCAACTTTTAAAACACAATGTTTTAAAAGTTGAAATATCTTGTTACCCCGACCCTCGGCCTCGCATCGCATCGCCCGCCCGCGCTATTACTTCGTTTTCGCTTAGCGTTCTCCGTGACATTTTTTCTTTTTGGAAAACCCAATCTCAAAGAATTTTTCAAATCCGACTGGAATTTTCCGATATTAGCGCGATCAAACAAAAAAAAAAATGTTCAGCTTTATTATTAGTATTAATAATAATAATATTTTATTGATACAAGTCCTTACAATAATTATGCTTAATATCTAGCAAAAGTTCACAATAATTAGTATTATTAGTAATGTGTTAACAACCTAAATAAAACTCACATTTTACTTTATCTAGTTGAATAATTAACAAATGTTTACCAATACACAGCGCTGTTTCAACATTTACTTCCTTCCTAATAAATACTTGCGCAAAAATGCTTGGAATGCAATATTAACCAGATAGTAAAGTCGGGAATACGAATTTGCATAAACATGCAATTAGAGCTAGGCAAGGGACGTCCTGGCAGTGATAATATGGAAGAAGAAACTCCGGTCATTCATAATATTAACATAGACATTAGTCATGCATTTACGCAAAGCTTGACATATATTGTGAAAGATTGAATTGTTAATCAACCCTTTGTTAATGAGAGTACCTTATCATAATTACATTTAGAAGTTATATATTCAGACATTAGCGCCGCGAAACACGTAAGTTTCTACTTCAACAAATTGACTTCCGGAGAAGTGCTTCCTTCCTTTTAACTTTTAGAACTCTGTTGTGAATTCCATCCTTTTTTCGTTCTAGTTAAATTACGGCTCAACTCTTTACACCGCCATTCCATTTTTTATTTTGCTGCTCTCTTAATATAATGAAGAAAGTAGAGCATATACTTGTTCAAAGCGAAAGCAAAACGAATCAAAATGTGACGTGTTCCACATTAAACAAAAAAGTCAAACATTAGATTTGCAGTCGAGTACATGTTTAACTTCAAGAGTCAACGTTTAAATCCGTACTTTGACTTAACATACCGTGTTTTACGTAAATTCAAAGCTACGAGTTTGCTTATTTCCCTTTCCGGCTTCACCCCCTCCCTGCCCCTTTTGCATTTAAGGAGCCACCGACCCCCAGGAGCTTTCTTACAAGTCTGTTATCTAATAATATTCGGCAGCAGTTTAACCGTGTGTGCCCAGTTAAGAATAGGTCAGCTCGTCTGCGCCTGAGGGGATTGTAAGATATGACGAAGGGCAGTCTGCATATAAATCTAGTCAGATGGCCAGCGGCATCCAACTACCTATTAATAATAGTGAAAACATTAAACTGTACCTTAATCACCGAGCCAGAAAGGTAGTCGATAGAAAATCACCCAAAGCACTAATAAAAATACAGATAAAATTACAAGATCGTATAATTGGATAGCCACAAATCATATCGGAGGCATCTTTTTTGACGGCTTCTGATTTATAACGCCAAACCCTACACATAGCTTTAGCTTAGTAATGAATATAGTTTATTCTTCAAGTGTTTTATTCGGAAAACATTTTATAATAAGTATAACCTTGTAACTCAATGTTAATAAAAGAATACATCGAAAACCGTTGAACATTAAATTTACCAGAGCATTTATGTTTAAGTTACAAATACCATAAACCAAACAGTTTACTATAAACAGTAAATTGTTTAGTAATAAAAACATAGGAGAAACTCAAGGGACTCCTTTGAATTTTTCTCGTAATAATGTTCCAAAAGTGGTTCATAGTTTGAGAGTAAAATAGTAAATGCATTTCACACAGTTCAATCGAGATAAAGTGTACATTTAATTGAACACAAGACAAGAAATACTCTACGACAATAAGTCCTGAAAGTAAGATGCAACAAAGAAATCATGGCCGATAAAAGGCTACGTGGTCTTGCAAGCTCTAGCGACTCGACTATTGTTAGACAAAACCAGTGGAGAGTGAGGCTAGCATCTAAACTCGCATAGTGTAGGACACCTCGGAACGATTTGCTAAGAGTGGCTGGCAAAGATTGGATGCTTAAAGCTGGAAGCGGGCTCAGGGGCGCTTTTTGGATGTACCCCATATTACTGGACACACATTGACTAACACGTATACTGCTACCGTGATTTTTATATTTTGTTCAGTGGAAATCAAATCGGATCGAGCTTTAAACTGATACTTAATGTACTTAAGTAATGTTCCAATGCTGGGCAAAGGCTTCTTTTTCCATTTTCCACACACGTTTGGTCTCTAGCATTGTGATTCCATTGATCTTATTCAACAATTTAAATAAGGAAACAAAATATTCTTAAAAATGTATATACACATTTGTACTTCTGCTCGATAAATTGCAATAGCTTTGTTCAATATTGCATCGAATTCGAAACTAAGCGCTGTCATTTGAGGATGTGGATTGGACATCTCTGTGTACTCTTCCTCTCGGTTCATTTATATTCTATTAGGTATCTTCACAAGTCCCTATACCTCCTTATACATTTTAAACCACTTCGGTACACAAGAATTATTCAATAAAGAACTTTACAATCCTCAAGTTATTAAAGCTTTCATACTTAATTACAAATTGAATTTGCCTTTAGAAAAATTAAAAGCATAATTCAGAAAAACTTTTACGTTTTTCCTTCATTTTATCACAAGAAAGAACGTACCTATAATATAAAGCTGAATACTGTTGTATTTCCAAAGCGGAACGCTTTTAAAATCGAAACTACATAATATTGAGCGGCACTACAACCCCAAACCACCCCGAGGGACTTATTTGCAACAATCTGTGTTCACAAATAATATTACCAGAGCTGCTTTGTGTTATATTAACTTTAGATTTATACAGATTGAAACGTCTATGAATATTTCTGTTGTTTACCAGACACTGCTACGAGTTGTGGGCCAGTAAACAAGGGTTATGAAGTGGAACATTATGAAGAGGTTAATGACGTGTTAGCTAAGTACGACTGAAAAAAACAAGACAATGTAAATGATATTTCGAAGGTATTATAATTTACTAATGAGTCTTCGCTAAGCAACAAATAGTATTAGTAAATGTCTAAGGAAATATGTTTCTATCGTCTCATATCATTGGAACAATGTTTGATTTTTTTTTTGTTTATTTCCCGACTCCACAGGAAAACAGTCGGTAAAAAATATCGTTTAGTACCCAATTATATTTCTTCAATATGTTTATATGTATGGAATTCAACCTCAAAGAAGTGGTTTCAATATTCCATTTCCCCTGTAAACACGTGGACAAGAAAGCTGTATGTACACATAACTAAACACACAAACCTGGTTAAGTTTTATCCGGTCCATATCTTTCGTAATTCATGTAAGCATGGAACAAGCACCCTGTGTATCGAACAAGTGACATCGAAAGTGGCTAGCCACTCATCCTCGACGTTAGAGACGATCAGCCGCCACAAAATAGACCAATGGAGTCCATTCCCGTAATGTAAAAGGGCAATGAACGTAACAATATCGTAAAAGTGGTGTAGTCAGGTCACAAACGGTGGGGACACGTGAACGCAAGAATTTTCGTCATAATTCGGAGGAGTTAACGGGCTCCCGGGAATCACTTTCATTTTCACTTAGCGCCACCGACTGCTCCATAACCATTAAATCCTCTTGTTTACTACTGCTCTTCGTCGGTTCAAAGGCACCGGCCCTCTCGCCACTTATCTAACTTATTCACAGAGCAAACTAAACAGTAAACAGAGACGAAACCATTTTAGTAGGTATACACAGTCATCCCCAAACAAGATACAATTTTAAATCGCCGCCTGCACGAATTTTAAGCTCGGTATAAATTAAATATTCAAATTCAAAAGTACGAGACTCAAATTCCTTTTGTTATCGTTCTTCTTGCGCCTGTTTATTTATATTCTGTGCTGAAATGAAAAATAGAGCACTTGTGACGTAAGTTGGTGTGATGAGCTTGTCTGTGCCGGGGCTAGGCAGCTAGGCGGTACAACTTTACATTCATTCTGCAATCCTTTATGATACGTGAATAATTCAGTGGCGGAGTAAATACATACTCATTTAACTCTTTATGTTTAACGTTTAATCTAAATTGCTTGTCGTGTTCCATTATGAATTTCGGTTCTCTGTAATATCTTAAGACAGGGCACAGAAATTACAGTTTTTTATTTAATATTGTACAAAGTAATAAAGGCGTTAGTGTATTAGGCACTGGAAAACTTTCCGTTGCTGTCAACATGTGCTTCCGTATTCACTCTAATATTGTAAAAGTATGTTAATGTTACAGAGGTAGTTACATAAGTACATTAAAATAATAGCCTTTCTCTCTTAATCTTATCTGATCTACCCCAGAGTGTGCAGGGGAGAAACTAAAACCTAACCCATGTTCGTTGTAAGTTTAATGAACAGCTTCCGTTACTTCAACGAGTAAGTGTCAAAAGTTAGGTAGGTACTGTAGAAACAGTCAAGTAGAAACAGTGTTTTTGAAACGGAGGTAATACGGTGCTTTACTTTGTATAAAATTCATCACCACTGCTCTCAAAACGGTGAAGGAAAACATCGTGAGGAAACCGGCATGTCCTAGATACGAAAAATTCGAAGACCAACCCGCGTGGTGGATTAAGGCCCACTCCCTCTCACCGAGAGGAGGCCTGCGTCCCAGCAGTGGGAACATTATAGGCTGATTAAGCTTACGCAGAAAGTAAATGTATCTTCTATAAATACATATTATAATAAAATCGTAGCGAAGTCTAAATTTTACATTGAATATTTTGAAAAAAAAAAGTAAATGCTACGAGGTCTGGGAACGATTCTAATGCCAAAAATATAGTTTTTAGAAGGTTTGTCTGAATGTACATAATATGTATTAACGCAAATACTACCGCATGATTTTGTTCAAAGACATAGGTATTCCCTATAAGTCTGGTCAGTCTGTAGGCTGTAAAATATCACGCTGTTTGCGATGGGGTATGAGCAATATTGCATTATGTTTGTATTCTTCCACAGTTTAAAACGTAGTAAATTGTAAAAAGACAAGCCTTAGGGTTAAAATATTGATAGTTACGGAATTAAGTTCGATTGCTTGTAAGTTCGATCCACTATTGATCTTTTTTTGTGTTTCTTTTACATTTTGTCATACTATTAAACGGTTCCAAGAACGTTGGGCTTATAATACAATATAATAATCAGTACTTATTTAATTAATGTGCCGACCAGAAAAACTAAGTACCTACTTCCTGTTTTCTTATGAGAAAAAACATATTTTTCAAAATTAATCACCCCGGCTGCTGCTTGAGATTGAAAATGCCAAAAATCTTATTTTTATAACAAGTCATCAGCCTATAGCAGTCCACTTCTGGACATAGGCCTCTCCTGTTATACGCCATTCAACTCGATTTTCAGCAACTCTCATCCAGCAGCAGTTGGATGAGAGCAGGATCGATCGCTCCACCTAGCCTGAAGGCATCCCACCGACACATTTGACACATTGACCTTACGTTTACCGATTCGCGGTCTCCACTCAAGAACACGTCTACCCCAACGGTCATCCGTTCTACGGCTAATATGGCCGGCCCATTGCCACTTCAGCTTGCTTATTCTGTGAGCTATGTCGACAACTTTAGACTTTTTTTCCGGATAACCTCGTCATATTTATACTCGTAACAAGTGTTTTAAGCATAACATTTAAAAAATACTAACTTTTAATTGAATCCCAAACATGTTCTAACTTTTACAACATACCTAGATCTTCAATTTATGATAGTTGATGATGATAGTTCATAGAATGTACACAGAAAAACATCATACGTCTCTTCTGTCAACTATGGCCATAATAATAATACATATATGGTCAGGTGACTTTTAATGACAAATCCTGTGTGATGACAATCCACTGTTATTTTATTTTAGTGAAAGCTGTTCGTCAGGAATAATCAGTTAGAATGCATCAGTGTTGTGCCATTAGGTAGTATATGCAGGAATGCAGGCATTCATTCGTTTTGACTGCTGAGCCCAAAACTACAAACGTAATATAAAGGGGAGTTTTATAAAAATGTGGCTGTTATTTTAGTATATTGTGGTGTTTTACGACTTCCACGCGAACGAAGACGCGGGCAGAAGCTAGTTGGAAATAATCATTGGTAAGCACGTAGAAAAGTTTTGTTCAAAGATTACCTAATTACCTAGCTATCTTATGTTTTAGAAACTCGTCCGGTCTTTAGTCTTCGTTCAATTCAGTAACATCTCATCTTTATCTAAATATGTAGCTCTTTCATTTCTGTTTTCAGTATACAAACAGTACTACTGTATATAAAATATAACTTTGTTTTCGCACTCATTTCCCTCACAGAGATTTGCGTCGGGACTTCGCGAAGCAATGTTCACCAGTAATATGTTGAGTTTAAAGATAGCCTGCTTGCACAAGCAAAACATCTCTACATCTTACATGTGCATCTGTAAACTTAGATACAGCTTGGAACATGACAGTCTGGGAGATGTGTATCGATAACAGCAGATGACTCTGCAGACTAGTACCTAGGTACTAAGTTTGATACTATTGCTACTTGAAGAATAAAACCTAGCACATAAGTACTTACACCTATTTTCTGGATTGATTATTTAATTCTAACTAGGGCCTTACCACACCTCCGCCGCGAAAGTATTAATGGGAAACCGCTGAACGAATTCCGCTAAGAAACATTAAGCTGCGATATGTCGCGATTCCAGTACCGGAACATCATGAGAGTCAGTAGAAGCAAAATGTCGTCACTTTCGACTTAGTAAATACAATCGGTCTACTTCGGACCTCTTACACAAATTTTTCCGTAAAATGAACATCCATTTTACAACAAGAAAGTTATATTCCCAGTCGCCCACATGGATTGCCACCAGGTGGCAATCGGGAATTAAATTCCCAGTTGCCACCGGGTGGCGACTGGGAAGTTATTGCCCCCACTTCAAACCACTGGAACTGGGAATATAAAAAAATTGTTTCGCGTTTTAAACTTTTCGATTACCACAGATACTTGCGAAACAAAGTGGCACCGCAACAAAATAGCGGGCTGAGCGTGGAGGTGTAACTGGCTTCCGAGCAGATCGGTGAAATCACGTGGGACAAAAATAGTATCATAATCGAATCTATGCGTTAGAACAGGCAGTTTCGCTTCTGTTTCACTTGTTGTACAACAGACAAGTCGTGGCGAAACTACTGCGGTTTCGCGGCAGAGATGTGATACCCGCCTAAACGCCGATATCAGACGTATGTGAGGGTTCATTTTTGTTTCTTTCCACGTTCACATGACACCGACTAAATTATATAGGAATTAACATTCATCTGCTCCTTTCATTTCATCTTCATTGCATTGCTTATTCGATAGGCGAATGAAAGATGTCGAATGCCGAAATCCAACATCGTTAGATCGGTTGACTAATGAATTCATTTTGTCTTCAGACATTTCATTTCAAGCGAAAGGCACAAAAATTTAAACAAAAAGTGAAGCTTTTGATATCAGCTTTACGCTACACTGAGCGACTCAATAACGCGTAATTTAAACAGAGGATTTTTGAATCTGAGAGATATGTTTTTGTTTAATTAAGCTTCTAACAGCAGTGCCCAGTAGTATCGGCGCCGACATACGCGATGTAGGTCGTGAGTTCGAACCCATGCAGGCATTGTGTATTTAATTTCATCACCACTGCTCTCAAAAAGGTGAAGGAAAACATCGTGAGGAAACCGGCATATCTTAGAACCAAAAATTCGAAGATATGTGACATCCACCAACTCGCACTGGGCCCTAGTAGTGGATTATGGCCCACACCCTCTCACACAGAGGAGGCCTGTGTTCCAGCAGTGGGAACATTATAGGGTGATTATGCTAAGCTTCTAACATACTATAATTATTTGTACCAGTTAGTAGACCTTAATAGGTAGAAACTTACTGAATCAATAATTTTCGATTAAATTACCTGGAAAATTGCCCCAATGAATAACTAATAAGTTTGTCCCAACAGTAAGATTAACATCTGGAAGTATTTCGATAACCCCGTCACGTCAAAAGTGTGACTGTCCTAAAGGGGAACATAAATAGGTACCTT
This sequence comes from Apamea crenata, assembly GCA_949629185.1. Taxonomy (NCBI): domain Eukaryota; kingdom Metazoa; phylum Arthropoda; class Insecta; order Lepidoptera; family Noctuidae; genus Apamea; species Apamea crenata. The sequence goes on along the minus strand of OX451360.1, from coordinate 11,635,641 downwards.
GTCGACTGGACACCTCCCCTGAGGTCTGAACTTCGGAGGGTTAAGTTAGTTAACTCATTAAAAACTGGTTAACTGCGAGGTCGTAGATGAAAGCGATGTTCGCCGCTTACCATTCGATCCTAGAATTATTTTGCTAGAAGTAAATAGTGCACAACGTTCCGTAATAGAATCTAATATCGTTAGAACAGTTAGTACCAACTTGTTCCTCGATTACCAATACAATAACATTTGAATTCAATGGGTTATTGTTATTTGTTGCTCTCTGTATCAATGCACCATTTAAAGCTCTGCTTACTAATAACTACAGTTTGAAGATACACAATGGAAATACTTTTATATCTTTTTATTACCTGTTTTTAGGACGAACTCAAGAAGACAAGGACAAGCACTCTGACATTAGCATAACTACGTAAAATTAATTTTAGAATTATCAATGACTGACCTTCTGTTAATATCACGAAATGATTAAATAACATCCGCAAATGACGCAATTGTATGTCATGTGCTCACTTTTCACACTTGTGTTTTAAATTCGTGGCTAACGCGTTAATTAAGCATTTAGTTTGTGAAAGTTGGGCGCGCAAATTGTTAAAAGTTGTTGGTGTTTTTATTGCACACGTTTAGCCAAAGTTGGACATTCAGTGGGATGCTATAAACTACATTATTCACAGTAATTCGGTCTGCTGTGACACGAATACACATAAAACGGTATTCTTATCTCATCCGAAATATCGGGCACGTAGCAAAGTCATAATTCCACGATGAAGTACCGCATGGGCAGGGAGCGCGCCCTTTGCAGTGGTGAGAGTGGTGATTCACTGTTACGATTACCCGCATATACCGGAAACTCTGCTCCGTTTTTTTCTTTAGGAAACAATGTAACAGCAGCACCTGAGAACCGAAACGGGAGAAAACAAAAAAGCCCATTACGCTGAACCTACCTGAACAGTGTTCGTACACGATTACAACTCCCCTTATGAGGAAAACGACGATTGATATTACACAAAATATTTATGTTCACTTTATGTAACATAGTTTTCTTTAGCAGCTGGCATGATACAAAAATTACATTAGAAAGTTTTATTGGAATTTTTATCTTTACTCTGTGGTTGTCTTTTTTTTCTTTACTTTGTTGTCTCTCTCTCTCTCTCTTCTCTTTGCGTACGCAAAATACGCGCATCTTGACGTGGTGGAGTTGCGGACACCAGCCCGTATTACCTATTACTCTGTTGTTAGCGACTGGTCTCTACTTCCCTGTACGAGTTCATTGTGGCCTTTAATAGTATATTTACTTAGTTATGGGCTTATATGATACTCGTTATACTTACTTAGCGTAGGCTCCTGGCTAACCACAAACACTATCACTTCTCATATTTTGTATCAAGAAGTGCCTTACAATTCCTATGCTATATCTAAAACATACAACATAATTCACAAATACTTACCGACGAGCTTCAGCCCTACCAATTTTCAGGTCAAAGTCATACCTAAGGCTTACCTACTATGAAAATTATAAGATAGATAGATAATAGGTCCTAGGTTAGTAAATAACACCAAACCAAACTCAATAAAAAGCCAGACACATAAAATTGAGATCGTCACATAGTCCCACGATCGGGACGCAGCTTCATAAAATCCACCTTTTCCACTAAATTCAATATTAGTATCCCGAACTGCTTCGATTATGTCGTTTGCACTGAAGTGTTTATGACGTCACCATTTCTCGTCCAACTTCGATCCAGACGAGTCGAGTGAGCATCACCTTTGATCGCTCTCTTGATAAGGCTGCACCTGCGACCCGATGCATACCAATAGAAAATAGCAATCTAGACTAGATTCGAATCCTAACCTCATAGAACTTTTGTGGGGAATTAAACCCTTTGATCGTGTTTGAAGTTCGAATCTGACCATTTTTTCGTTTTTGAAATGATAGGTTATGGCTATTGAACTCAAATATTGTTAAGCACATGATTAAGTGTAAAAATAAGTACCATTAAAGCTATCAATTTACCAAAATATTGTGGTTTTCGCAATTAAATGACATGATTTATTATCATAAGGTTAATGATACAAGACATAAAACATATGTACCGACCCATATACAATACCATTACTCCGAACATGATCTATGGAGAATAATTCTAGCAGAATTTTCATATTCACATATTTAAAATTCATTTTTAAGAAGTATAGAACAATGTCTGGGTCTAAAGTGTCCATAAATTAAAACGTTCTCGGGGGGCGAGTCTCAGTTTCCTGTCTCGGTATAAATAATTGGAGAACGATGAAATTTATTACGCAGACAAATTTTGACAAATCTTCTTTAAGCCCAGTGGCTAAGAAAAATCTTCGATCAATAACATTCCCGAGGTTTACCTGCCCCTTGCCTTTATTAAGCACTTCAATTAATGTTACAAATAAGTAGTTACCGTTGTAACGAAATGATCGACATTATTCACATACGTGAATAAATAAATAAATTAATACTCATTAATGAAGTCTACTTATGTTTTATTAATTTATCTTAACATGTTAATTTTCCTCCACGTTTCTTTACATCTTTAAAAAAAGATCAAAAAGATTCACTAATTATCACATTAATTCACGTTGCTGTAAGAATTTTAAGATGTGAATCGAAGACAATACATTAAATATGTCCCTATAAATCAAAATTCGACGGAAGCAAATTAACCTAATAACCCATGAGTAATAAAATTAACCAATGAAAACATTTATTGCTAAATTCATAGAAAAGGTTTTATATTATATAATACATTCGTTCTCGTCACACTCACACATCTAATTTTAACATAAACGAGAAGTGTCAAACTTATTAGTCAAAAATAGGAAAGTTGGCAACTCCTTCGCACAGACTTACGATATTTCGGGCGTATGAGTCCCGAAGGTGTCACTAAAAGTTAAGAATGAAATCCAGAGGGGCAATTCCCGCATTTAGACTTTCGCATTCTAATCTGCCAAAAACACCTTCAATTTCCCTATATTTTTGACAAGTTTTTGACATTGATTGTCGTTGAGATGAGATTGTGATTAGATTTTGAACGTTTTTAATTACGAGAATTAGTCGTCAAGTATCGTTCTGTAGCACAAAGAAGAGCTTAATGTAAACAAAAGTTGAATCACAAGACCCAGACAAAATAAATAACCTAATTCTTTAAATGCGAGATCGACACAAAGCTTATTTTATTTCATTTATTCAGACTTAACCTACTTTCCCAACTTCTACCTACACAAGTAACAATAAATGAGTATGACGGTTCACGCCAAAATATAGCGTTACATCACTCACGCTCGTTACTTGCGATTTTTCCCGCAATTTGCCAACTCAAGACATTTGACACTAATGACCTGCGCCAACTACCTGAACACGAGATAGTTCTCATTTAGTAAAACAACGAAGCGTAAAACTGATATCTCTATGATTTATATTCGGCTACGTCGTAAATTAATAACTTGGAGGCATCATTAGGATATTTTAGTCGTTCCTTCGAAGTCGTAGCGTTATTCAATATTTATTAAGTATTTGGTATAAATTAAAATGGTCGGCCCAGAAAGAAGTGGCGAGATAACCTGGACGTGAACTGCGAGGGCTGGTTCAAGGTGGCACGAGAAGGCCTTTGCCCAGCAGTGGGATAGTCTAGGCTAAAAAAATATATATATATATGTTTATATGTATCGTACCAACATGTCTATAATGATCACTATATTATGGGAATCCTTAACATTGCCTACTATTCATTATTCCATTGCATATAAGTCGACAACTAATTCAAGCTGTAAACATTTACTGCTGAAAATGAAGTTTCTAGAAGAACACTATAACAAAGGCTTACATGGCACATCTCCACAATCACCTCTTGGAAAACGGATTTCTAGTTACACTCTGCTCGCAATAATCTCTTGGTCATAATTGGTACCTCAAAGTAAACCACAATGGATTTAATACCTAGAAGGTAGTATTAAATCCTATGTTGGCTCACAGTTCTACGCCAGAGTTCAGTCGATTCGCGCCGTCTTGGAGCAAAGCAAGCTAAAGAAAACTGAAAATGATGAAGCGCTTATAGCAGTAAAGTCAGTTGACGATCACTTCGAAACTTTTTATACGTCCGTAGTATCTGCTGTAAATCAATTTGATTGTACAATAAAATCAACTGCTGGCTTGAAGATGGAAAAGATCCTGGGAAAATGATACAACGATGGATACGAGTATCATGTTTAACGTCATATTAACCTAAGAAAAAGTGGTTTTCTCAACTTGGTTCATGGAATTTACAATGACTTTGGCTATAATCAGTCACAAGATTGTCAGTCATTGATACTAAAGCTTTGTTCCGTTTTTAGTAACGACTAGCTATGCCCGCGACTTCAGTCATGCGTTTTTTTTTGCGGAACCCTAATGATGTCTAAAATAAAAATAGCCTACGTTACTCCTTATAACATCAGCCAGTGAAAGTGTAGAGTTACACCCCAACCAAAGAGGAAAAAAGATTATATAATAATCTCTAACTTATTTATTGTTTAAAAACTTAAAAACGACAACTTATAGCACGTAAGCACTACTTCTCCGGTAAGGTCAAAGAACACGGTACCAAAGCATCCACATTCAAAGACTGATTGCGGTAGTCGAGCCCTTAATGAAAACCGGCACGTATTTTGTTTATTTTGTCATTCTATTAATTAGGGACCTTGTTTACTGTTTCAATACGACAAGTCTTAAATAAGCTTCGCACGAATGAACTTTTATCAGTTTAATTTATTTAAGTATCCTCGCAGAAAGTAATTTGCTTTGCCAACAATTTTTCTACCTACACACACAAAACATTTAATTTTCTGGTTCAGAATTTACTTATTATATAAAAATTAAATCACTTATCTGAAACATAAATTGCGAAAGCAAATTAATCTTAGTAAAATGCTTGATCCATAGAAAAATATGAAGTGAGCCGAGGGAAATAATTTTCTTAGGAGTATAAATTAAATCAAGTACCTTGACGGTAAAGTGCGAGCCAAGTGCTTTTAAAAGCAGTGCTGACTGGTAGCTCTTACTTTCTGGTGTTTACAGGAAAATCTTTAACCCTTTTATTACAAGTGCCCGCCTGTTCCGCTTGCATGAAATGCTCCTGATTTTTCGGAAAGAAATGTAAGTTCCTTGCTTGGATGACAATGTATCAATATCATGTACCCAATTAGATTCGTTTTGCGGCTTAACCATACAGGGTGGCAGGAACATTGACGTGCAACCTGTTACCATGAATGCACATGATTCTAGACATTTTTCTTCGGGTATAAAAAAACAGCTGCTTCTTATAAAAGTGCGAAAGATTTTCGTCAATCATTTAAAAAAAAATACCAATTCCATAATTGCATTTTTTTTTAATTACCGACGAAAAATTTTAACGCAGGGTGGTTAAGAATCATGTAGTGAATCCATAGTAATAACAGGTTGCGCCTCGATCTGTATAGTCCAAATAAACAAACGGACAAACTTGCTTTGTTATCCGCCATATTTTCCTATCAACAGGAAAAAAAATGAGCATCAATAACACAATAATAGAATAGCTTCCTATCTAATTACATCGATCCCTCAGGAGATCACATATTGTATGGGTACAAAGGAGGCCAGTCCTTCACGACTTTATTTGTTTTATATTGCATCTTAAACGCAATTTCCTCAAGTAGGTACTTCCCCTATTTTTCCGTTCAATAGATAATAGAAACAGAGCTGAAGATGGGCCGTAACCATCAAACAATGATTGATATATTGAGAGCTTGGTTTTATCTCGCCACACATAAATCATTTTAGGCTCATTTAATGTCACAGTGAGTTCTTACCGATGTGATAGGCGTTTTTGTATTGATTGATAACACTGCAAAATACTTCAAACAATATTAATACCGAAGGAAAGCTTAGCTTGAATAGCTTTTAAACATTCCTTCTCATTTTCCAATCTCTAATATCATAATGGGATTATCAAGTAGCCGCGTAATTTTCTCTAATATTTCAGTTATTTTAATCATTATTGAAAGCTACTAAAATAAATTTTAAGTAAGTGCCAATAAACTAAGTCTGATAATAATATAATCATATAAAATACCAATAGCCTCGAATTTCTAACACCTAATGGACGTCCTGAGGATTCAATATATGAATCAATACGCAAAAGCAAGGCCTGACTTTGCACGCCATGGGATCTGGAGGCAAAAGTCCGCCCACATATTATAGGCGAGGACTCTTGCGAGTGGCGAGAGGAGGCAAAACGCCGGGGCGTAACTCCGCTGCCGCGAAAAATCACGGTACAGCTGACAGAGCTCCAGCGAGATTTCATGGCGACACTGAGAGTGCGATTGTCGCAACCCAGTGCTGGGCACGCCACGATTGCGGCGATAAGTCCCCTCTTTGAGGAGTGACTGGAGAGGTGCCACGGTGCCCCCTCACCTTCGGTCTGGAGCCGGTCCTCACCGGACACGGTTGTTTCGGGAGGTTCCTGTTCAGGATAAACCGGGAGGAAACGCCAGGGTGTCACCACTGTGTGGATCGCCCGGAGGACACGGTAGACCATACGGTGGAGCATACGGTGGAGGTCTGCCCGGCTTGGGCGGAGCACCGCCGCGTCCTCGTAGCGGCGATTAGCGGCGCCGATCTCTCGCGTCCGGCCCTGGTCCAGGCCATGGTACGGAGCGAGAGCGCATGGGAAGCCGCCGGCGGAGTGCGTAAGGGAGAGCCAATCTCTGCGCCCTCACGCCCCTAATCGCCGCAGGAGACGGCCTGGACGTCGGGAGTCAACAGCCAACCGTAGGCGCGGGCTTGCGGGCAGCGAGCAATGGGCAACTCGCCACACGGTAAGGACCAGCCCCGGGCCGACGGCGCGTTGTGTTCCACGCACGCCTCAAAGAGATGTCAGCACGAACTGACGGGGTCCGCTAGGGCCGATGCCTGCCAGGGCCGCGGGTTGTTCGAAAGAGATACCGTGGCCCCTGGCACAGGCAACTGAAGGAACACGGGTGGGTTTTAGTCAGTAAAAGTCTGACATGCCCTCCGGCTCCGCCCAGAGCGGGAGAAGTAATATGATGATTTCCCACCCAAAAAAAAATGCCTGACTTGGCAGTACATTCGGTTTATCTATGAAAGTGAGGGAGGAGAGAGGGCACCTGTGTGCACACATACTTGTGCGCTATAACATCTCCCGCGCCGAAGGTCCGCTGGTGTCCGCTGTGATTGGCCGCCGTGGCCGAAACTCGGTCTAGAGGACGTTTCTTTACTATCAGCTCTTGGTGGATGTCGAGATAGATAAATAGTCAGATATATAATGCTATCTTGTTTATACTCTTGGAACTCCTTTATGAAATTCACAACTTCTTACTCTTATGTTCATAGTACGTTAGTAACAAGTGTTTGGACGTCGTCATCTAGGCCGCAGGTCCGATTCCCGCATGGGCACATATATTTCCAGAGCTAACAAACATTTGTTCCGAGCCTAGATGTTCGTGGGTGTAATTTATGTGTGTAATTGCTTGCTAAATTAAATAACTCATTAATCAAACATTCATAGCTGTACACCGCCAGGATTCCTTTCAGGCGTGTGTTCACACTAGCTGAACCAGCGAATCGCCAAACGCTACATTTTTTAATAATTGGCGATTCATGTCACCTATATTTTATAAGATGGTTTGAAGTTCAGCCTTGAAAACGTATCAAACAGCCGCAAGTAAGTATCTGTGACAAATAAACTTATTTTTCTTGATTTCTGTCCTTTCATGTTCAGTAGAAAAGTCATACCCAACAGTATAGAATAGTTACTCTTTATATATAAAATTTTACAAAGGGTGACACAATAGGCGGTCTTATCGCTAAGAGCGATCTTTTAAAGACAACCTTTGGATGGATTAAAATTAAGGAGAGACAAATATAGTAGGTACATAGTCTGTGGTGTACCATTTCAATTATATAATTAATATATACATAAAGTATATTTTACTCATCTAAATAAATATATAAATATAATAACAAACATGAAACAAGAGCAAAAAATAATAATATAATAAGGATAGAGGCTTGATGGTTGGAGCTTGGATGCTTTTTTATCATAATTTTGAAAGCGGCCAAAGATTGAGCACGCCTTACCGACACGGGCAAGTCATTCCATAACCGTACTGCTTGAAGAGTAAAAGATTTGTCAAAGAAACTGGTGGAATGCATCGGCATCTCTAGTCTCAGGTTCTCCGATGACCTCAGATATCTATCATGTGTTTTGACGGCACGGTTGGCGCAGTGGTTAAGCGATTGACTGCTGCGCTGCGTGTCGTGGGTTCGATTCCCGCACGGAACAAATATTTGTATGACCTACATGTATTTGTTCCGAGTCTGGGTGTTTTTCTATCTATAATATGTATGTATTTACAAAAAAAAAAAAATTGTTTATAAGTAGTTTATGAGCCATCTTGTTACCATAACACAAGCATTAGGTTGCTTAGCTTGGGACAAATGGTGCTGTGTGAAATGTCCAGGAATATTTATTTAAAAAAAAAAAATATTAAAAAAAAAATGTATGTCATGAAGGAACTTAAAACGTTCTTTAAGATAAGAGGGGGGTTTTAGGATTAAACAAAATACTGTAGAGCTGATATAAGATATGAGAATTTATCAGTACAAAGCATATATAATAGATAGGTATGCAGCCGTGCAGGTGGTACAGATTTAAATTGCAAAATCCGTTAATTAAAACAACCTAAATTCAAGACGAAGTTTATTTAATAGCTTAAAAATATAGAAACTTAGTTCAACATGAACGTAGGTAGGTACATTTCGTGTTCATTCATTGAATATGGAAAAGGATTAATTTTTAAAACTTTACTCAAATTATATTCATAGATCATTGTATATGTATGCCAAAGGGCCAACTATTTATAAACGGCACATTTTGACACATGTTCACATCAACATAATAATGAAAATGGATCCAAGTTCACGTGAGTCGGTAAAATCGGAACTGCTTATATATTATATGGTTTCACTTCCCAGAAACTCCGAGAAATGTCTTGACAGGATCGGACGTGAACCAAAATTGTGGGAAAACGTCGTGGTTGTCAGATTGATGCATGAGTTCGTGTTTTTCTTTGTGCTCGCACCATCAATCTTACAGATCTATTAACGTCGTCTTTAGCGTTCCTCCTAATTATCCGAGCAAGCTCTCTAAAATCCTCGGAGCTTATATGGAGCAAGGATACACAACATAATATTAAATCGTTTTCTTAATCGCTCACATAATAGCAGTACTGCGAGCTAATTAGATGTTATTTAAAAAGAAAAAAACCTTTTTTTATTTTTCTTCTTTCTTAAAATAAATTCTAAAGATCAATTATTTTGTCAGTTACAGTTGTGAGAGTTGTTAAAAGTTTATCAAATTAAAGATCGAAATTTTACCAGCCTGCTGCTGCTCCGTATTGACTAATCTTCGGTTTTCGTTTAATTAAACATTACTCGATTAGGCAACAGTATTCCACATTCAACAACACAACTAATATGTATACGTACCTATTAAACACAGTTAGTTTTTTACAGGTCTATTATTAACATGTATTTTATTTATTCCTACCTCTATTAACACAGTAACACAGCATGACACGTGCTATGCAACTGGTTTGCCCGCATTATTTCAGCAGATGATATAATTCATCGCGTGCTGTGTGATAACGTTCGTCATAACCGTTTTTCTTTTCAGCCGCATAACATTTTGGAAAGATTTATCTACATTTTGTAGCGGTGTTTACGCAGCATTATATATTCCCTCTGCTTGTACGGAGAGCTGTAATGTTACATTGGTGGGATAAGAAGAATCCATTTTGTGAAACCCTAAAATCTTCGTTGCAATTGCGGGGGTTTGTCGCGCAAACAGGCTATAAATGCTGGCAGAATAAGCCAAGCTGGGATCGTTGTGGTGCCTACTGTCGATATTGTTGTATGGGCTTTCACCGATGTGTTTTTTCTTTAAATAAAAACATTCGTTGAATGTACAGGAACATTTACATCGTATAAATGCTCTTAGAAAGTTTAAAAGAAAAAGCCGCTGCCGTTCCACGGAATTGACTCCAAGAGCTTTTCTCTGAAGTAATCTGAAAATATAAGAAAATACAGTCTGGCAACCGAGTATCGCATTAAGTAACATCTACCTACATACTTGAGGTAGGCACAGAACTGAGAGAAAAACATAAAGTACTTAGATAATTGTCTTTTCTTTAAGTGATGTGTCATGTCAAGTACCCTTACTTGACATGACACATCAGTTAAAGAAAAGACAATTATCTAAGTACTTTATGTTTTTAGAGATTAAGGTATCCTTTATGTACATTGTGTGGGTACTCTAGTAGATAGGCACCCACCTACGGCTATACACCTACATTTTAATAACAAACAATACCTAAGCACTTTTTTAACACTCTCATGGGTCGTATAACTGATAAGTTTCCAGGCTAAGGCAAAACACTTAGGTACATCGTTCTCATACGATACAGTTAACAACTCCATACTATCTAAACCTTTTTTCCTCGTAGAGATCTCTCAAGACTCTAATAAATTAAATTAAACAATTCAGTGTCCTTATCGGTGAGAGAAATAGTGCCTGTAATATTCCAACTTAATGCCACTCTTAAGATTATATCACAGCTTAAGCCCCTTTGTGCTGGCTACTTTAGCAACCGCGTAACTTAAATCACTACAATTAGGTTACAAAACAAATCTGAGACAAAACTCCACTTGCCTGCGAACTGGGCCACACGAAATGAGCATAAGAAGAAGGAAGCTGTTAATATACAGCATAACATAATCAGCCTATAACGTTCCCACTGCTGGGACACAGGCCTCCTTTCTGTGAGAGGGAGTGGGTCGTGGTCCACCACGCGGGGTCAGTGCGGGTTCGTAGATGTCACTTGACTTCGAATTTTTGGTCCTAAGACATTTCCGGTTTTCTCAAGATGTTTTTTTCTTCACTGTTTTTGAGAGCAATGGTGATGAAATAAATTACACAAAGCAAAGCGCCTGCCTGGGTTAGAACCTACGACCTACAACTCGTAAGTAACATGGGCCACCACTGCTCTAATATAAAAAAAATCATCATAAATAATATTCTCTTTATCCGAGTGGATTAGCAGCTTATTGTTTGATTGCTCTGATTAAAATACGAGAAACAAGAGCTGGCATCCAAAAAAAGTCTCGAAAACGTGGAACGTTCCTGTTTATCCACGAAGTGACATTCAACTGTTCTGCTCAATGCTAAAAAGTAAACCTATCGCTCCATTTGACAAAATTCTTCCATCACCCATAACGACACCCTGGGGAAGTGAAACGACCTATATCTTGTTTTGAGATGAAGCTTAAAACTCACAAGAAACATTTTTTTTTTTAAACTTTGCCCCACACTAGGAATTTCTCCTGTGTCGTGGATGCGTTTACAGACATATAAATTCACATACACAAACAGCCAGACCCGGAACAACTAATTGTAGGTCATACAAATATATTTTGTTCCGTGCGGGAATCGAACCCGCGACACGCAGCGCAGCAGTCAATCGCTTAACCACTACCAACCGTGCCGTCTTATTATTGTACTTACAAAGAGTACCTGTTTGATTATTTCTTTGTTAATCGCTACTTACTTACTCAAAAAGAACAGAAACATTAAAGTATAGTTCAATAAAAACGATAAAAAGTATTAACGCAGGGCCGTTCGCCAATACTTGGGAGACAATTCATTTGTTTCCGTCGAAGTATGCTCGTTTCGAACAACACAGTGTAATCGCCTTGCTAAAGAGAACCTTTAAGTTCCGCAGGTATTCAACACCAAAGATAAGAAGATTTATCACAGGAAAATGTATTCAAAATGATATCCTTTAGGTAGGACTTGCATAAATTATTATTACTGAACTAACCGCCCCGTTGGTCTCGTGGTAGCAAGCGTGGGGTCCTGGCTCGATTCCCAGGTCGGGCAAAGTGTTATTGGGTTTATCCATAAGGAATTTCTTAGTAAAATCCCGGAGTCTGGAAGTTGGCGGTGTGATACCCCGTTCCTTGGTCCTGCGCCTGATCTCTCTACGAGCGTGCCGGACTGGCGTCCCATCGGACTATGAGAGTGAGGGAAGAGAGAGTGCACCTGTGTCGCGCACACACTTCTTGTGCACTATAATATCTCCCGCGCCGAAGGCTGTCTCCGTCGAGATTGGCCGCCATGATCGAAATGCGGTCTGGAGGACTATATTTTAGATTATTACTAAATAGGTACATCTCATTATTTTGAACAACCGTTACTTTTTCTTGAAAACCGATTCAAATAAGCCCCATATTATAGGACATCCTACCATTGACGTATGCTATATTTATAAAACTTTGCAAACAATAACCACTACGTTTTGTAAAAAGCAGTGGTTATTGTTCGATACAAGTAAACAAACTCAGCTAGTCACGGCAATCTATTAAAAAAGTATCATTCATTTGTTTCTGTGGACATACTAGAATACGAAATGATTTTGGCCTTTCACCAAAGTACAATAGAAACAGGAAGATTAATATTCTCAAAAAACAGCGGCAGAAGTAGATTAGTAGTCACCCACGAATTCATGAAAGAAATGTTCTATAAGACATTTCTGTTTAGCGAAATAAAGCCGAGCGTTATTTTAAATACAAAATAAATTATATACGACCACGCCAAATACAGCAAGAAAGGGATTATGAAGAAGCCTCACTAATTATATTGCTTGGGAAAAATTCGTAGCATCCACTAAAGGAATTTTCCATCGCCTGATTCAAAGTAGCTTTACAGTCGCGCGGTCCAACAGCACATAATTCATGCCGCTCAGTGAAATATAATGCGGATGTTCTCATAATGTACGACGCGCAACTTAATCCGGCCGCGACTTTTTCCGCCACAGATATTTATACAAATGGCCACCAGCGTAATGATCTCACTAGAACGCTCGTTGCGGACCGTTTTCGCCACTTTACTCACTACTTAGTCTTGTGTAACAGTACCGTTTTTATAAAACTACAAGAAAACTGTGTACCTATTTATCACTGGTGAGAAGAGTCTTGATACTCCGCGTTTTATTTAATTTTTTGGTTGTAACACAAATAAAACGGCAATTTACAGTTTCATTAAAACTATCTAGTTAAACAGATGATAGGTACGGAAATAATTGTTAGCGAACAAATTTTGAAATTATAATAATGCAATGTATTCTGATTAATGTAAATACAGCAGATTATAATTTGGGCTACTAAATGCAATCATATGCATAGAATAAAGAACTGAACTACACTTTACCATATTTTTTTGTAATCGCTTTCAATTTATTCACCAAAAAACAAAATTCAACAGTTGAATTAAGAACCCACTAAATTATTATACATCTATGACATTGTTATTCTAAAGCTACGAAGATAATAAAATAATAAAGAAAGATTTTATCTACATTTGGTGTATTTAACTGTTTTTGTAGAGTCAGCTACAAAAGAAGAACGACATTTGATGTTATTCTATGAAATATTTCCATAGAGTAGATTTGAATAGGTAACTACATCCATGCTTAATAATATGCACAATAACTGAAGTTAAATTTGGCAATTTTGTCTTTAATGTTTTTCAACCAGTTGAGCATTTACTACATAAGGTATCTTATAGTTATAGCCAATAAGCACCTACTTTTAAATGGACGAACGTCTTAAAAGCAGAATCCCATAAAACCGTTTTGACCTATTTCGGCTATTGAAACTTTGTCCACCACGAAATACCTTCATGTATGTTAAATAATAAAAGGCTGGGGCTACCGGATACGGCGGCCTCAGTAACTCATACACAGTTCCGGCGCAAAAACGACACAGCCGGACAGAGCTGGCGACGATAGCGCAGTTATATGTGTGTACGCTGCCTTATTTACAACTAGTCCGTTTCCGAGGTTTCACTCCAAGCCAAGTCTGCACAGTTTACTATGAGCCATCAAGCCTTTCAGTTAACTAAATAATCTACACAAGTTTGTGTGGAAGAACTTCCAACTATCCACGTCTGCGCTGGAACATGTTTACAAAGGTTTGGTTTATCACACAATAATGAAGCCGCTCAGTAAACACTGAATGTATAGCTTATTTTCATTTCTGTCCGTATCAATTTCATCGATGTTTCTGAGAAGGTAGAGCGCATTAAATAACTTGAAAATGTGATTATTATCAAAATGGTACCTAATATGTTCACGCACTTCCCGTAATCAAACCGTCAAGCCCGGTTAACTGGATTATTTTGCAGTAGGTACTCGTGTTGTTTTGATGACAATACAAGATACATAATAAAATAGCACCTAAACGGATCTTGATAATGGAATCATAAGGTTATCCATTTAGCACAAAACGTCCATAAACTTACTTAATCGTTTCACAGAAAAAGATCTTTTGCACAAGATAATTTATTGAATTTCTTATTCAAGTTTTCCTGCTTAATTTTCCGTAACTTTTACACCTAAATCTGAACCTCCTTGGAATAGCTTTAAGCCTTTTGTTGGTGTCACGGGGACACGTCCAGCTCATCACACGGTCGGCGGCGTTCATTGCAGAGCATGCCTCGACACGGCATGCGTGACCCCGCATCATCATTTTCTCAAGTGCTCCTGAAAATCTCGAGGAATAGTTGTACCTACGTATACACGACTAGGCAATCACTTACGTGGTTATATCGCCGACAAAATCGTGCATGCCATACCAAATACTTGCTCCCATATAAAAGTATCTTTGCTAAACGGGAAATGAGCGATAGTGTATTATATTATATGCACTGTTTAATATTTATTGCTTGGCTACAAATGGTTTTATATATAGTGGCGATTAGATTATCATATTAAATAGTACAGTGGTTATTACAAGTTGTTATCAGTCGGTTAAAATAATCAAGTAAACAATTTCAAACAATGGAAAACTGAATTTTTCAAACAAAATAATTCGGTAGCGTAAAAATTGGCACGAAATAAATCACCCCTGATACTGTGGAACAAGACATTCAACACAAATTTTATGGTATAGTTACCAAGTAATCACACATTAAGTTTAATATACGAGTACATCGATTATTAGACAACTATTTTGGTTCACAATAGGTTTCAGTAGCACTTAATACCTACTATGCTAATCCTTATGTAATGAATTACCAAAATATGAAAAACAGACCACACATGTATATTTAATTAAATAACTAAATCTTAAATAATAATAGTCACAACAATAATAACAGTTTAATATTGTTAAATTTATACTAAAACGAAAAAAATGGTCCCACGGCTAGAATGTAAATTGTTATTAATTATTTTAACTGTTGATGTTTAATATACGTGATGAAGAATACGTGGTTTTGATTAATGTAATAACCTAATCGCCACACTGTATATTGCAGTTAGTTTTTTCAGTTTTAGAAATGAATTTTATCTGGTACTCAAACCCACTCATGACCAATGACCATCGTAATCTGCTTTCCCCAAAGAACTACATAATGTTGGGGACGGTTTCTAGTTTAATCGGATGCAGCTGAATACGATTGTTTTACATGGAGCGATTGCACATTATCTGACCTCCACATTTCCACAACCCAGTTAGATACTGGGAAAGACCCCTTGGTAAGACTGGTTGTCAAACTTTAGAGCTTCTGACTACCCGACACGACTGTCAAAGATGAAAACAAATGCTCAACGTACGTTACCTCTACGTACGTTCTTGGATATATATAATATTACCATACGGTACTTAAATATATCCGAAACGGAATTAACGAAACTAGTAACCTACAGTACATGAGTACTAGGTGTTTCAGGGACGCCTGGAGAATCATCTCTCTCAGCTTAATTACGTGTTTCACGTCATGGGTGTAATCTCTGACACGGTACGACTCAAAATTCTTAGTACCTACTTGTAACCGTACCATACCAAATTTTACAGGAAAATAACATGCTTTCATCTACAACTACAGTTGATTGCCTAAAAAGAAAGTATTCATAAATATGTTGAAATTGTTTAAACGCATTGCTCAGTAGAACTAAACAAAAAGATTGCTGTCTTTTTAAAACGAGCAATTTTCCTAAAAGATACTTCAACGCAACGTGAAACTATTTACTGGGGCGTATATTTCGTATAAACATGATATAAATTACATTAATTGGGTGTATCTTCCCAGTCTCATACAGTTTATCTACGTTACTCCGGAATTTCAATGAATTTTTCCCCCGTGGCCATAAAAGCGCAAAAGAGTAAAAACACTCGTTCTTGAGCACTGCAGCGTTCACTGTAAATTACAGCACGTTAAGAACGTACGGAACACTATTGAATGTTCTAAACCGGGAAACCACCCCGTATGGGAATTTATTTATACACTCTGCCATGATGACGTCATCACTTGAAGGATAATCTATTACAATAGTTGGTGCAGCAATAGTATTGCTATATGGATATCTGCTTATCGTATAGCACAATCATATGTCAAAACACGACGTGCGACGAATTTATTACGAGAATTAAACGGTGAAATTCTCCACACAGATCCGTTGGAATTTAATGTTTTCAAAGCAACAAGAGCGTACTAACAAGCTGCGGAAGCTGGTAGATTCGTGACGTTTTCAACGAATTATTTTAATTAATTTGAGGCAAGGTGAGGGTGGTTCCGCCTGCGCCGAGCCTCCCTAGTCGCACCGACCACGCCGCGGCCCGCACGCCTTCCTCTACAAAAACTAATTCAACTTGTGCACCATGTGGCCCCGTGTGCCTACCAATTATCACTTTGTAACCTAACTATCCGCTTGATACGGTAAAAAACATACATTAAGCGCCAACTGACCTATCATATAGGTACTTACAAAGTGCACATCATTATTTATATAGCAACACTAAATGAGGTTGTTGATTAGGCACTTAATTAAAGAACATTAGGTAGCTACGAGCTTCCTTGAGTAGGTATGTTGGTCAAGGTTTCTGTGAGGGTTGCACAAGAGCTTTACGAGGAAAATCTGAGCACAACTCCCGAATATCCGTTCACAGTTTAATAACATTGAAGTAGAGAACATGCTTAATTGGAATTTCTTTTCTACCTTGTTTTGGTTCAGAAATCATACAGCGTTACGTAATATTAAAAAATTTGATTGAAATCAAAATATACCTACACCGAAAGGCGAGTTCAAATATTATATCCCTGTTGTTCGGAGAAAAATATAACGATATTTTTATAAGAATAGAAAGATTTTATTCAATGAAACGAAATGATAGAAACCTACAAATATACTTAATAATCAAATTCAGAATCAAAACTCAACATGATGCTTTAGAAAACCATATTGAAGACTTTTTAAAGTATAACCTACCCGAAATCTTGTCACAAAATTCTTGGTAGCCGAATAGTAGATAATGTAATAACCTTCTGGGATCCGCAACGAATTGTCGAAGAATAGGTACCTACGGCATAAGTTAATTACACTAATGAAGAAGGGAAGGTACGCTCAAAAAAATCCACCCCAAGATCACTCCAAAGTCTTTAGTACGATGTTCTTCGCGCGGTTCATTAGCGCCTTGACTTACGGGCGGGCTTACATGTCACCTACTATTGTTACTTTTACGACGTAACGTGCTTTCAGTCGTCAGTATGTCAGTATACGGGAGCGAAACCGGATTGTAATTAAACCTAAATGGTTTTTAGGGTATTTCATCTTAGTCGTACTTTTGCAGTGCGTTGTATAACACACATAGCTTTCTATGGTAGTTGTTCCCGTTTTCTTTATCGTTTCCTTTATTTTAAACTCTTTGGAATTAATTACATTCCCGTATCAGTTTTCGTAGCTAAGCACGAGTTCTTTTTCTAAGAATCCTTTTACATTTAATTATTTATAAAAAAAATCTGAACTAAGTGCAATCACAGCATTGTTAGACCACTCCATTTGTTTATTCGGCACAGTGTTTCACCCAATCCCGCTTGCCAGTCAGACTATCATCCACATTAGACTTATAGCCTGGAATAGACATCACATTGTACGGCGAGACATTCGGGCGTCGCTCTCGATTAAGGCCACGTAAATGTCTGTTTCGTGGACGTTAGTAAAAGGACACTCTGTGCAAAATATAGTACTTCATTTTCGATTTACAGGAACTGACGAATGAAGTGTGGTTTCTGATAAATATAGGGAACTTACTCCTCTCTTTTCTTCGTTTTTATTCTCATCGTTTTAATTCTTTGGAAGTCCTTCTAGATGCCCTCCATCTAGCTAGGAAGTTAAACTAAAATCACAAGGTGGCCGTCCTTAGCACATAATGAGTCTAGATTACGACGCAACGCGCCAGTGCTGCTCTCGTGCCACCTACCGCCTTTGGATACGTGCTACCTACCGTCCGACTCAAGGTCGTTTTACAAAGTTCATGGATTTCGCATCTAGCGCCAGTGACCCTGAAAGTCTCCCATCAGTAACTCCGTAAGTGGCGGTAGGGGAAGTTCGGAATTCCGGCTAATATATTATTACATAATATATTGTCAACGTCGCATAAAATAGAATTATGTAAAGATCAATAGGATTTCATTAATGACCCAATGATTTACTTTTTTAAATATAAAATCAAATCACAAAGGTACCCTTTTTAGAAAAAAAAAAGCGCCATGTAACTCGATACTAGCGACGGAGTAGCTCCTTCATTAGTGGGCCAGTGCGGGGCGGTGGGGTTCTCAAGTATAGACCACATTTTTTGTCCCGCTACCAGAGAATTTCCTTATAAATTATCACCATGGATACCGTAATTTACTACAATGCTGGAAAAAGCCTTCACTTTTACCTTAAACATCACTTTTATGTAACCTATTTTGTTTTAAAATTCTGCCTCTGAACTCTGTTTTATGTATGATTTTATGCAGGGTGGAAAAGGGGGAAGCTATTTCCTACAAAAGTGCAATACCTACGCGGTCAAAATGTATGGAACAGCTGTTTTTTTAAATAACTCACGAAAAGTTTCAACGCGGATCCAAAAAAATCCCCATGGATTCAGTAATCGATTTTGGATCCCCTGTGTTACGCAATTGGGGTGGTGTTACCATTAACACCACTCCAATTGCGTAACACACAATCAATCGGAATCATTTTGAAGCAAATTGCTAATCCATTGCTTCATAAGTTTGAAAATTTTATCTGCTCAACACGTAAATAACGCAATGAATGTTGTTGAACTGTCAAAATGAAACCGATTCCGATTAATCGTGTGTTACGCAATTAGGGTGCTGGTTGTGCGTCAATGTCCCTGCCATCCTTTATGATTGAATTCAATGGTGTTTACGTTGAAAAACTAGAGAAAAACAACATTGTATTTATTATGACTCTTATGATTTTTGTTCCCATGCACTTATTTTCCACGCTACATAACACTCACATCAATACGGTTTGCTCGCAAACCGTAAGCTTTTATGAATATACATAATTATGCATCGATATAATAAAAAACAAGTGGGCAACTACTTAGAAAATGTAAAATTGTTATATTAATATAACAACACTCTATTTCCTGAGCCATTTGTCCCGACAAAGGGACGAGTACTTGCACCGTGTAATCCGTCCATCATACCATGCAAATTGAATCACGTCTCTCATCTGCTCACATGAGAGTGTCTTTCTCTCTAGAAAAGCGCTGCTTTACACTGAACATAAAATCTTACCTTGGATCTACATATGTATGAAATTGTGGTAATTTTTACATAAAATGGGCCTATCTATTTAAGTCACCAAATGTGATGCCTGCAAATTACAGTTTTAAGAGAGAGTATCTAAATGCAAATAATATAACAAGTCATTGTATTTCTAAGATATGATTTATTTACGAAACTACTTCAGCAGAAGATATTAATTTCTATTTCGGCGATAAAGTATCAGTAGTCAACTCATTTAATGCTAAGCGAAGCGAGCACTCGGTTCTTTTAAAAGAAAACTTTCAACTTAGGCAAATAAATTAATTGAACTAGTGTCCAAGTTCATATTTTATTTCAAGTCTTATTAATGTCAAAGGTCAAGTGCTTAATTGCACCGTTCTTACGTTCTAGGTAAAGGAGGGGGGGGTTGTTCTGGGTATGGCTTCAATGATTTAATGAAAAGGTGTGGCCGTTGTAGGTATCTCTGAAATGGTAAGGGCAGAATCTGGATTAGGTAGGTACCTGCTTGTCCTGCATTGTGTAACAAGCTTTAATAAATAACAAGAACTAGTTATAATAAAACTGTTTTTCAGAAACATTGAAGAGAATTTAACAAATTTTCGGTCTTTTTGTCAGTCATACCACATACTGTGTGTGTGTGTTTGTGTCAGTAAAACTACACTCGGACGTTCAAGATAGCATACATACGGTCACACGGTACATTTATCTGATCAAATTTCATTCGAAAACATCCATCGGTTTCTTATTAAACTTAAGCTATACCCGACAACCCTGGTTACTTATGTCTTATGGTGATTGTAGCTACCTACACGATAGCCTACGAAACCCGCCCAAAAGTAAATACATTTAATTTTAGTCTTTTAAATGTCTACTAAGCACTCAATAATATCTATGGCATCGGAAGTCACGTCTGCCGCCGCCGTGATGGTAGCGTTGCAAGCCGCTTGACACACGCTGCGCGCCTTTTCAATCGAACCATTGTTAAGCAACTCCATGTTGAAAACTTGCTTCTAAATTATGCTTCTTCCATTATTTCTAAAAGCGAAACGAAACTCTGGGGCTGGTGAAACTTTCCTTCCCACGATTTTTACGGATTCTAAATGACGCGTTTCGTTTCGCAGACATTTGTTTATTGTTAGGTACTGCCTTTTCGTGCATATTACCTATACAGGGTGGCAGGGACATCGACGCGCAAACTATAACCATGGATTCAGCACATGAGGTTAGACCCTATAGCGTCGAAAATTTTTGTCGGTTATTAAAAAAAATATTGCTGTTCCATACATTATTGTGACCGCGTAGGTATTGCACTTTCATATGAAACAGAAGATTTTTTTTTGATAACCGACGAAAAATTTCGACGCTATGGGGTCTACTAAACTCATGTACTGAATTCATAGTTACAGTTTGCGCGTCAATGTCCCTGCTACCCTGTATACTGAAGCACACTTGGATTGGTTCGTCCATACTGAATGTGAAGCCTAAAATTGATGATATTTGGCTAGGTGTATCGGTTTGTATTTTCCTAAGGATCAAATCCAAATCTTAACAGAGATAAGACGGAACACGAAAGGAGGACAGTTACAGAACTGCAAGCGTTACAACGAGAGACGGCGTTCGGCGACGCCCAACACAAACTCGTACCTGGAAGACGGATCGCAGCGGACGCCGGAGTTTCATCAAGCATCAATAGTTGGCGGAACAAAGACGGATAAGTTGGACGCAAATGGCGGACTCAATCCGCGCTCGTATCGGAAACTGAACGAGATCTCGCTTTGTTCGTAAACAATGTGCAGCGGACAAGGTTTCCCATAAAACTTTGAAACTCAAAAATGGACTCCGAGGAGGCTACGCGAACTTAACCAAGAATTAAATTTATTAGTTATAGGTTATTAACTGAAGTTTTGAGTGGATTTCCACGTTCGTAGCCAAGAACTAAGGACTGAGATCTAAAACAACAATGAGGTACGGCTATTCAATTAAAAGAACAGATTGACTATGGATCAGTGATTATGTTATACGTAGGCAAACAAGCCGGCCGGCCCACCTGATTGGAAGTGTTTACCGTCGCACTTGGACGACGGCAATGCCAAGGGGTTTGTCGATGGGGGCTGGCCGACCTTAGTGACAAAGTTCAAGAGTCTCTTATGGACTTGTACACTATCGTGATGCTTGTAAGTATCTACATATACATACGATATAACGGATAGGTAAGTGTGGAAAATCTGGCAAATTTTATTAAAAACTATTAAGTAGCAATTCATAAAGCAGAAATAACATCACCTGCACCCTAATTGTTTAATCAAAATCTGAAGCATTTTAAAGGATATTGCTAATCCATTGCTTCATATGTTCGAAAAGTATGCCTGCTCAACATAGTAAATAACGTAATGAATGTTGCTGAACTGAAAAATTAAAGCCATTGCTATTGTTAATGTGTTACGTAATTACCCCACAGATGTTATTAAGGAACATTTATCTATACAGAGCAATATAAACGTTCGTAGGCAAAATAAAATCGAGACGCGAGAACAAATGCTCGCGGTTAAGTGAAATTAACTGCGAGAAATCGGCTTAAGAAGCGACAAAGCCCTAGCCAGGCTATCAATTTCCCAGCCCCACTAATATTCGATTCCACTGTGGAGTCATGTGTTCCACCGACTTTAACACACTAGTTCACTGACCTAGGTACTGGTATTGATATCGTATAATACCTACCATAAAGTAGAAATGCAGAAGCCCTAAAACATAGTCTATTATTAAAAAATAATTCGTCTGAACTGAGTGTGCAATAACAAAATGAAAGAAAAAAAAAACTTAAAACTCTGACAAGGTAAATAATGTCAATTTTAACAAAAATCTCAATTGAAAAAGCGTTCTTCGGCAAGTTCTTAATTTAATTGTTGATCATCGACAATTGACAGTAGGTAAACATCAAATTGTAGATTGTCTCAATTTCTTCTAAATACTTACTCAATTTCTATGAGTTTATTTCATTCGACTTGTTCTTTAACCAACATGGGTTATATTATTAATACCAAGAACGAAATTAAAAGAAAATATAAAAGAAAAAACCTTTGTAATGAAATAATGGCAGCTGAGAAGCTCTAAAGTGCGATCACTTGCCTACCGTATTCTCGTAACCGATTCATGCAAGACTTAAGTTATTTATAGATACGACTGGGCACGTAAACTTACACTACTTTGTACTAACATAGGGTAGGTAGGGGTACGTACCTTGGTACCTATATTCACAAAACGAGATTGAGTCAACCTCATTGAATAAAAACTTCGCTGAGTTTGTAATCGCAGTCGCTTCCTCGTTTAATTTAGTTCAGTAACGGTGGAATAAAATCAGTGCGTCTTAGTAGGTACCTTCTCTAACTCTCGATTAAAGCTTTTATCGGAGGACTGATTAAGTGTCGAGACCAGGATGGATTTATTGTAAAAGTTGGCCGTTCGCTGAGGTTAGTGATTCAAGCCCGCACACTTTAGTCGAATAATTGTCTACGTGATCGGAATGGAGGCTTCCTGCGCCTTTAATAAGATCAGATAAAGAGCTCACACTGGTGCAGGTGTGTGCGCAGATCTATTCAGCTCTGGCTCAATAATATCCCTCCCCGATTTTCATATATGTACTTTATCGCTCTGTGTAGATACCTAGTGACTACCTGCCTTGTTACTCCGGATGTTTTCGATCGGATTTACTCGTTTCCCTCTCAAAGAACAGTATATAAAAAGTATTAGTAACGATGAATTTCTGATTAGCCCCTTACTCTAAATCATCAATCATTCGAAAATCTTCAGAAATCCAATTTTCAATTAACTTAAAATCTAAGCAAGTTACAGAGAGTATCTCAATAATCTCTGTAACTGATGCGATGGTGCCGCTCTCCGTTAGTTAGCGTGTGTTGGCTGGCACATGAATTGCCTGCATCCATCACTTCGTTCAGAAAAGGTCCATCAAAGTAGATACATAGTAATCCATCAATAGGCCCCGAATGCTCAAACGTGTCACGTCAGCCTAGGTCCTGGATGCAGATAGGTGGAAGCTGAAATATAGCGGAAGACTGCAGATGGTCAACGTTAGCTTATATTTTTTTTATAAGATATATAAGATACCAGCCTATTATTGTTCCACTGAAGGGCAAAGACCTCTTCTCATATCAGAAGGCACGAGCATTGAGCACCGTTCAGGTTTCCTCACGATGTTTTTCCTTCACCGATGTCAGTAATGTCTAAGATATATTCAGAAAGTACATCATCATCCTTCTAGCCTTTTCCCAAATAAGTTGGGTTCGGCTTCCAGTCTAAGCGGACGTAGCGAATATTTTACATGGAGCGACTGCCAGCTCAGAAAATACATATAAAGACGTTACATTGGTACCGGCCCGGCCGGGTCCGTGTACCCACAACCTCAAGCAAGAGAGGCGAGACCTTAACCACTGGGTCATCATTTAAAAACATTTAAACGATCGTCTAAAAATTTATTGATGAATTCTTCTAATGATGAATACATTTTTTTAATTAATGAGCCACTGAAAGCTCTTTGGGGCCGGCGAGCGCTACATCCAAGATCCAAGTTTGTCGCAGTTATTTAGAATTTTTAGGTCCCCTAAATAGGAATTATTATAGGTTCACAAAAAGAGGCGCAATCATTAGGAATATTAGTGTTCAATAATATTTTTAGGAGCACAAAATGGGAATCGTTCGAGGTTTTACCTACATACTCGTTTAAGGAACACAAGGTTCCTTACAAAATTTAAGTAGCTATAAATACTTACCTCAATCCAATTGTAATACCTACATAAGCCGCCTGTAAAATTAGCTACCCATGTTGCACTAAACAAATAAGAAAAACAATAAGTAGTCGTTTAATAAAAGATCGTTTATCCAAAAGTTAAACTATCTGAACAAGCATGTACACACAAATCAGGCAAAACCATTTTCAGAAAGAGTTGTTTCGTTTGCAAATCAATGTTTTAGTTTAAAAGCAAGAGCAAATAAACGTGTGTTCCTTCGATTTGTTTGGTATACTTACCCTCTGTTGGGTGTAAGTATCAATAGGTCTTAAATAAATAATCAGAAACAAGGGCGGAAGGGCCTAAGTACGGGACATTAACAAGGGTCCAGTCCAATTTTCGTCCTGTCCACGTTGATATATTGAGGGCCGATGTGAAGCCGTTGCCCACCGCGCCGGCCGACGACACAACTCATTTACTTTTTTCACCAGATACCGAACCGAACACAATAATTGTATTGCGATACCAATGTCAAATAACTAAGTATGGATTTGGTTTTAGTTTCTTTTCTTTCTCTGTGGTCAAATAATTTAAAGAATTGAAAAATGATTATGAAATTAACATTAAATGTAAAATAATTATAATGGACAGGCTGCGTTGATGGCAGATCAACGTGGAGTTTATTTTTAACGCTAAATTAACCTCACATTTTTGACCGCAGACGCCAGTGGCGTTGCGGTTGACAATAACCGCAAGCGACAGTGCCGTTGCCGTTGCGGTTATAATTCTGAATGCGACGTTACCTCTACGATGGCAGTGGTACTTCTCTTCTTCAACCCAACTAAAACCCAACTACGAGAAAAATGCCGATTATTTTATCACGATGTCTTGTTTAAATACCTTTTTTTGGGTGACATTATCACTTAGTGATAAAACCCTTTCAAATAAATAATGATTAAAAAAAAAACCTATTTAGTTGGCGTTTTAGTCGTAGGTGGGTTTTAGTTATTAACTTCTTTTTTATTTTAATTATATATTGGGTGTGGGCTATAATCCACCACGCGAGTCCAGTGCGGGTTGCCGTAAGCAGTCGCAATCTGTCATCCTCATTGCACCTACAGTTTATTTTATAAACCATTAAGGTTAGGTGCCATTGCTAACAACATGACTAAGAAACTACCATAAGTGCTTGAAAAGGAAAAAGCAAAGCGACTAACGCAAAGTTTCAGTCTCTGCAAGCCAACAAGTTACGAACGCTGGCGGTGCTTTAAAAATTCAGTGTGTACCCACCCGCCACGCTTGCATTTTTCGAGAGTACTAAAGTCTGCTTCGTTTATATTAAAGACCTCTATCTATTCGTTTTATCCACCCCGAAATATGCTTTCACTCTCGTCGCCTCCTCATCCCGTAAAAGAAGCTAACTCCTATAGATACATTGCCCGCTTTTCAAGTGAAAAAATCTTGCCGTTGCCTTTTCAATAAGATCGTTTTAGTAGATAGTTATCTAGTTTGATGAAGCATACAGTATAATATTGCTAAAATACTTAATTAAGTGAATATTAATATTTAACTAATTAAAATTACAAACAACTTTTTTATGATCCGTACCTCATAAGGAAAAAACAGAACCCTTTTCGGTCTGTCTGCGAAGCCCTTTTTTTCAGGAACGCGAGGAGATATAAAATTGAAATTGATATCAAATGTTTTGATCTACGGTCCCTTGGAGCTCCAAAAAAATAAGCTTCTAAGTCTCTTGTTCTAAGTTAACGTAATAAAAAAAAAAAACTGCCATTTTGCCGCGTATTTAGACACTCAAAAAAAGTAAAACCTATATAATATGGTACCTACATACTTCTCGTTGACCTAAAGTTAAACTAGGGCTAACTAGGGGCTTGTGGCTAAGTAATAACAGCCGCGCGGGTCGATCGATCAGGTTAAGCTACGTTTGCCGCGGTTGGTCCGTGGATGGGTGACCATCTTTACATATCAAGACCCCTCCGTGGAAAACACGCTAAGCCGTAGGTCCCGCCTGTCAATACATGGATCTTTGGCAGTCGTTACGAGTCGTCAGAAGCCCGAAAGTCTGACTACCAGTCTTACCAAGGGGTATCGTATAATATCAGATAAGATCAGATAGGCAGTCGCCGAATGCTTATGCGAATCCCGCACCCCCGGCCATAGGTAGAGGTAGAACACCGCGGTGTTTTTAGCCGGTAAGAGTCCCCCCCTGTCACCCTCACGATGGAAGAAGTCCATGATGATTTCAACCGCGAAACCAAAAAAAAAGGCAGTCGCTTCTTGTAAAATACTGGCATTCAGCTGCATCCGGTTAGACTGGAAGCCGACCTCAACATAGTTGGGAAAAGGCTAGGCAGATGATGATGACTTCCCGTTGACCTAAAGGAAAAAGTTCATTAGTAAATCTTTATTAATCATTATAAAAAAACGTGTGAGGTCGGAGGACCTAAGGAGGGTTTCAAAGAGGTATTCCTTTTAGAGCACTGATTTGAACAGCACTACACTGAAACACCAATTTTGTAGCGTGCGGTTCAGAGGAACAGTTTATCGTTATTGTTTTCAGTTCCCGAACAGCACCTACGTTAATTATGTTTTAGTGATGGGATGTACTTTTTTGTTCAAGGGATCATCAAGCAAAACATATCGATACAAATTAGCAGAGGTTTAGTCTCGACCGGATAATTCCACCTTGTTCATATATCTTATTTGTATTTATGACAATCAAATGTTAATAAAGTACCTACTCTTTTTTCTCCAGTCTAGGATTTCTAACAGACAATAATAAAATAATTTTGTATTTTCTTATTCTATCACCGCCATCCTAGGATATATAGGAAGTATGGCTGTATGAGGGACAGGGTGTAAAGTTTACTCATCCTCTATTGAAAAAAGACGGGTGTTGTGTCTGGTGAGTAACTGCCCGACGATTGATGTCGGGGTATTGTATAAATGCTATGGTTTATTTCGGTTTTAAATGTTATTTTTTTTTTTTTCGTTTTCAACGGATAGTTTAATTTAATTGGTTTTAAACCGGTCTTACATCTATAGACTGGGCGATGATGAGTCAGTTGAGTGTATTGACGACTTTAATGATTATAAATTCTATTAAAACGTATTTGGAACACTGCTATCCGAAATAAATACATTTTGATGTGTTACGGTCGCGAATCATATTTACATCAATATACAACCTGAAGGCCAATTCCCGTACATAATCTTCACGTTCAAAATCTAGTCGCAATCTCATCTCAGCGACAATCAATGTCAAAAACTTGTCAAAAATGTAGGGAAATTTGCTGTATTTTTGACAGATTGAGACTGAAATCCGACTGTGGACGTTCTCAAAATAACGAGAATTGCCCCTCTGATACCAACCTGCAAATTGCAAAAAACGTGAGAAAACTTGCGCCTTCGTGAAACCATAAATCACTCATCTTCGTACAAACTTCAAGTAGTTTTAGATTACAATATGGGTATGGGAGGCGTTGATCGTAAAGATGAAATGCTGGAACCATACCTCCTGGAAAGAAAAAGAGGCTAAATGGAATGTCAAGTTCTTCTAACACCTGCTCAACTGCTCTATTTTGGATGCCCGCATCCTTTTGCAGAGTTCGACGTCTACTCCGAAAGAACACGCACTATTTCGATTGGAGTTTGTCGATCAAATTCTGCGGCACCACCATCAACATATCCCTAAAAGCAGACCCCATCCCATCCCACCCCGTGTCAAGCAGTTTGGGCCATCCACACTCTCTCTCTCTGGTGCAACATTTCGCTCGAAAGACAGACCAAATCTGATGGCCGTCATAGGCGTCGGCGTTGTACAGATGCCAGCAGGTCAAGCTGCCCGAAACTGTCAAATTTTCCCAATCAACCTTGAACCTTAATGTTTTTTCGATAAAGTTGCAAATCTATTAAAGAAATTTGACAGATTGTAGTAGTTTGAAGTGCTGGCGTCTGTAGGTACTTGATGCAGCCAGCACAAAATACACCGGTTGACACCGTATACCTACGTGCTCAGTTTGCGATGTCCCCCTTTGCGTAAATCCCTGCTTCGAGTTATAGGTACCATAGAAGGTAAGTAAGGTAACCCTCCGTTTTGAGCATCTTCAACTTCGTCCGCGTAGATTTTACAAAATTACCCCCTCCGCCTCTTTCAAAAGGTATTTTTCGAAATTCAATGATTATCTTCATAAATATAAGTGTTCAGGCCAATTTTCAAGTTGTTGATTGATAAATGTGGGCGTCCAAGCAAAAAGGGTCCAGTGGTGGGGTAGGTATTGAGTTAAGACTAGATTCGGTATATAAGTGTGTAGATTAGGTAGTCAATTGATAGTAAGGATTGAAAAAATATTCAAAAACCGGAACATATTTTTTTTATCACACATTTGAAGTTGAAATTATGAAAAAAAATATATATGAAATTGTAGTTATCTACAATTTCATATATTTTTTTTTTTTCGCCTGAGCTTTTATTAATAATCAATTAAAATCGCGAAATGCAATTTTTTCACCCAACTTTACAAAACTTCTTCAGTCTTATTCATAAAACTTTAATCAATTGCTAAGCAACTGATTAGATATCTCGGAAACTAATGCCGAGAACTGCCAATCGATTCTGTAAAAATCTCACCGTGAAATGTTAGGTGAAGTGAGCTTAGAGTGAGCTGTCAATAGTGTCAATCCCTAGCCACTCCACGCTCACTTCACCTAAGTTTTCACGGTGAGATGGTTACAGAATCGCACAGCAGTTTTGAAAAATCGTTCGTGACATTTCTACACCGTTAAAAAAAAATCAGTTGATCCATACATTACGTCGAATTGTACGAACATAAATCTATGGATCAACAGATTTTTTTTTTCACGATATCAGGGTTGGTCCCGTACTCCCGTAGTAAAAGTTGTTCATAATTATGAGTACAATGACCAGTACAATATTAAGGATTAAAACGATCAAAATTTAACGGTGTATTATTTGAGTTATAGGTTATTTGTACCAATTTTTGAGTCAATCAAGCCAAGCATTATAATGCCCTAACATTTGCTACCCCTTTTCACACCGTTAGACACACATCTTCCATGGAAACCGACACCCCCTGATCCCCTTTAGGAGGCAGTTTATTAAACAAAAAATAAAAAACTTTATTATTTACTTGGATAGGTATTCGTGCCAAGTATCAAGTTATTCAACTAAAGGAATAACATTTTATAGGTATATTCTTAAGCTAGATACACACAGCGGCTTTAGTCACCGCCCCACGCGGCGCTAGTAACCAAAGTCGCTGCGTGTAAACCTAGCATTAGCCTTATGATCATGTTCCGTTTTCTATTTATATTTCTATGGTTTGACCAGTTTATGCTGGCAACTTCATTTTTACTCTATAGTCTATACTCTATTGCTCTTACTCATAGTTTTGGTCAAAGAATAAAGTAATATAGAAGTTTTGGTGCTGCCAATCATTGGCATAGAGAGGAAATGAGGGAATTATGAGATAAAATTCCCTCGACAAATTAAAATTTTCAAGATAACCCTAACAGTTGAATATTATGACAATCATTTCATATTTATTTTGTGTATAGTCACCAAAATTCATTTAGATCTTACCTAGTTTGAATAAAACTGCTAAGATAATTAAAAAAATACATTTTCAAATAGATTTCGAGTAGTTCAGCGGAACTCAGGAAATTATCATTACTAATGCTAGCAACCCTGATGAAATGTTTGAATTGAACGTTGTTTTTCTCATTTTATATATATTAGTCTATGGTTGTTTTGTTATGTTGTCTTGTCTTGACAAGTTGACATGACAGCGTCTTGAAGATTGTTAAAACTCGTGTTCGAATCGAATGATGTTATTTCAATTGGTGGGAAACTTGCCCAGTTTTGTTTGTTGAGCTGTTTAATGTTTTTATTATTTACTATTTAGTATATTATTTTTATTACATTCCTATAAAGATGGAAGATGGTGATAGTTGTCCAGTACTAGAATCTTGTAAAAAACTAAAATCGGAGTTTACAAATTTGAACAAAATACCTATAACCTCAGATAATGTAAGTATAGTTTTACTCATTCTTATTTGTAGTTGCTCTTACATCAAAATTATAGTTAATTAACAGTAAAAGTAGAACATTATTCTTTTGATTATTCTGTAACATTGTTTGTTTTGCTTCAGTTTTCACTTGGTCGTGGATTGAAGAACTCTGCTGTAGTACCATTTATATCTATATCGAGAAATCACTGCAAATTTAAAAAAGGTAAAAATAATGAATGGACTCTTGAAGATAACAGCACATTTGGTATTAAAATCAATGGAGTAACTTTAGGCAAGGGGCTTGAGAAGAAACTGTGTGATGGAGACATCATATCATTAGAACTGACTGATGAATTTGTTTATAAGTTTATAAATTCACCATCAGAAGAAGTATTCGAAGTACCAAGAAAGCGTTTAAAAATGGATAACAGAGATCAGAACAATAAAATAATTGATGATGTAAAAATGAAGTTTGAAGAGTCACAAACATTTGAAATAAAACACATTGAAGAGAAAATACAAAATGCTAAACAAATGCAAAACACATCAATGATACTAAAGGAACAATTGCAAACAGATATGAATAGAAAAATTCTTCAACTTGAAAATGAGTTCGCAGCACAAATAGAAAACTTAAAAGGGGAGAAAAATGAGGTTGAACGCCAAAAAACTATACTCTTGGAGGAAAGAGATGCACAGCTTGCTACCATAAAACACGAAATGCAACTGAAAATTTGTGAACTCATGGTAAGTTTCACATGTGGCTTGTAAAACATAAAAAAATAAATTATTCTTATTCTCATCTCTTAAGATGAGAATAAGAATAATTTATTTTGCAATAAACATGGTTACAGGGTGTTGTTACATTATACATTGTAGAAGTTCAGCATGTCTCACCGCATAATCGGTATGCAAAATTGATTCATTAAAAATTTAATTATTATTATTCACATGTCATTAATGAATTTAGCAATATTACAAAAACAATAAGTCATTTCTTAAATATAAAAATTGATCTTATTTACATGTCATGTTTTTGTCAATTTTATAAAAATACATTTCACTACGCCATTTCATTAATGTATGTCTTAAACGCTTAACAGGCAATCCTCGAATAGATTTTGGTATTTTATAAAAAAATTGGATTGTTGTGTATCCAGTTTTTTTTATATACAACGCGGTGGACTTAGCCAGTGTTTGTAACTTAGTGGGTCTCTTGATAAAAATCTTTGGTTGTCCTTTGCATTCATAAATAGATCTGCATGTTTCTTAACAAAAGTAGCAATTTCAAAGATGTAAAGGGAAGTTACAGTTAGTACATTAGGTTTCTTAAAAACAGGTTTACATGTATTGATTGGCCCAGCACCACATATTGCTCTTACACATTTTTTCTGCGATATAAAGACCTTATTAATGTGTTGAGTTACCCCAGACTAGCATTCCGTATCTAAGTACGGAACCTATGTAGCCATGATATGCCATTAGAACAGTCTTCTCACTTGCCACCTTCCAAATCATTTTAGAGCAAACACAAATCAATTTACTGTAGTGCAGACGTTCTTTACCTGAGCCTTCCAATTACAGTGCATATCGAGGATTGTACCCAGGAATTTTGTATCACATCAACTTCAAAACCTTTATATGATATTTTTAACACCCGTGTGACAGTATTATAATTTCGAAACTGTAGATTTTTTGTTTTGTTGATATTAACACTGATGTTGTTCTGTTCTAACCATTCAGTTACATCATTCGTGTTGAAATTAACCATGTGAGAACGATGTAGAAAAGACGTGCACGTTAAAAGCATCCGTTATAGAAAACAAAAACAATTCAGAAATTAAAAATTACTATAAGCCGTGGCAGCTAAAAGATGACCAGTCCCTACTGACGGCGCCCGTTCACGAACATGACGTATGGATCAGCACCATTCAGCTCAACCATTTTGAAGGGAACTTAATGATCCAACACACACGCCACCACCAGCGAGACATTAGAGTGAGCATGACATACACTCAGCCGCCAGGGCACATTTAATTCAATGAAAGACGTACATAGTAAATGGTAGCTTTATAGAAAGTACATAGTGCTCACACGTGTGCTATGCAATTATACAATACTAAACAATTGAGTTTATACAATGCAAATATACTTTTCTTCCAATGTTCAGCAGCTCCAGCAATGTTTCCCAATGCTAATTAGTTTAAGCGCCCCTGTGAAGCTGGACCAGTATTGAGCCAAGCATTTTTGTCAGCGATGTAATCCCCTAACTTATAATATGCTTGGCTACATAGTGTGCGTTTAATACAAGATTTAAATTTCGTTTCATTCACTTGGAGTATGTGGGGAGGAATTTTATTGTAACATTTTAAACAGTACCCCATGAAGGTAGAGTCTACTTTAGCCAGTCTGAAACCTGTTTGAACTAATTGGTCCCTATTTCTAGTCCTATAGACTGTCCGAGCATTATATGTAATGCATTTCTGACTCAGCCATGATGTTTGTGCATTACATATCGACGCTGGAAAGGAAAAATTATCCAAGCGACATCAGACTAACTTTGCAGTAGAGCTGTTTAAAGTTTTAATTTTCAGAAAAAAAATCGTGTAAATTCTTGTAATGGTCCAAAAAGCCTAATTCTTAGAAATTTATTTGGATATTTTTTTATCTACGTTATAGTATACATAACTATTAAAAATAATGCTTAGTTTTAAAGTTAGTGTCGCTTAGTAAAATAAAAGTAGAAACGGGAAAAATTGACTAACCGACAAGCTTTGATTAAGGAAGGTACGGTAAAAATGTAATACATATATATCTTTTTTTAGAATTTATATCAGAGTAAAAGTTGCCTTACCAAAATAAAAAACACGTGGAAGTTGAGGCAAAACCACCTAAATATTAATTTAATATAATTATTTTCCCGTAATTTTGACATAAACGATATTTTTACTGAAAATTGGATAAATATTTCATTAAAGAATGTAAATAAAATGCACCTAAACTGTCTTGAGTTTTATTAATTTTAACAAAGCAACACTAAGGTACACAGTATTAGCATTAGTTAGGTATTATAAATCTACTAGTATATCACAATAATAATACTATGTATTTTAAGAACATTGAGATCACAAATTTAATAATGAACCAATTGAACATTAAAAAGGAAAACTGCCAATTTTAACTAAACGCCATGTAGGAAAAGAACCAAATAAGTCAAAATTACCTAAGTGATAAAAGAACAAATCCTTTCTGAGGAAAAAATATACTATGCGCCTAACACTATATTGCCAGATACTGGAAAAATTAACTAAGTGGATTAATTATCGTACGAACAGAAATGTCAAACTTGACCAAAGGCAAATTTAGCATTTCACAATTACGACAACCACCAAATTTTCAAAAATGCTCGAAAATTTTGTCGGTTAGGAAGGAAAAAAAAGTGAACTCTCGCGAACTTCAAAATGTCGAAGCGACATCAAAAGTCGTCGTAAAAGGACGTGAGTAAGACCAAACGACGCAGAAAAATCAGGCGATTCCAACAATGTATATAACTCAAATGGCCAAAAATGTCGCTTGGATAATTTTTCCTTTCCAGCGTCGATATAATGCATTAGGTAATACAAATTACATTGGCTTTTGTGAGTTGGACATTTGAAAAAATATTTTGGCAGACATATAGACAAGGATACAAGGATCTTAAAACACCAAAAAAAAAATCCGGATGTCTCGTGGTACGTAGTAAATCTTGCTTGGACAGTCAACGTCTTAATAATCTCATTAAGATAAATAAGGAAAAGGAGTGGTGCCAGGGCACTTCCTTGTGAAACTCCGAACGCATTAAAAGCAAAGGTTAACTTTTAAGAGGTAACCATTTCTTTCGTATCCATATGAGCCATTTCTATACCCTGTGCGGTCACTCAGATAACTCTCAAGCCACTGAAGTGCATTTCCTCAAATGCCATAAAGGTCACATTTTTGCAAAAGAATTTTGTCATCTACAAAATCAAATGCACTTGACATGTTGAATATTGATACTGCATGCTTCCTTTTATCGAATAGTTCTGTTATATTTTTGACCAATGCAAACGCTGCAAGCATAGTCAACTTGTTTTTTTTCAAACCCGTTTTGTTCCTTTGTAAGAATGTCGTGTTTATTTAAAAACTATGTAATATGTTGATGCATTATTTTTTCAAATATTTTTGAAATCACTGGGATCAGTGTGATAGGTCGGTAATTATTAACTACTTCTTTATCATCCTTCTTATGCATTGGTTTGACAATAGATACCTTTAGTTTACTAGGAAAACAATTGGTTAATATTATGGCATAATATCACAGCGAGCTCATTACTAGTTCTTTTAATAATGATTGTTGATACATTGTCATAGCCAACCGCATTAGTGTCTCTTAACGATTTTATAGTTTTAATAATTTCTGCTTCATCGCACGGTAACAAAAAGATAGATGAATTTAAAGAATCAATTAGTTTGGAGTAGTGTAATTTGTTTTATTAGTTTTGGAAATATAGAAATCATTAAATGTATTCGCTATATCTGTTGGGTCCTGTATCATTTGGTCTTCGTAATGAAAATCATTTATTTCCATGGGGCCTAAAAAGGCCACTTTGGCAGAATCATAATAGGAGAACAATATGAATCATATTAAAAATCGTAAAATGGTCACAAACTGACAATTCATAATATGATCTGTGTGCAATTCATATCACGCAATTTACCTGTTTGACAGTTTTGTATGGAAATTCGTAAAATGGTCCACCAATGTTTACACCGAATATGATTGATATGAAATTAATTGTAGGTGATTAAACTATTATGAGGAATTGCTAATGATCTGCTGGGAATTCAGGAAATGAATAGCTTTTAGGTACTGCTTAAAGTGGCCTTTTTAGGCCCCCAGATGTATTTTTATATTATCTAACTAATCACCTATTATATCAACGCTGCTTTACACCTTGTTAGTAGACTTTGTAATATACCTATTATTTATATTTTTTCTAGAATTAGTTATACATTTTCTAAGTATGTAGTTTATTATATCGTATGTAGTTTGATTTAGTGTTATTATCCTTGTAGCATAAGTATCTAAGTTTTCTTTTTGTCTAAGTAGATATTTTATCCCTTTTGTAATCCATCTTGAAGAAGTAGTATTTAATTTGATTTTAACTTTATGCAGTGAAAACCATAAATCATAAAACATACCAAGATAAGCTGGAGAGACAACTTTTAAACTTAAGTATATTTTCTTCGCAATAGTCTTTCTTCATTAAATAAGCGTACTTTGGTTGGGGTCTCTTATATTTCGATGGAAACTAGACTTTGCCCTGTATTGTTATCAGACAGGCAAAGGGAATGCACTACACTAATTTATTGATTGTGATATATTGCTTATAATGTGATCTATTCATGTTTGCAGTCGAGTGGGTTCACTAATGTGCAATATCAATTTATATTTAAATAACTAAATAGGAAATCATTTAGTCTACATAAAATTTCCTTACTTTTAAAGTGTTAACGTTAAGATCTCCGGCAATAATAATTAGTTTATTATTCTTGTAGTCCAGTTTGTGCATCAGTAATTCCAGTTTCTCTTATACATTGCATTGAAGGAATATCCACCACAGCATTCAAAGACTTTTTCATGATAATGTGTTACATAAAGGTAGTTTCTTAAAATCTAATGATCTGTCTAACAAAATACAAACGCCCCCCCCCCCCCCCCTCGCTTCTGTTTTTTCCTCGAATAGAAACTACAGACAAAATTATGCAGACATATGTTGCTTTCACCACCAAATTTAACAAAATTCTCGGAGAAACATAATATATGTACCGGATTTTTATTCATTCTGAATTGCTCTAATTTGTTTAACAATCCTGCAACATTTTGATCTAGAAGGGTAGTATTGATAATTTTGTCATTTACAGTTGCATCACAGAATAAACATGTCAGGCTCAGTGTTTTTTATTGCTACGTTATCAGCAACAGTTTTTGGCCTTAGTGGGAAATAATATAGTAAAGTACCAATGGCAAATTTGTCACTACTGCTGACCCCCTAAACGAACCCACACTGTAATGCGGCCTCCTTCAAATATTCAAGAAATGTTTATTGTAATACCTAGTGTCCATTAGAATATTTATCTCGCTACAAACCCTTATTAATTAATGTCTTTTATTATAATAAAAGTAATCATTTCCAATGTCTAAAAAAGTACAGTTATCAAAATGATGGCTAATATATATATCTATCTATATATATAAAATTCAAAGTCCTGACTGACTGACTGACTGAGACATCAACGCACAGCCTAAACCGCTGGTCCTAGAGTCATGAAATTTGGAGGGTGTGTTCTTAGTGAAGAGTAGGTATCCACTAAGAAAGGGTTTTTCGAAATTCCACCCCTAAGAGGGTGAAATGGGGGGATTTTGTTTGTATGAAAAATCTTATTCCTTGAGTTAATAAACTTGAAACTTGGCACGAATACTTATCTAAGTAAATTATGAAGTTGGGCATTTTTTGTTTTTTTAAACTACCCCCTAAAAGGGGATTGGGAGGTTTCAAAGTTTGTATGGAAGAATTGTAGCGCGCGGTCCGATTTAATCGAAACTCAGTATTTATACCTAAAATGGAAAGGAAAGAATAATGTGTATCAGGGTTTTTCGAAAATCTACCCCTGATGGCCTGAAAAGGGGTAGTAAATTTTACAGGGGAGGATTTTACAGCGTGGCTTGATTAACTCGAAAATTGGTATAAATAATCTTTGAGTCAAGTTAGTAACACATCCCAAATGATTTTTCAAAATTCCACCCCTGTGGGGGTGAAAAGCAGGGATACAGTTTATATGAAAAATCTTATTCGTTAAGTTAATAATCTTGAAAATTGGCATGAATACTCGCCTAAGTAAGCAGTAAAGTTTATCATTATTAGTTTTTCAAAACTACCCCTCAAAGGGGATATAGGGATGTTAAAGTTTGTGTGGAAGAATTTGAACGCGCGGTCCGGTTAACTCGTAACTCAGTGTTTATACTTAAGACCAAAAATAAAGAATAACATGTATCAGGATTTTTTGAAAATCTACTTGAAAAGGGGTAGTTAATTTTAGTAATATTATAGTTAATTTAAAGCTAGTTTTAATATATTTATCATGATTTCATTTAGATATCTATTTTTCAACACATTTAAAATTAAAACATTTGTCTTCTGTGAGGTTTTTAAAGTTCCTACCAAATCATACAATATTTTATTCGGGTTTTTGTCATATTCGCCAATACATAGAACCAAATAATTGCATTCAATATCATGTAGTTTATTGGTGTTAGAGAATACATCATAATTTTCGTATTTAGTGTCGTTTCTAGAATGCACTAATTCAGATGCTAATCTTGACAACTGTTTTCCACTTGCAATATAAATACAAGGGCGTGTTTTGGTTTCATTTGAACAATCCAAAAGTGAGTTTTACAACTCAGTTTTTGGTGTTGTTGATGGCATGCCATCTTGTGGCGCTCCTGTTGGAAGTTCTGTCTTGCAGCATCTTTGTCAAATAAATATTTTTTTCCTCCAAGTGTATGTAGTTGTGTTTGTAAAACTATCGGTTAATGTTCTGTCTTGTAACCACTTTGTCAAACAAATATTTTGATGCTCAGGATGTTTTAAGTTGTTTGTTCCTGCTGCGCCAACTATATTTCTTTCGTAGTCATTATCTACTAAAATACCCAGATCACCACAACTTTCTTCTTTTGTTATTTTTATTTGTGAACTTTGTTCTATTCGCAGTATACGGAGAATTTGTACATTATTTGTATTAATTTAGTGATTTTACAATCCTGTCCTTGTGTTTGACGCTTATGAGTGTTATTTTCCAATATTATAATTTCTATTTCGGCGTTCGCAATTTCGAGCTGTTGTTGGGAGCTGTTATTCTTGTTGACTCTTTAATTTGTTCTTTGTAACATTCTGTGTCTTCAATATAAATGCCCTGCCGAAATATCTGGCATACTTTTGGCCAAATAATCAGAGGTGGTGGATATGAATGAAAGGTTCAGTGATTAATTTGCAGTAATTTGGTTTTTCCGAAGTGTAATGTTTTGAAACTCCATTTTTTGTCCGATTTGACTTATGTATCAAGTTTTCTATTTGACTTAGGTATCAAGTTTTCTATATAAATTTTTCGATCTTGTACTACGATCGTTATCAATGCTTGGTGGTAGTACCACACAGTTTTGATAGATGGCGTTGTTACCAATTTTTTTTTAATAAAAAAATAATTGCGATGAGTAGAAATGTTCAAAATGATAAATAGTTCGAATATTTCCTCAAAATACTTTAAACAGTTATTGATACGAGCACTGTGAGTTCAAGCCTACGTAAATTATCACACAGGTTTAATCTTAATTTTACCATAATAATTGGTCTCCGAGTTGATTGTTTGTAAAGCACTGATTTTGCTTTAATTACCACACAAACACTTTGGATAACACTGGTGCAGTTAATTTGACTGTTGGTTGTCACGATAAATCTTGAATTACTATATAAACACAATACAAACTATTATTACTGATTAAATTAACACAATAAGCGCCATCTACCCCTGATGATGCTAAGATTATAAATATATTTAATTCAAAAATTGCTCATATTACACATCACAGCTGACACAACTTAAATTGTTTAAATAAGATAAGCCAATTTATTATTTTTAAATTCACTATGGATGTTACTTGTCCGAAATAAAGGTTATTTTATTTATTTATTTATTATTCATTAAAAACTCAATTTTACTTAAAAAAAAACCCGCCAAATGCAAATAGATTGAAAACGTAGCCTGCCAAATTGTGACAAGTAAAAGTAAACAACAGATTATCTTTATTTTTGTGATTTCAGAGTCAAAACTGTGTTCTGTGCGGTCTTGTGTTATTTCACTCTTTATCCTTTTATGTTTATCTGTACTTTACCATAAAGTGAAAAACATCTCATTCTCAGTTCTTATGATAGATGCCTGATTTGAATCGATCTTCCAGAAGATAGATTCATGACACAATCTGCAGGTTTTTTAATCGATTTAACAGTTGTAGGGAAATGTCGTATCAACTAAAATCTAAACATCAATCAAAAGAGTTACATTACAAAAAGCGCTAAAAGTATGAAATGTGAAGGTAGGTGATACCGAGATAATATTATGTTTTTTTATTGTCGGGTATGTTATTCTGTATTACTGCAATACAAAGAGTTCTATCTGTTCTGTGAGTGTGACCCATTATTTTAAAATACTTTTTAATATGGCCACGCCAACAAAATCAAGTGTTTGGCCATTTTTTATTAAATGTGACTCGGGTGGACAGTGTAAACTGTGTAAAAAAATTGTTAATTCAAAAGGAACTACCAATTTAAGAAATCATCTCAGAGTTCATCACAAAAGCACATATTCTGATATAAGCAAAAGTGAAGAAGAAAGCTCTACAGCAATAGCCGAAATCGTAAGTATCCATTTAATAATTAAGCTAGGTAGGTAACCTGGCGTAATATTTAATATAACATGTGGCCCACTGCATAAATTAAGATGTTAAAATTAAACTAAATTTTACTTTTTCTGTCTTTCTTAGTAAATCTTAAATTAAGTAGGCGTAGGTATATTTTTTTTATTGAGTGGGTTATCCACTCAATAAAAAATATACCTACGCCGCTCTACTATCACTATCATCTTTGCTGTTACTATCACCAGGTCTTTTTTCTTTTCAGCCTATTGAACCAGCCCCTTCGACCAGCCGCGTGAATAACAGTGATGATAATTTAATTGAACAATCATTTAATATTACTTCGCTTAATTGGCTGAATACATCAACTCCAAAATCGAAAAGAAATCTTCAGCCACATATTGATGACTTTTTTTCAAATATACAAGCATTTCAAAAAGGTGGGTCAGAAGAACTTAAATTGTCTAACGCATTGCTGTATTTTATTACGGTTGATGATTTACCCCTAAACACAACAGAAAAAAAAGGTTTTCAATACCTGATGAAAGTTATCTGTCCAACTTACTCAGTACCAAGCAGAAATACAATTACAAGACTTATCGATGAAAAATACGAGTACATTTCTAATATTATAAGACATCAGCTGAAGAAAGTTCATAACTTTTGTTTGACTACCGACGTTTGCACAGATACAATGAACACGAAGAGCTACTTAGAGTTGACTTGTCATTTTCTGCACAAGAACTGTTTTAAATCAATTGTTATAGCCGTAAAGGAATTGGACGAACAACAAACTACTGAATATCTCAAACGTGTCATTGTATCGCTCTGCAATGAATGGAATATTAATGAACAAAGAATTCTGGCAATAGTCACAGATAGAGATGCAAATATTGTGAAAGCCATCCATGATCTACTAGGCAAAAATAAGCACTTACATTGTTTTGGACATACTCTCAATTTAGTTGTGCAAAATGCTGTGGAAGAGACAAAAGGCTTTGGGACATTGATAATTAAAGTCAAAACTATAGTGACATATTTTAAACACAGTGTTTCAGCACAAGATGAATTAAAGAAACTTCAAAAACAAAATAATGTGTTACCGAAGGAGCTGGTACAAGACATCATCACAAAGTGGAATTCAAAGCTTTATATGATGTTACAGCGATTTGTTGAGCTTAGTGACTATATAAGCACTATTCTACTTCAAAACCCAAAGGCCCCCGCTATGCTTGGTGGCAATGAAATTGCCAACATAAAAGAAATCATTAATGTTTTGTCTCCTATCGATAACGTCACTAAAGAGATCTCGAGTCAAGAGTATGTAACAAGTAGTATTATCATACCAATTATATTTTGTATGACCAAATCGATCGAATCTGCCAATACCACATCCATTTTAGATGTTTCTAACGTTGGTTCAGAATTTAAAGCGAAAATTCTCGGTGAAATTAATAAACGCTTCAAAAATATCGAAAAGGTAGACATGTTGGCGATTTCAACGATATTAGACCCTCGATTCAAAAAGATTTATTTCACTGACGCTCAATCATGTGCAAAATCATTAAATGCCATCACCGATTTAATTAAATCATTGGAAGACGATAAAAAGTCCTCAACGACTGCGCAAGATGATGACGTTATGATTCTGTCTGACGAAGATGAAAACATTTGGAAATTTCATAGCCAGTTAGTTTCACAGTCTAAACAAGATATTCCAAAAGGACTGGATGACATTTTAAAACAGTACCTGAGGGAACCATTGATTCATAGAAAGGCAGATCCAATAGCTTATTGGGCCACCAGGATTGCTATCTGGCCGGATTTAAGCTGTTTGGCATTGAAGTATCTGACAATTGTTGCAACATCCGCCCCTTCAGAACGCCTGTTTACTCTAGCTAGAAATACTTTGACAGATAGCCGTAATGGGCTAGATCCAGTGCGTTTGTCTAAATTATTATTTTTGAAAAGTGTAAATGTAGACCGTTGGAATCTGTAATGTAAAACATATTTTATACTTATCAAACATAATAATTTGGACAGACTCACTGGATAGCCTATTACGGCTATCTGGCAATGTATTAGATTAAGGCCTCGGTCTAGAAGTCAGCGATTGCGGGGCGGGGGCGGCGGCGCGGCAACGCAGACCCGGTCTCGAAGCCAGGCGGACAGATCGCGCGATGCTAGAGCGGCGTAGTGTTTTATATTTTTTTTTCCTATAAGTGGTTAATTACCCTCCTATTTTTATGGTTTACATCTTTGTTGTTCCATATCAGCGTCCTATCAAATATCTACTACTACAATGTCTATCTATCTAATAAATCTACTAAGTCAATATAGACGCGCGGCACCGCTAGACTGGTGCGCATCGCTCGTACGCCGCTCCCCGCGCCGCTGCCTTCTAGGCCAGTTCCATATAAATCTATGTATTGAAACACGCCGCCGCCATCGCCGCCCCGGGCCGGCTAACTTCGAGACCGAGGCCTTAATCTAAAACATTGCCAGATAGCCAGATGCCAGATGTGCTGGCGACTGTACAGACATGTATCTGCGTGTGTATCTTTTATGGGGTGCCTACTGTGATAAATGTTACAACAATATACTTTATGATATATTGTAATTACCTAAATGAAAGAAAATTTAAAACTGATATTAAAAGTACAATTTGTAAACAAGCACATTACAAATTAGAGGATTATATCCAAGATAAGAAGAGGAACACTTGGAAACATGCTGGTCCTGCTCCGTAGGACAATCTAGAGTCTAGACAAAAACAAACTGGTTGCTTATTCAATTGTGAAATTAATTAATTTTTTGACATTGATTTACATTCTATAATAACTAACACACTGACTACTTCTTCAAAATCGTCTACTTCTTTTCAATATGTGAGCACCATGTATATATCACATAATTAATTTATCTGTCATGACTTC
This sequence comes from Apamea crenata, assembly GCA_949629185.1. Classification (NCBI taxonomy): domain Eukaryota; kingdom Metazoa; phylum Arthropoda; class Insecta; order Lepidoptera; family Noctuidae; genus Apamea; species Apamea crenata. The sequence continues at coordinate 11,592,719 of OX451360.1, read as the reverse complement.
ATTTTTAATTATTTTACCTATTGTGGTATAGTAATTTTATTCTAGGTGCATCGTCTTCACATATAATTAATGTATTCAATATTCTTCATTCTTCTCCATACGAAAACTACCTTTTGGAAGGGGCGACTAGAATCAATTCTATTTTATTGTAAACTAGCTGTTGCCCGCGATTTCGTCTGCGATCCAGGATGAAAAGCAGCCTATGTCCTTCTCCAGATCATGGTCTACCCATGTGTCAAAATGCATTTAAATCCGTTCCGCTGTTTGAGCTTAAAAGCGTAATTCTTAAATTTTCTAATTATCTGCGCAACTCTCCTAATTTTTTTTTTCGTAAGAAACTTCTACAAAGTATTAGAAAACTTAAAAAAAAAAGATGGATGAAAGCGGTAAAGTCATTCTCAAGTTATGACGAGGGAAATAGGGATTAATTTATATATATACATATATAGATGTTGACGTTCAAAAGTGACTTTTATGTGCCTATTTGAAATAAATGCTTTAATTTTGACCTTTGTACTAGATATAGTGGGTGCGGTGGTGGTATAGGTATAGTGTGGTTTGTGTTATGTCAAAATAAATAATTTTGTATGCATACTGTGGTTTTTTTTTATAAAATTACGATAAGATCTTGCGAGATCGAATAGGATCGATTCAATGCAATACGATTAAGATCGTGAATCGATTCACGAAGTTACGATCCGGAAGATCAATTCAAAGCAGAAAACCAGGCATCCCCTCAAAGAACATTTTACATGCTTACTTTAGCCTCCATACTTTAAAAAATATATTAAATTCCGCTGTAGTTTGTATAAATAATAAATTTATTACAAAAAATGTCATGTTAAGAGGGTAGCCATTGTTCTTTGCAATTTATTGTACTACTATGCTTCCAAATCTGAAATTACTGATTTAAAAAAAAAACAGTCTATTAATATCAATATTTATCTATGGCATACACTTATCCACTCAGTGTATATAGTACTTGAGTAGATACTCATACAACAAAATGGACAACAGTGATGCTTCTGTTTTAATTTTGTAGCCAAGCAGCAATCCAAATAATTTAGATTTTTGTCAGAAAATATAAATAAGTTTTGTTGCAGCAGTTTTGTTGCTAGGCTTTTTATTCCTTGGACCACACTATTATTATCAGATTTAGATGAGAAAAATAACATCTGCATAGCATTCATCCATAAAGGGTTGAATTTAGATTTAGCCAGAGTTAATATTTATTTAAATCTATTTATTATTAGGAGCAAATTCAGAAACACAATGAGACTGAGTCAGAACTCCTGCAAGAGAACAACTCGCTTAAAGAAAAACTGATGAAAGAGAGAGAAGAGTTTTTATCAGAACTAAATCGAGAAAATACTTCGAAACAAGAGATGTTGGAGAAGTTAGAAGGCAAGATACGTGAACAAGAAGATGTCCGGTTGAAGGAACGGCAAGAGTTTGTAGATATGCTCCAGCGGGAAACTGAACAACTTCGACTAGCCAAGGAGAAGGTATTACCAGATTTTAATTTACATGCTTGATTTTACTTTAATATTATTCTTATTGTGCACAAAACACTATCAAATAGCGTGGCCAATCGATTAAACTCACTATCATATTTACAGGAATTAAAAGAAATCGAAGAACAAAGAATACTAAGAGAAACGGAACTGAAGCAAGAACTAAATAACATCAAGAAGAATCTTGAAGACAGAGTTTACCAAACTGAACAAGAGAAATTAAAAGCTGAACACTTGCTTAATGTACAAATGGAGCATATGAGGAAACTTTGTAATGAGGAGAAAATCAGAATTGACCAATTGGTAACAATATTTTGTTTTATTTTAACATTATTATTGCCCCAGCAAGGTAACACAACACATTGTTCCTTTAAATAGAAACTATCACATAATGAGTGAAACAGACTGCGCTCTACACATCCGATCTTTTTCTAAAACTCGATCCGTCTGATTACAAAACGAAACCTAATTTTAGTTCTAGCCTAAACTATTGAGCTAGTACTTGTATTTCGAACTTTATTTCGATTTAGGCAAAGTTCTTAATACTAAAATGACAACTTAGCACCGAACTAAGCTGTCATTTTTGTATAAAGAACTGCATTTCTCTATCAGTTGGGTTCTTAATTCAATAACTGGCTCAGTGAGTGGTTTAAACCTGATCGAAAGAAAAACCTTGTTATGTAATAAGGGGGGATGAGTCTTACTTGCGGCCGATTTTAAATTAAAGTCTATTTAAACGAATGTTACAAATTGATGTTACTTCAAGTTAAACAAATATAAACTTTATTTTAATGGTGATGAGGTTGATTTCAGAGTGTCTAAAAAAGTTATAATAATGTTTAAAGTGTTAGCGTAAACTGTACTTTACTATGTAGGAATTAAAGTAATTTTTCCATAAACTCATATTTGTTTGCATTTTTGGCAAATGAATCGCGAATGCAGATTAGGAAACGCACTCGTACTAATTTACATAACTGGCCTATAGATCAGCAAAGTTTCTTACAATGAACTTTCCTCACAAACTTACTTCAATCAAAAATAATTTGGCTAATCTACTTTGTAATATATATTTTTGTTTAATTCAGATGATGGAGAGAGAAGAAATACAGAAACAATTAAGTGAAGCGCAAAACAATGCTGAGAAGTCACTTGAAGAACTGAGGGTAAATAATACTCTAATTTTAACATTTATACAGAAAGTCCGAAAGCTCGTGACTGTACTTTAAGGTGGGTAATTGATACTGGCAGACTACTTCTACTTTCAAAAATGACTGTCAGATATTTATGCTTCCAGTGGGATATCAGTTATTTTTGCAATATGAGCGGCACTGATTGCGATATAATATTGTATTAGTTGTGACTAACTCTTTCAGATTAAATATCTTACAATTTAAATAATAATTTTTGATTCAAAGTACATTTAGTATTAGATTTAAAGTATTGTGTACAGTTTACACTTCTCTCAACCGTGGAGTTAGTGTTTGTACATTTCTGGCAATAAAATAGAAGAAACCTCGAAACATTATTCTGTCAGGTTTTTGTGCTGCCAAAGTGATGTCAGATATTTTCGATCACAACGAGGTATCAAATTCTTCTGAATTTAACTGAGTAGGCAGATATTTGTGACACAAAACATATCCGTTAATACTGCATTGACACATATTTTTGAAGCCAATGCATCATCCTATATTTTGGCGTTTTTTGATGTCACATAATTATTTGTGTTGCCACTTGATGCCTTCCATAAATTATAAAGAAAGAAAGAAAGAAAGAAAAACGTTTATTTGGACACAGTTCGTGAAACACAAAATACAAAATTAATAAAATAACAAAAAATGTTTCAGACAACAATAGTGTGTGCCTCACGGCTGCGCCAAAAAGGTTCATTTCAGCATTAATGCCAGACAGATGCTGTCTGACGCTGGTTTTCTAATGAACCCTTAGGGAAAAGTGACGGGGAGTACACACAGTTTCAACATACCTAATACATACTTATAAATAAATAAATAAACTAGTAATCACGTATATATCACAAATAAAAATAAGAAAAAAACAAAACAACAAAGTCTCAGCAAAAACCTGTTTTTCTCGATCAACGTAGATTAGATTGATCCGTGCACGGTGCACTCAAAGCGCAACAGGCCGCCGAGCACGACGGACCGCACTATGTTGTGTTATTTATTTCTGCGACAGTAAAACTGTTGGTTTTTTTAATACAATCATGAGTAGTCGTATTATTAATAAAAACTAGGATAAAAAATGACTCATAAACAGTCAATTATCACATATATTTGCCGTCATATATTCATGGATGAATCATGAAATCAGATATTATTGCCAAGCTAATATAATATAAGCAAGGTAATATATTTGTGCTTGTGACTGTACATTACTTTTTTTTCAATTTTTCTCGGGTAGTGCCACTACAGAATATTTATAGTGCAAATATTCTCCGAGTATAACGAAATTTTAAGGGTTCCGTTTCTGCTAATTAGCTACAGAACCCTTAAAAAAGAAAGGCATTTTTTGTCTCACTCTCGCGTTCAGTCCTCAACCATTTCACGTTTTATTATACACCGGACCATTTCGGTACTGGATGCTGAGAAGTAACTACAAACTTACTAAAGTACTACAATATGATCTTTACTAACAGATGCGAGTGACAGAGAGAGAAACTGAGCTAGCTTCATTGGCAGCAGAAAGGATTCAGAAACAGGCAGAGCAATCTAGTGTAGTCATCAATACGCTACAGGAACAACTTGAGAGGGTAAGCAGTTCCCTTTGAAGTCAAGGCTTCATGATTTCTGTTTTTGTCTTTGTCTTTTTAATACGACACGGTTGGCGCAGAGGCTGAGCGATCGACTGCTGCTCTGCGTGTCGCGGGTTCAATTCCCGCACGGAACAAATATTTGTATTGCCTACAGGTAGTTGTTCCGGGTCTGGCTGTTTGTGTATGCGAGTTTAAATGTTTGTAAAACGCACCCACGATACAGGAGTAATTCCTAGTGTGGGGCAACGTTTAAAAAAAAAATCGTTATTTAACTTTATTGATCCTGGGGGTCTACTCCGAAGTGCAAAGTGCGAATGTTCGGATCAGACCGACACATGGCCGAACCGAATATTATTGAAAAATGCGAAAAAAGTTCGGATCGGCTCGTTTGGGTCGGGACCATAGTCAATATTCGAAAGAGTGTAGGATCGGGAGTATAATCGCACACTTTGATCTCGAGACAGGAGGTTCAACCTTTTGAATTAAGTTCATAAACTAACGGCGAAAATCATGTTATTGTTTTTTAACAAAACTTAATTATTTTGTAAAAGCTGGTTCTCTTTTAGTGTCCTATTTTTTACTTGATCGTCATTTATAACCCTGTATTTGCTAAGAAAAACCTACATTTAAAATACGCCCTCCACGATGGCTCCCGGCACCCAAAATCCGACTAGAGTGTGACCTACAGGCTCCCGGCAGTGAACGTGTTCATTTAAATTTAACATATTCGTTATCAACCCACTGACTAAAAACAATAAAACTTTATTGCTCCCAATGACAGTATTCTCTGTCTGCTATGAAGCAATTGTAGGATTACCTAAATACTTTATTCAACATTCTTGCAGGTTAAGAGCCAACTACAAACTGTTGAAACGGAGAGGAACACAATGTTAGAGAATATCTGCGCACCAGAACATTCTGGCGAAGGCTCCTCAAAGGAGATGGTGCTGAACGAAATGGGCGAGCTTATGGAAAGTGAACTACAGTGCAGCATATGCAATGAACTATTTGTGGAACCCACTACACTGAACTGCTCACATACCTTCTGCAAATATTGTATATCCGTTTGGAAGAAAAAGAAAAAAGATTGTCCCATATGCAGGTGAAATGTTATTGCCTTGCTTGTTATTTATAAAAGTTAACATGTATTTGTAAACTTTTTAACTTTATATATTTTAATATCATTTTCAGAGCTTCAATCACATCAGAATGCAAAAGCTTAGTACTAGAGTCCTTCATAGAAAAAATGGTGCAAAGTCTTAGTGAGGAGATGAAACAAAAAAGAAAAGAAATCTTGGATGGTAGAAAAGGTCTGATATATTTTATTTAATGATAAGGGGCCGGATAAATATAAGCTTTTAATTTCTATTTTAAAAATTCGTTTAAGTAGTTCCATTCGGTTTAAACCACGTTAGTGACACCCTGTAATAAAATGTTATAATTATGTTCACTACCCCAACACTATTAGTTTTAGTATTATCTTGCTGGGAACTGTCAAGTTACATACTGAATATAATTAAATGTCTGAGACTAGTCAAAGTTAAAGGTCGATTTTAAACCGACTAAAAAAAGGAGGTACTGTATTCGACCCTTACCCTTACCCTTACCCTTAGTATGTTTAAATGTCCGTAATTTTCTCAAAAACTATTAATCCCATGTGGATAGGGTTTTCGTTATTTATATGCATATTTAACCATATTCACTAATTGATTGTAATTCTTGCTCAAAATAAACTTTGATAAATATTTTTATGTTTAAATGAAAACACCTTATTCGTATTCATATCTTTATTTGCGTTCCTTATTGATAACAATGATTTACCTTACCTGCATTACATTCCGAATTTGGCAAAGATTGCTTATTATTGTATGTAATGGAAATTATACAGAATGATTTTAGCATAATATTTATCCGGACTCATTATTTTTTCTTTTTTTCAAATTCTTTCTTGATGTTATACATGTTGATAACAATGCAGCTTCATAATCGATTACACAACAACACAATAGTAAAGGTTTATGAATTGATTGGTGCTCTTACAAGACATACTTTTGTAAGCATTATCTCCAGTTATTTTCGTTCTTATACAGGTCTTCAGGTTTGGTATTGCACCAAACCAAGGACACGTCAGTAAATCATTTATAACTTATAACATCTGATTAAAAGTGGCGTTCAGTTTGACGTTAAAAGAATGTACAATAATTAGTTACTAAATGTGTAAAAACTTGGTTCGACTTTCGAAACAAGTGTTTTAAAGTTTGTTGATAATCTAGCCATAAAAAATAACATTCAAAGATGATGAAAATGAGGCCCAGGACCTTTGTAGTGATTCAAGTAGTGGTCTTAATTATTAAAGCTATCAATTCTTGATTTATACAGAAAGAACACACATTGTTTACTCCGCGAATTGATACAATGCTAGAGAAAGTGCAATCTAGTAATCATAATTTTAGTTTAATAATATTTAAATTAGGATTGAAATAGTGATTAAAATATACAAGCAATATTATTTTGCAATGTCTGTTATAGTGGGTGGACGTGCCTGTTCTAGTGTATTCAATGTACTAAAACACTCAACTCACTCGTCAACAACCTATTGTAGTTAAATACTTAAAGTACCTTAGAAAATCACTTTTTTTGTGTATTTTTATTTGTTTAATATTTAACTAAATTATATAATTATATTTACAAAGATGAAGTAATATTAAGTTTAAACAAAATTCCTCAGATAAGACTGCAATTCTGCATCTCTTTTTCAAATGAATTTTGTCAACCAACATAAGATCTCGCCTGTTTTCCCAGAAGGATTTAGCACGGGTGTACCTATATATGGTACACTCGAATCTCACACAATTTTGTAAAAGTCACGTCTAATTAAAAATGTTGTAAACGAAGAATAAAATAGTCTTTCTAACAGTTTAGAAAAGTTTGTTTAATTCATTCCCATTTCCTAAAATCACAATGTTATAAGTCTTATTCAAAATAATAGCTGTTATTCAGTTGGCGAACAAGTTAGTTGTAACTTCATTTCTTATACTCAAGTTTTTATTAATGACTAGCTTCTGCCCGCGACTTCGTCCGCGTGAAATTTCGGCCCCCGACCCATCTCGTCGTAACCCATAGCTTGCCCGTGGTACTACTTCGTTTTCGCGTAGCGTTATTTCTGACTTTTTCCTTTTGCTCGGCTCCTAAGGGTCGTCGCGTAAGGTTAAATAACCTTTAACCTTCCTCAATAATTGGGCTATCAAATGCAAACATATTTTTTTAATCCGACTGGTAGTTCCGGAGATTAACCCCTACACACAAACAAACAAACAAATTTTACCTCTTTATAACATTAGTATAGATATAAAAAGGAAGCTAATATAAATATTTGACAACTTCATTGTAAACGCGCACGTCCTTAGAGCCGCCACCCACATAATACGCGTGGCCTATGTTTAGGCTTTAACGCACAGAAACCATTTACATAAATAATTGAAAATTTTAAAGTTATTTCAATGTAAATTGAACTGATCAACTCAAACCTTGTTCTATTGTGCATTCCTAGGTAGGGTTAGCACTCTCAATTGCTTTTTTAATGGGACGCAGACTAATAAAGGGCGAGTTGTAAAATATGAATAGCTTTATGAAGCTGTATTGGTTGCAGAACTCGAGTCGGAACAAACCCGGCAGGCCGACGCCAACACCAATCGGTATGCTTATTTAAACTCTTCAATATTATTTTTGGGTTCCCTTTATTCTCCAAGCCTTGGCACTAAATGATCAGAAAGTAAGTACACCTAACCTGTAACGAATCTAGAATAAAGACATCCAGAAAATAAGTGTGTTGTCCTGTTAATTATCTGTAGTAGGTTCAAGAATGATATGGCCCAAAGTTAAAAAAAAATACAAGAAATCTGGTCTGGTGTTCTTGAGCCCTCAGGCTAGGTGGAGCGATGATCTTTGCAGGGTGGCTGGCTGGATGAGAGTTGCTGAGAATCGAGCTGAATGGCGTGCAATTTTAAAGGCCTATGTCCAGCTGTGGACACCTGTAAGCTGGGATGGGAACTGTAGGCTGGGGGTAGGGATGATGACAAAGAAATCATGTTCTTACTTCGTTTTCGTTTGGCCTAAATGCGGCATTTTAATAAAGATTAAAACTATAACGATTTCTAATTCCTAAAAAAACTGTCAAACTTTTAACCAAGAATGGTATCTGGCATGGAATGGAGAGTAGAAGTGTTTGCATGGGCATTTTAATTGCATGAATATATAAATAAAATAAATTATAAGAAACTTGGCATATTGATGAGTATCCGTCAGAAACGTCCACTGCTGAACATTTGTCTCCCAAACGACGAGCGAAAGTATAAATCAGAGAATAACTAACTAAGAAGAATGTATTGTTTGCAGACGAGATGACGGCTCTTTTGACTCCACGCCCGACTACGACGACCTCGGCGAGGAGGAGGAGGAGGACGAGTAAGTTACCAGTCTGTTGCTTAACATCGCGCCTCTATTCTCTGAGGGGTAAGGCTGGCACTCCACCGTAACAGAGTGTAGCGGAGGAAAGTTCCCCAATAAGTTTAACGAGTCTTGAACGGAGAAGAGCCGTTTTATTAAAAAGGGGGGAATTGTTTAATATTCCTCCGCTCCCCCTCGATGAAGAGTCAGCCTTATGGAAAGGGGTATACTACTCCCATATTTCGCCAGTAATGTTCAGACCCCTGTAATAGGAGGTAAACAGTTAACCGGGCTGAAATCCAGTCTTTGGCCTACTCCTAAGAAGTTCTGAGAAGTTTATTTCCTAATAATTCCTATGGAAAACTTAATACCACTTTTCCCGACCTGAGATTCGAACCTTAGTCGCGCTTGCAACCACTAGACTAACGAGCAATCTTGCCTCTCTTATTTAAGTGAGGCAACTCACTACTGAATAGCCAGAGCAAAATTTACTTTGTGGCATTCTCTCGTGGCTTCTCTTTTTAGATTAATCTATTACATATATATTTTTACAGGCATTTCATATAAGTAGGATTACTAAAGACAGGTAGATGTCCTTACACACAGGATACATACTTTGCTAATTGACTGAGTAACACTGCATGCGAAACAGAGACCAACTACACAAAAAGGCAAGCATTGACCCGGAAAACGAAGTAATGAAAATTACCTACAGACGTTACAGAAATTTCTGTAATTCTCTATTACGAAGGTTAAAAAGAGCATACGAAAAAACTCAAATCCTGGAAGCACAGAACGACAGTAAAAGATTATGGAAAGTCATCAAAAACATCACACACACAACAAAAACAAAACAACACCATAAAGATCTTCTAACTCTATCATCTTCTCCAGAACAATCACTTCACGAAGCAAACAGCTATTTTATAAATGTGGGTAGCTCACTGGCGTATAAAATCAGTCAACAAAATATTAATTTCCGGAATCTACCATTACTGAGTAATACCCAAGACAAAGTCAAGACAAGTCTTTCGTCTTAATTGAGACAGACAAATACGAGATTGGACATCTTATCATGGGTCTAAAAACAGATAGTGCACCAGGATGTGATAATATCAGCAGTAGATTCCTAAAACAACATAAAAATATTCTCGTACATCCCCTAGAAAAAATTTTCAACGATTGTTTAAAAACTGGAGTCTTTCCCTATTCCCTAAAACGATCAGAAGTGTGCCCAATTTATAAGAACGGAGACAGAAATCGTATAAACAACTATAGACCGATATCTATATTACCCGCAATTTCCAAAATTCTAGAAAAAATTATAAACATCCGTCTAGTAAAACATCTCGAAAAAAATAATCTGCTCTCAGTAAACCAATACGGGTTTAGGCACGGAAAATCTACAGAACAGGCAGTGAATAAACTTATTGAATTTATTAGTTCTAATTTGGACAAAGGGAAAAAATGTCTTTCTATTTTTCTTGACCTGGCAAAGGCATTTGATACGATTTCTGTCTCTCTCCTACTCAACAAATTAGAGGCACTGGGTATCAGGGGCACCCAGCTTGAACTTTTTAAGAGCTACCTCTCTGGGCGAACTCAGTGTGTCCGAGTGGATAAACACAAAAGTACACACCTTCCAGTTACGCACGGCGTGCCTCAGGGAAGTATACTGGGGCCCAGCCTTTTCCTCGTGTACATAAATGAGCTTACTCGTCTTAAACTTATTAAAGGTGAAATTATCTCGTTCGCGGATGACACCGCGTTGGTGTTTGCGGGTGATAGTTGGGAGGAGGTTTTCACTGTCGCACAAAATGGCTTTGATATGACTAAGGAATGGCTGCAGAAAAACATACTTACTCTAAACGTTGATAAAACTAAGTATATTTGTTTCAGCATTAGACAGACGGTGGGTATTCGCGGCGACCTACGAATTGTTTCACATGAGTGCAATTCTGCGGATAGTTGCGCATGTTCACCTCTGGAAAGCGTTAATACTCTAAAGTACGGACGCCAGCAGGTCAAGCTACCCGAAACTGTCAAATTTTCCCAATCAACCTTGAACCTTAATGCTATAGCGATAAAGTTGAAAATCTATTAAAGAAATTTGACAGATTGTAGTAGGTTGATGTGCTGGCGTCTGTACCTTGGTATTACTTTAGACAATAACCTCAACTTTAAAGAACATGTAAAAATTCTTTGTAATAGAGTACGAAAGTTAATTTATGTCTTTAAAAACCTACGTCATGTCACGGACCCTGCACTGATGAAGCGAATATATCAGCCTTGTGTCAGTCGCTTCTTACCTACTGCATTTCATCCTGGGGAGGTGTCTGCATAACCACGCTAAGGGCAGTTGAGGTCGCCCAGAGAGCTATTCTGAAGGTTAGCACGTTTAAACCGATGCGCTTTCCTACTGTTACACTGTTCCAGATGTGTGAGGTTTTGACAGTAAGACAGTTATTTATGCTTAAAATTATCCAGCAAGAACATAAAAAACAGCCCTACAACCCAATGTTACTACAGAGACGTCGTAAACATCATGTATGTGACTATTCTACCGCATTCAAAACAACCTTTGGTAAAAGATTTGTAAGTTTTCTGGGCCCCTACCTTTATATTAAGCTTAACAAATCAATAAATATATACACCTTGACTAGAAAACAATGCAAACTAAAAGTATGCCAATACTTGCAGAAATTAAGCTACGACGAGACGGAACAACTACTACACTTACCACTCTAAGAATACGGATAAGAACTCAGAAAACAAAGATACACTCACTACATAGCTCACCTACACCCGCATACATTCATGCATAGTCACACCCACACACTCACCGCATAATTATTCTCACACACACACCTACATACATATACCGACACCACACACACACCCTCACATTCTAATATACATACACCACACACACGCACCACGAACTCACACACAAACGAACACACATACACTCAATCCATTTTATTATTTTGGATTAAAATTATGTACTTACTATTTGCAAATTCTTATATAGATTACTTATCACCTTATTCTGTATTTCTGTAGTACTGATTTAATTATTATATGCCTCTATTGCTTGGCGACTATTCTTGTATTATAATACTCGAGGGGAATGGTGCTGATAGCCGAAATACAGGCTATGCCTAGTTCGGCTACAGACGCTAATCTCTCTACCCTAATTGAAATTGTTGCCACATTGCCATTGTAAAGTAGTACTAAGTTTTTGGAAATAAAGTATTATTATTATTAACATTTCTTGGATTAATTTACAGCTTTTGGGAAATGCTAAAATTCTTGCGTTCAAACAAATCATTTGAATGATTGTTAATGCGATCGGTACTTTAATGTAGATAGGCATTACTTACGTATGTGGCGTACCAGTATAACTATATCTTAAGAAACACGCCACGCAACTTACATTTAGCCGACTTTATTATTAAATCTTACTAAACTTTGTGAGGGAAATCATCAAATGAATGTTGTTTGCAGGGACTACGACGAGGGATATCTCTACGTCGCCAGCGAGGGTGATAGTGGATCTAACAGTGATGCCGAGGAATGGGGTACGTGTGTAACCGAACTTAGTTCTCTCTGTTGTAGTTTTAAACGATTCTTTTCTCTCAGGCGTATCATTTAACAGAGTGACTCACACATGGAATAAGATAATACCAAACTTCAGTTGTGATATTCAGTTTCAATACTACCGCTATTCAACGCTGTTGGCGTCACAAGCGTCATTAAAGAAACGCTACAGCGTTTACCGTTACTGCAAATTCATCGAACTTTGAGTAACTTGTGCCTTCTTCCAAGAAGGTTCTAGTCTTAATTTTAATGAAACTTTTCCAGATTATTGAATAGAACATTTGATGTTTAGCAGCCGGAAGTGATAGTGGTGGTAGAGGAGGGGCGGCGCTAGTGGAGGGCCGCGCCGCCGCGTACTACGGCGGCTACGGGCGCTGCTTCCGCTGCGGCGCGCGCGGCCACTGGGCGCCCGGCTGTCCCTACTAGCGCAAGGGGCTGTGTGCCGCAGCACGAACATCTAGCAAAACACTACACTCGCCGTTATCGTATCGCCATCCTCTCATTTTGCATAGGAATCGTAGCAGCGCCACTCGAACTTAAGTAGCACTATTTGACGTTTTACATACTTTAAATGAAGGCTGGCTTTCGACCAACGTTATGTATACTCATTATGTTCGTGCTGTTAATTTGTACCATGAAACGAGAGTATATAGTGCTAACATCTGATCTAGTGCAAAAAATCTCAATTTTACCATAGGTACCTGGGCATCCGAATAGCGCACTGGGAACAAGAAAGAGACATACGATTATTATTAATTTTCTTGATAAATTCTGAAACATCTATTTCATTTCTGAGTGCTTTGTGCTGGTCAGTGGCATGTTCAATTGCCGCGTGTGCGCAGATCGTGGCTTTATTAGAAGCGCATATAAAGTGCTGTCGTGTCGTGTTTAATTTCGAATAGTAGCTAAACATGTTCAGAGACAGTGAGAATAAACCACGACATAATGAAAGACTAGTTATTTCTTTTCGTAAGTTTTTGCACAGCTCACTAGGAATGTCTCTCTCTTGTTCTTGATGTGAAATAATGTACAGTACAGTATACCCAGGTAATACAGTAATATTTTTTTAATTGTGTTATACGTTTTAAGTTTAAAACGTATTAGGTTTTTAGTAAGTGATGCATATACTGCACACAACACCACCTTATTTCTACACTTGTTTATTCTTAATAGAATGTTGGTTCTACCTACTGTACATGCCTAGTTAAGACAATCTTGGTACAAAGTGTATCGGAGGTTTATCTGTGATAAAACGTTTATAATAGTTATGAAGGCATTGGCATATGGGACCGCACCATTCTTATTAATTCGTAAAATACGTTTCCGAATAAAAGTGGATTCATTCGCTTGGTCTACACACATGTTGCGGTATTCATCACTAGCAAGATAATCGTGTGCAATTACAATGTAGTAATTTGATCTAAATAGGTACTATCTAACTTCTATAAAATTACCAAAAGACTTTCTGTATTGTTTCTCACATGAAACTGCTGTCCATATTTCGTATGCCATGTTTCTGCCTAACAACGGCGCGGCGCGCCTGTATCAGATCTAAGGTTAAATTTTCAATATTTTAAATGTGTTTCGAACTTTATAATACATACTTCAAATATATAGTAAACGCATTATTTGTAAAAATAAAAGAATACCTCGTTTATTATTTTCGAAGGTAAACAAAGGCAGACCATTTCGTACTTATCAAGTCACTCAAAGCCGCCGACGCCAGGCGAATGAGTTAGTTCTGTATTGAAAACTTGAATCGAATTAATAGACAGATTCGCGCATTGTTGAATTTAAAAAAAAAACCGGTGCTCATGTTTGTCCTGAATAAGTAGCCGGTACTTATATTGTAAATACTATCTCATTTGGCCCGATTACTCAACTATTTATGTAGCTTGAACTAACTCATAATAAGCCTATAATGTTCTGTGCTGAGACACAGGCCTCTCTGTATGAGAGGGAATGGTCAATGAGCCATAATCCACCACGCGGGCCCAGTAAAACGAACTATTGATGATCTGCTTCAGTTTTAACACATCCGTAGGTTGTACGTGAACTCGGTTGATAAAGTTAATATTAGGCCCTCGCTTCAGAATGAAAGGCCACTAGCACTTTTTGCCTGTGCTAATAAATAGCTTTTAATTGAGAGCCCTCACGATTTTGTTTGTGTCATATAATGCTGATTTAAAAAAAAGAACTGATGTTGTTTTCACAAAACATCACTACATACTTTATTTTTGTTGTAGTTCCGTACAAGTGGATCGGCTTATAAATACGTTAAAGTATTTAAAAACATAAAAGTACTCATATAGCAAGTAATAAAAGCCCTCAAATAAGGGATACTAAATAAATCCGTCTTAGACAGTATGCCCGATGCCACCTCGATTAACAAAGCTTAAGTTGTTCCGTTATTAATTGTTATATAAATAAGATTTCATTGAAATAACGCAAAATAAAATAATGCCACAGCGCATAAGGCTCTTGGCGATTTTTAAATACAAAACGTGTACCGTATGGACAATATGCATATCCATCTCTGGCTCGTCCCAATGCATTCCCAATCCTACAAAAGACTTTAAAATCTATTACGGAAGACTCAACATAATTAAACTTTACCCAAAAATATAATGTTATTTGATCATTGGGAGTTACTATTATTACTCAGACGGACTGGACTGCCTTAAACTTACGTAGATTTTTCATCAATATTGAGCAATTCGTTTTCAGGTGTTATTTCAGTGATATCTTGTATACAAATTGTACGACGGAAAGCCGCAGGTATAAATTCGATAACCTAATAAAAATAGTTTTAAATTAATATGGAAGTCTGCGATTATTTTCAATTTATAATGATCTGAGAGAAACCACAATTTGTTAAATGTAACAAAATATGTAGAAGTAAACCTTAATTACCTTTTAAAATTAATGTAAAATTAATTATTATCGTTATGTAAAATGATGATTGAAATACTTTAATTAAATCAATCTTTTTGTACAAATATTGCAATTTTATTCCGTTTTACGGGTTGATTACATTGAGATGAGTATGACAATAACACACTACTTTTACATGCACCTAGATACACACCTTCATCACCTTCTACAAGCAGTCTCAGATAAAAGAGATACTAAAGAACCAAGATAACTTACACGTAGACTGCTGGTCGAGAGGAGATCACGACGCTGGCCTGCACAAACTAGCCGTATCAAATGTTTTATGAGATGATTATATAAATATGCTTGTCAATTGGTAAATTTTCTATGTCGATGGCGACACGATCGCGATGATTTATGATATTATTATTTTGCTTGATGTCCGTGCTGTGGAAAAGGTACTGAGGTGATTCGGGAATTTTCATAAACGAGTTAAGTTTGTGTCCCATTCATCAACAGTACAGCAGTCCTCTGCAGGACGGAGGCCCCTTCGATTGTTTGCCTCTGACCCTCCGTTCCTTCCAACTATCCATTACCAGCCACCAACTTGATCAGGTTGAGACTGCATTTACCGATTCGCGGTCCTCACCCAAAGTATTTACACCTTAAAGGCCGTCGGTATGTGGCAGTAATGTCCGGTTAGCTGGTAGGTCTAAAGTTGGTTTACTGAACTGCAGGGTTTACCGTAGGTAAACATTATTGTTGAACAACATAGAGAGGACCATAAACTGTTGACGACTTCCGATTCCGAGGTTTCATGCGTGTCGAACATTGCCTTTTTTATCTAAGTTCATTAGGACCACTATCAGACATCGCACAACTTGGATGTCTTTTCACTGCCAGTTCCAATATTATCTCCTACTTTCCGAGGTGCATCTCTACCATTTACCGACCGCCTGCGGCCTCAAGCTTTTGGGCATGGAGTTGACGTCAGACCTAACCATCGACTCAAAAGCACAAAGAGTCAAAAAGCTGGGTATCCTAAATAAGGTAGGCGGTACTTCACATGTGGATAGCTTCTTGGTTTGTACAAAGCTCAGGTCCGTTCCTGTATGGAGTATTACAGCCACTTATAAAATCAAAATCAAAAGTCATTTATTCAAATTAGGCTGAGAATCAGCACTTTTTGAACGTCAAAATTACAAAAGACAGTCCCCCAAAAACGCCCGCCCTTCACCTATAGGATGGTTCAGTCAAATACCAGCTGACTTCACTTGACTCGATGGAACACAGAGCAAGACGAAGAGGCGGTGGTGGCTAGGCTTCACAGCCTGGGTCGTTGTTGCTTGCCTGTCGGTCTTCTACAGACTGTCCTTCGGAGACTGCACAGGTGCTCCACGACCTGATCCCACCATCTCCCTTTCACTACCGGACTACCAGACATACTGCAGGGTAGCATCCGCACTTGGTCTATACATCGACTAGTCGTACTCAGCGGTTCTCCTCCACATTTATTATGCGCACGGCTAAAATGTGGAACTCTCTGCCAGCATTTCTGTGCTCCCTTCCACGTATAACCCGTTAGCCTTCACAGCAAGAGTGAATAGTCATATTCTGGGCTTGCTCATTCCATCATAGACCTCATCCATCGCATCGCCAACAGGCGAGATCGAGGTCAAAGCCGGCCCATTTTGCAATAAAAAACATGTATCGCCAGCCAGCCTGACATCGTTGCAGACTTCAAAGACTTCCTGCTTAACCGGAGCAATTTACAGGAAGTTTAAACTTCGTCCCTGAAGAGGTCTCTACTTACTCAAGGGATTCGTCGACATTGTTTCGAATGACCCTTGTTTGACTAGAACGTTTCAGTTCTTATTACAATTTCCAGCATGCTTGGCTAAAGCCTGGACGTCATTAAACAGTTTCGCTTAAGCTGAAAGTCGATTGCGAGAACTTCAAACAAGTACATAAGTGATCGCATTCATTTGACACTGTTGGTCACGGACACATATCTCTGACACAATAATTCTGCATCTGTTATAATCATCTCAATATTGACCAAATCATCAAGGTTCTGCCAAGTTCACTCTCTCGGAACGTAGCACCATCTTCGGAGTTTTTTTTTTTTATCTCGGTGCCGTGATCAAGAATTGCCCTCTAGTGTACCACTGGATACCTATGGCCAGACACTACAGGCAGTGGTTAAGCTTGCTGTTTGAGAACTTCCTCAATTAATGTTCTAACAAACTTGTGTCCATTTCCATGATGCCTAAGTTATTCTGCTTGTAAATGAACTTTATTGTAAATCGATATATGCCTGAAACCTAAAGTGGATCTAGGTACAGGTATGTATTGGATTGGACGTAATGAAGTAACCGCTTCCAATCTGGGCTGGGCCTAGCTTCATACGTAAAGAACTGTATTGCAGGCCACAGTACTGTCGCCCGAAATCGAAAAATCCTGCTATTATTAGGTACGGGCCGGTGGCGTTAATTTGAACATATTATTTGATACCAGCTGAAAATTATAGCAATAATAGTTGGCCCTTAGTGCATAAGAGATCTGATAGTCAGCTGTCCCAATAGTGGGGGAGTCTAAAGTTACATCATGTTCTAGTTGTAAAAAAAGCTCTACTAGCTGATTTCACCTTGAAGCCCCATCTCAAGTGTACGTTACCCCAGCAAGAAAGTGTCTCCTAGGGTTATAGGAGTAAAACGTATAATTTGTGCCCTAACTGCTGTAAATGTGCCCCCACATAAAAAATGTGTGCCCCCTGTCGTTTTGGAAAAAAACGGAAAAAACGATTCCTGCTGGGGTAACGTTTTTCTAGCAGGAAAATTCTAAACGAATGATCGGAGAGAGAAAAATTGTGCATGGCCAGAGAGCTTATATGTGTGCTAAAATGTGCCCCCAAAAATAAAATCTGTGCCCCTTCAGGTTTTCGAGATATTGCATTTCCTGCTGGAGTAACGTTTTGATGAATCGTATATCTCTACAACCATTGCATGTGCCCCTGTGGAATAAACATACACGAGTAGCTCTTAATGTGTGCCCCTATGTGCCCCCAATTAGATTTAAGAAAATATTTATAGTTTTCAAGTTATCGCGGTTTCATGAAAAACCGAAAAAACATCGCAGCGCCTAAATTAGACAAGGCACAAGTTCGCTGAAAACTGTATTCGGTCCTTCTTGACGCTAATAATAACCATACAAAGTTTCAAAACTGTTCATGCATGCGTTTTTGAATAATCTTGCTAAAAGTCAAAACGATGGTGTCATAACTTTGACGGCAAAATACAAGGAACCGGCTCAATCCCAGATGTGTGAGGTCATCGATATGTATGCGTCTGTACCTAAATTAATGATGACTATAAAGGCTAAGGGCTTAGCAATGGGATAAACTTCTCGAGTATAAGCAATTTACTAAGTAAAATTAACTATCGTAGAAGAATATGGCAGGATTTCAAATAATAATTTATTATAACAACTTTGGAACGCTCACACAAATCAACGCTCCTGTCACGAAAATTTTCAATGCACATTAATAAAGGGTGAGAGACTAGCTTTATGGAGCCGTATTGGTTGCAGAACGTGATACAACAAGCCCGGCCGTCCAACGCGAACATCAGTCGGTGAGTGGGTATGCTTTTTCTTTTTTTTTTATCAATCTCTCGGTATGATCTCACTAACACGTAGGATTGATGGCCCAGAGGCAACATCGAGGTTGTGGATCCCGCCTGCAAAGCACTAAAATGCAGTTTCGATCGTAATTGTTGGCCAACTTAACGCTTTTCAGAATATTTCTTGCTATAGCCTCTTATCATTACAATAAATGAAGGTAAACTTTCTATAACTGTCTCATTACAAAATGTGTTTTATTTATTATTTGCAAATTAAAATATTCAATTATATTCTAGTTATTGTATTTTGAACTTCATTCGGGCTTGAGTAAAGTTCTTCTTTGATATTTGATTTGAGTCAAAGTTGACAATTTTGTATTAAGAACTTAACGTTAGTCGGAATAAAGTTCAAAATACAATAAATAGCTCTTATTTTGTAACAAATGCTTGTATCGTTTCCAGGCGAAGTGACAGCACTGATGAGCCCGCAAATGACGATGATAGCGACTCTCACGAGAACAACGAGGAAGAACCCGAGTCTGAGTAAGTTCACTAGTGTCCGACCAAAGGTTCGATTTCAGTTTTAGCCAGTTACGGCTGCAGATACGGTTTCGGCCAAAAAGTAGACAGATATTATGACAGATAGACAGACAGCATCATCAGCACTATGTTGTTTCCACGCCTGGGACACAGACCTCCTCTCTTCAAGAGGGAGTGATCTATAATCCACCACGCGGGCCCAGTGCGGGTGTCACATAATGTCTTCGAATTTTTGGTTCAAGGACATGCTCACGATGGTTTCATTCACTGTTTGAGAGCAGTGGTATAATTAAATAAATTGCACGAAGTGTCTGACTGGGTTCGAACACACGACCTACAATTCGTAAGTTGGGGCCGTTCTTGCTGGGCCACCACCTCACCAGTAGGATTAGAGAAAACCATTTGGTTACATAACATTGAACACAATTATCTAGAACTATGTTCAATTTTATGTAACCTGATGAAATGGTTTTATTGTTTCCAGGCAAAGTCACAGCCCTGAT
The DNA here is from genome assembly GCA_949629185.1 of Apamea crenata. Lineage (NCBI taxonomy): Eukaryota > Metazoa > Arthropoda > Insecta > Lepidoptera > Noctuidae > Apamea > Apamea crenata. The sequence goes on along the minus strand of OX451360.1, from coordinate 11,572,852 downwards.
GACTCTGATCATAACAATGAGAGTCCCGCTCCCGAGGAGGAGGAAGAGGAACTAGAGTCCTAGTAAGTTTGCGCTGGAAGCATTATAGTACAGTACAGTCGCCAAAAGATATACTTATTACCAGAAACGTCGGAATATAGTTGAAGTTCAATAAGAAACCGATGGATACTTTCGAATGAAATTGGTTTTCTATTATTTAAATTTACTTTTATTCGAAAATGTCCATCGGTTTCTTACTAAACTTCAACTATAGCCGACGACCCTGATTACTTATCTCCTTTGGTGACCGTACATGTGGTTCGTACACGTAACGTATTTATTTCCATCGTGCCTTTTTCTCTAGGATTAGGACAGAAACTACTAAACGTGATATGATATATACATAGTCCTTTCGCCTCGTTCTTCATACATTTAGCATACCTACACATTGAGGTGCCACTGTTTCTGTTGTGTCTATGGCACGCATTAATTATAATTATGGTGTCCATACATATTATAAATTGAAGTCTGTCTGTGACCGCGTTTATCTTCTAAACTATGCAACGGATGTTGATGCAGTTTTCATTATCATTGAGATAGTTTATTCGGAAAGGTTTATGTGTATTTATGTTACTATTAAACTAACATGTATTGAAGTAATCTTGAAGTCTTAAAAACCATGCGAAATAGGGACGAGTCGCGTATATTGTATAAGCCCAAGTAGTTTCGAGCGTACTGAACTTTTGTTATCAAACAGTTGTTTTGTTTCAGTCGAAGTCACACTCCTGATGAGTCGGAAAATGACAACGAGAGCCCTCACGAGGAGAACGAGGAGGAACAAGAATCCGAGTAAGTTTTTGCAGAAAACATTATATTATACTTACAACTCCTACAACTTGTACTGGCGGTAGAAGAAACACCATGAGATACCATACCATATAGGTACTCCTTCCGTTTCCTTCAAAGTCTTGTATCTGCCGGTCTATTCTGTAAGTGAGCTGTCATTCCAACTGATGCTAGGGAATGACTATTGATAGCTCCCTTCACCAAAGTTCACGGTGAGATAGATTATATCGGCTGTCCCCAAGTATACGTCGAGAGATTCTTATATCGTGTATATGTCACGTATTATAATCGACGTACTGAATGTTCTGACACCAAATGATTACATTCTTTGTTCCCAGTCGAAGCCACAGCCCTAACTCCACAGATGACTACGAGAGTCCCTACCCTGAAGAGAATGAGGAAGATCATAACGAGGAACCGGACTCAGAGTATGTTTTCTTTTTATGTGAAACGTCTAATGCCCGCCGCATTAGATGTGCTGACGTCAAATAAATAGTTTCATAATGGTTTTATAAATGTTTGCGTTTACGTCTGTTTGAAATATAACTAATTTCAAAGAGGTTTTTATATTGAAATCAACAAAATTTGTCTAGCTTTTATACTTTGAATTTTATTAATACCTAAAACTAAAACGAAAATACGTCGATTTCGTTATGTCGACTCACTCAACAAAACCTCTAGGGCACTTCCCGAAGTTCCATAAAGATAAAATTAGCTATGCAGGCTAAGATTTGCACACAAAGAAATTAAGAAATCTGTAACTTTCATGCTCCAACGCCCGTAAAGGTGAAGTCTGCATATAAAATAAAACCTCTGGATCGGTTCTTCCCGAACTTTGCTAACATTCACATTCAATTTGAAACTTTTAATATTGACAATGATATTATGGTAGTATCAAATCACAACAGTCAGCTATTGTAGAATATAATCGGTTAAAATTTAACTGCCCTCATTTATCGCTTATTGCATAAGTGATGTATTTACATAGTAATGAAGATTCGTGATTACTTATAGTTACTATCGTTGTAAATATGTCGTTGGTTAAATAAATAATGGTTGTATTGTTTCAGTCGAAGTCCCATCTCTGTTGAGGCTGAACATGACGAGGAGGACGAGGAAGAACCCGAAGAACTGGAGTCCGAGTAAGTTTTCACTGTAAACATTCTATTTAAAATTTCCCAAAAAGGTACATGTGTTTCGGGAGTCATGATCGCGATGATGAGATCTAATATGGAGCTGTTACAACAATAAAAGTACCAGTTACTGTTAGCCCACACCTTCTCGCGTTATAATCGCGTCGCGGATAACCAACGCCAGATAATTTTATCGGAGGAATAATTTTGAATTTTTGACAGTTCTTTCATACAAAAACTGTCAGACGTAAATTTTGACGAATAAAAATTATTTATCGATTGAAAAATCAGCTCGTAGGGCCGGTTGTTTGATCCGTAGTTATACTCAACCAATTGTTAACATTTTTGCAAAATGTGTTTTTGATCATCATCATCTGCCGAGCCTTTCCCAACTATGTTGGGGTCGGCTTCCAGTCTAACCGGATGCAGCTGAATACCAGTATTTTACATGGAGCGACTGCCTATCTGACCTCCACAACCCAGTTACTGGGTAATACGATACCCCTTGATCAATTGTTAGTTTATCTAATGGTCAGTAATGGTTATATTTTTAACTAATAGTTAATTATTTGACCATTAGTAATGATATTATCATTAGATAAACTATTAAAAATTGATCTAAAAACACATTTTGCAAAAATGTAACCATTAGTTACTATTTTTAAGAATTGGTTGAGTTTAACTACGGATCAAAAAACCGGCTCTTAGTTAGATATCGATACCAGACACGTCTGCGAAATTTCACTAGCTTATTAATTGACCTTGTAAAGGCGCAAAGTACACGAACTCACGCTTTTTGTGACGACGCGATGATAGGCAGAATCTATAGAGCGTCCGGAGCTACGAGCCTAACATACTTCTTTTGCATATTGTAATATTTCCAGCCCTGATGAGTCCGCACATGACTACGAGGAGAATGAGGAGGAACTGGAGTCTGAGTAAGTTCACGCTGCGAAAACTCTATTTTACAAAAAATCACGCTTTTTTGTAGGAATTATAAGTTTTTGCCTACAAAAAAGCAGTTTATGTGAAATAAAATTTTCTAGAACCTTTTTTTCGGCCTAAAACGGAAATGGCCGAAAATTGGCGAAAGCCGAAAATTAAGTTTAGTCGGACTCTACTTAACACACTCATGCCACTTTGAGGTGCTTCTCTCGTTCTATCTTGATTTACCTACTGATAAAATTATAACACTTGTCGTGTTATAATTTTATCAGTAGGTAAATCATGGTCCTGAATTTTGGTCCTGCGGGGTAACTACGTAACACATCACTATCAGTAGCAATGGGTTTCATTTTGACAGTTCAACAACATTCATTTCGTTATTTACGTTGTTGAGCAGGCAAATATTTCGAACAAACAAAGCAATAAATTGGCAATATCCATCAAAATGGAACAAACTATGGATCTTTTGGGTCTGAAATTTTTTTTTTTTTTTTTTTTAATAATTCAGACTGATTGATAGTGTGTTAGGCAATTAGGTACACTTGCACGAAACGCCATGTAAATGCCACGTTTGTCACACCTAGCAGCACATCAACCGCAGGATGCTATTTTACCAAGTGGTTCTCTTGTTTCAGTCGGAGACACAGCCCTGGTGACTCCACTCATACCTACGAAAGCCCCTCACACGATGAGAACGAAGAGGAACCGGAGTCTGAGTAAGTTAACGCTTCGATAAACTCACGGTTTTTTGGATGCAGAACCCTAATGCTAATGCCACCACATACCATCCTAATATTAGAGTCTGGCATAAAATGTGTTTTTTTTTTTCTTTTGATCTGCATTTTCAATCGAAAACGGAATTCGGTGGGACTCTACCTAACATAGGTAGGTACTCATGCCGCGGCCGCTGTTTGCTACCTACTTCTGTCGTGTCGATGGCACGTTTTATATTGTATCAGTATAATAGCGGCGTTCCGAACTTCGGCGTGAATGTACAGTCACGAGCAAAAGTATGTATACACTCGGCTTTATTCAAAAGCGATTTACTCCTTTATTTTTAATTGAAATTTCATGTTGTTATGAACATAGCATTTTCGAAATCATAGGTTTATGTAATGTGTCGTAATTCAACGTTCCATTCGTTATTTCACAAAAAATTGCAGTTGAAAGTCGCCAAGTGTTGACATATTGGTGTTCGTGACTGTACGGTCACCTAAGGAGATAAGTAACCAGGGTCGTCGGATATATTTGAAATTTTGTAAGAACCCGATGTATGTTTTTGAATACAATTTAATTTAATGAATAGAAAACAAACAGTTGATTTATCAAATTAAATTTCATTTACCAAATGGTGGTCTTGTTTCAGTCGAAGTGACAGCCCTGGTGATTCCATCCATGACTCCGACAGTTCCTCCCACGAGGACAACGAGGAGGAACAAGAATCTGAGTAAGTTTACTGAGCGTACATTCTATTACATAATTATATAAGCACGAATGTATATAATAGAATCGTCACGGATGCATCTGGTAAACACGCGCGAAAGACCCTGCATTTTTAAAAAGCGTTTTTTCCTACCTTCTTATTTCCTAAGTACCTACGTGATTAATACAGGAATTGGGTGAAAACCAATAAAAACCAACTAGTTTTCTAAACTAAACATATCAAGTTCTATCTCGAGAGGAAAACTTACGTATTATGACCCTTGTGTTGTTCACTACCAATACATAGGTATAACCTACACAATCTGAAACACGCGGAAAACAGTTTAAGCTACCGAACCATTCTGTAACAATCGGCCTCATCCAAACTAAACTTCCATTCAACACACGTAACATATTCTTTAAAAATCTTGATTCCTACAAAGAAAGAAGAAGCAAAGGCGGGTCGCTAGGGATGTAATAATATGATTTGATTGTTTCAGTGTAAGTCACAGCCCTGATGAGTCCGCACATGACTACGAGAGTCCCTCCCACGAGGAGAACGACGAGGGACCGGACTCCGAGTAAGTTTATTAGAGTCTATTAGATATATTGAATGTAAATATATTCATCACTAGCTTCTGTTCCTCCACCCACCCGTCGCATCGCATCGCCTGCTCGCGCTAGTACTTAACTTAGCGTTCCTTCTGACTTTTTTTCTTTTTGCTCAACTCCTTAAGGTCCTAGCGTGATGTTATATAGCCTTCCTCAAGAATTGGACTATCGTAAGAATTTTTCAAATCCGACGGTTAGTTCCAGAGATTACCCCCTACATACAAACTTATAAACAAATTTTACCTCTTTATAATATTATTAACTACTAGCTGCGCCCCGCGGTTTCAACCGCATAAGTTTCGAAATCGTGGGAATATCGGGATAAAAAGTATCCTATATGTTAATCCTGGTTATAAACCATCTCTATGTGCTAAATTTCATTCAAATCCGTTCAGTACTTTTTGCGCGTGAAAGAGTAACTAAATCCATCCATCCATACAATCTTTCACGTTTATAATACAGGGTGTCAGGAGAACGCTTCCGAAGCCAGAACGTAGATTATATACAACCTTTATGCAAACGGATACCAATAACCTTACGCCTGAAATTGATTATTTTCGCGCGTCACGTGGACTTGGGGTCGTCAGCCGCACAGCTGTCGGCGAGCGCGCGCGCACTTTGAACTTGAGGTCACGCGCAAGCGTCAGATGATATTTATTTACGAATACATTGCTTGTTAGAGTTGTAAAGAAAAAAAATGTGTTTAATAGCAAATAATGGTTTAATTTAACTGTTCTCACAGCATAGTGTACGAAAAATGCTAAAAAAAATAGGTAAAATTGTTCATTTTTTTTTCTCATTTTTTTATGGTATCGTATCGAGAATCAGTAGCCCTATCACCTGTCTTCGTTTTCGGAAGCGTTTCCCTGCCACCCTGTATTAATAGGATAGGATATTAAGTATAGATTGATTGTTAAGTTGCTGTTTTGGTTAAAGTTCCTAATAATTTTAAATTGTAAATAATATTTATACAATAAGTACTTACATTATAATTGTTTAACTGGTTAGTATAGTTTATCTATTAATTATAAGGTTTAATGTAACAATAGTAAAAGGCACGATTGGGGTTGACATATCTGTTTAGATAAAAATCCCAAAAGAAATAAAAAAAGTACTTACATTATAATTATAAGATACCGCACTATCGCAGTAGGTAATGAAAACTGTAATGATAGTTATAAGGGAGATAAATAAATGTCTTCAACAAAATTCTAAGAGCTGCGTCCCTTACAAAATGGTCTTGCCTTTGACCTCGATCTCGCCTGCCAGAAAGCGATTGATGAGGTCTATGATAGATCGAGCAAGTCCAGAAGTTGACTTTTCACTCTTGCTTTGATGGCTGGCGGGTTATACGTGGCGGGAACACAGACCCTGACAGAGAGTCGTTCTTTTCATGTCGATAGTGCTAACTGGAACTTGACTTACTTAACTGTAACCAGTAACCTTAACTGTAACCAGTTTGTTGGTATTCTTTCCAGACGAAGTCCCTACGAGAGCCCCTCCGTCGAGGAGAACGAGGACGAGCCCGTTTGCGAGTAAGTTTACGCTGCAAATATTATCATAGAAGTGATAGATAAAGTGTATCACGTGATATGGTTATAATTTATAACCATATCACGTGATACACTTCATGTACAGGGTTAAATTATATTCGCTAGCTGATAAAACAAAAAAGAAATGGATTTGATGTTTTTTTGTGGGTTTCCGGCTCGACATTGATTTCTGGGACATCCTGTATGTAAATACATTTAAAACACCACAAATCTACAGTCATATATTTACATAGTTATACTACACACCGCACTATTCGATTTCATAAATATTTGTGCAATTATTTTGTGAAATGTATTGAAAAATAATATGGCTGCGTTAGTTCCCATTTCGGTCACGCGTCAAATGATCCTTGTACAGCTATAATGTTGTAACAGTCTAAGCAATACTATGTCCTATTTTTCGGGAAATGAGTGCTGATTGTCCTTAATACAGGCTACTAAGTAACCTAGCTAGGACATCAAATCGTTACATTGTTTTGTTACCTACTCTTCACAGTTGTAAACTATTCCTAAATTGTCATCCTATTTTTGTAACAGCGGCCGTTTGTCAGTTCTGATAATAGCTAGAATAACTAAATTTATTTTTTGGAGTATTGTTCACAAGCGACAATTTAAATCTTTTAGTTATATTCGTTGGTAATAACTATACCTACTTCGTGAGGGTAATAAATTATATTGATCTTGTTCACAGCGACTCAGACAGTGACGGTGACCTGTGGGACACCGAGAGCGATAGTGATTGTTATAATATCTGACAGCTATGGACGAGGTATGTAATATCGGGGTACCTATTATACCGAAGTAAACTTATGTATGAACTATAAGTTACATAGAATTCATTTTATGCAACTAATAGTTCATACATAAGTTTATAATGTTCAATAATAAAAATCATATTTATTATTTATAACTAACTTTTGCCCGTGGCTTCGCCCGCGTGGAATTCGGAAATTATCCCACGGGAACGTGGAAATCGGAAATTATCTCACGCGTGATGAAAAGTAGCCCCTGTCCTAAGCCAGGTCATAACCTGTCTATCTTCGGAAATACGAACGCGCGATGATGAGATCTAATATAGAGCTGTTACAACCATGGAAGTACCTACTTGCCTATTTTTGTGTTACCATGTTTACAAAATTATAAAATAGCAACTCTATGCAATTCCAAATAACTTTTCGAAGTTTTGAGTGACAAATGATAGGTGCACTACTACAAAGCGCGGTAGTAAAAAAATTAAAAGATCCTCTGTGGGGTTATTCTGTGCGACGTTCGTGCTTCGGATACACGAAGAGAAGGAAAGCTGTACGTGTGATTCCAGGGAGTAACGATCCCTACAACAGATTCATTAATTGTGTCTCGCGTTAGTCAAGACTTGACAGGTTAATTACTGAATGATAACTTTCCAGATGGTTGAGTGGAAGATTTTGATGTTAAGCAGCCGAAAATGATGGATGCCTACTACGGCGTCTACGGACGTGGGTGCTCTACTTGCAGATTTCTCGTCGGCTCGGTCGGCGCTGCTAAACTTAAGATACAATAAGTACGCTAAATTTCGAGTTTGCATGTTAAATATTTTGGAGAAAATGTTGGTTTTACAGATAGACAAATACGCTAGTGATACTTTTTTTTTCTTAAATAACTCACATCTTTTTATTGATGAGAAATATTACTTCAAATTGTACTAAAGGTGTCTATTACGTTTATCCTTCGGGTTTATCGAAGTCTTGCGAATAGTGCAAACGTCTCCACTGTATTTCTCCAGTTGTTAAAATGTTAGACAGTATGTAGGTGTGTAACTGTACTGTATGTACGTTATTTAGCGAAGGATATTCCCTTTAACCGGTAATACTAGCGTAGATAAGTATCTACTTAAAAAAATCGCATCCAAAATAAAACCAGGACCATCCCTTCGTTAATTAACATACTGACAGTATACCTACATACTTAATATAGCTAAAGCATAGTCTGTTACTTAAGACGATCTTGGTAGCTGGTACAAAGTATACCTATAAAAGATTTATCTGTGATAATACAATAAATTATTTACATGTAAGGCATTGGCATATTAAAAGAAACTTTCTTTATCTTTATATAAGCAGTTATACTCGATTCATATGGTATCACAACGCCTGGCCCACACTAACACTGAGTAGGTATAGGTAGGATTTTTATGTTATGTGTACCTATACTACGGTTTTCAGACATCCAATACCTACTTGCAGTAAATCATCATGTCGTCAAATCGTCATAAAAAGACATCAGTAACCAGGGTCGTCGGATATAGTTGAAGTTAGAAAGAAACTGATGGATGTTTTCGAACGAAATTTAATTTGATGTATTAAGTTTTATTTTCTATTAATTTTATTCGAAAACATCCATCAATTTCTTACTAAGCTTCAACTATATCCGATGCCCCTGGTTACTTATCTCCTTTGGTGACCTTACCTACCTCACAGAGCACGGAATCGCAGCACCCGCCGGCCGCATCTATGGATGTCAGCAGGTACTAATTACATTCGAGGCGCCGGAAGTGCGTTGACCGCACAACTTCTGTCACGAACGCCATTCGAAGCAGTCAGTTTTTATGTGTCGTAGTGCGAGTAAACGATGACACGAGTGATTTGTATGGAAAGTGTTGCCAGTACCGTCACTAGCTGCAGCCGCCGAGGAGTCTCCGTGCTCTGTGATGTACAGACGCCAGCAGGTCAAGCTACCCGAAACTGTCAAATTTTCCCAATCAACCTTAAACCTTAATACTTCAGGGATAAAGTTGAAAATCTACTAAAGAAATTTGACAGATTGTAGTAGCTTGATGTGCTGGCGTCTGTACCTACATGTTGTCGATCTTTACAAGAATGTAAGTGAGCTCTCTTAAAAATGGTTTTAAAATAACTTTCGTATAAACATCAGGTAAAGAACAAAATTTCTCAACTATAGTTAAACCATTCTCAATTAGAGTTCGCAATCCGTAAAATTCACGTGTATTTAGGCACTGCTCTGCAAAAACCGGACATTAAACCTCCACCAGCATGAGTTTACAACCAACCTACATTGTTATAATTATGTTGATCTGTTTGGGAGCTAAAAGACCCCAACCAAACTCACAAATATAGGTTAATTTCATTAAGTTATAGATATTTATCTAAATAAAAATATTTCCAGGGGTGTTTGTTGTTAGTGAGCAGTGATGGCCCAGTGGTAACTTCCACGATTTGCGAGTGAATTAATTAGGTCGTGGGTTCGAACCTAGGCAGACGCTTTATTTTTTGTAAATTATTTCATCACCACTGCTCTTGAAATGGAAACCGGCATGTCCTAGAACCAAACATTCGAAGATATGTGACGTGTACCAACCCGCACTGAGCCCGCGTGGTAGATAACAGCCCACTCCCTCTCGAAGAGTGGAGGCCCGTGTCCTAGCAGTGGGCTCATTAGAGGCTGATTATGCTGATGTTTTTTCAATGGTAATAAGGTGATTAATATGATAAAGAATCGTTTGATATTCATGTGATAAGTAGTTTGTAATAATTAATATATATATCTGGCAGCAAACACCATGTGTTTCGAATTTAACCAAATGTGTAGAAATAGCAAACAAAAACGAATGCATGTTATAAATATCGTAAAATTTATTGATTCCAATATTTTAATTAAATCAGTCTATTTATACGTTTATTGCATTTTTTATTCCGTGTCACTTTCACGGTTCTTATTAAATTGTGGTCTACACCTACAGTCCTTGCAGTTATTTTTGCCTCTGATTTTGCATCACTGTCAAAATCACAGTGATCTACTCTATTCTCATTCTATTATGGTTGCCAATACTGACAAATCTGTCAAAATCATTGTGACCTTTTCTGTAAGTATTCTCGTCACAATATGGTTGCTGCTCTCACTGTCAGAGGTAAAATAACTGTGAACTACCTATGAGGCGGTTGCGTGTTGTTCTCAACAAGTCATCCTCTTGATTACTACAATAAAATAAATACCTGTGATTCCAAACTATTTACTATAATAGGTATATGACTAATTAACGCGTTGAACGAACTTGAAAGTCTGAATATTTTTCCGTTCAGGCCACGTCTGACAATGTTAGGCGACAGTAGTCTCAAATCAAATCAAAAGTCATTTATTCAAATTAGGCTGAGAATCGGTCAAAATTACAAGACAGTCCCCAAAAACGCCCGCCCTTCACCACTTCCTAGTGCTATCGCTGGGAAGAAGAAGTGGCGCAACAAACTCCCCAGCAGCACAGCTGTCTGTTCTAAACAGCACCCTAATTGCGTAATACATTCGAATCAACCAATTTCTCAATCTCAATTTGAATCTTTTTGAAGGATATTTCTATCCATTGCTGCATATACAGGGTGTCCCGAAACTCAACGATAACCTGGTACCGGGCGAGAGGCTAAGGTATACCAGTTATGAAAAAAAAAAATATTTTCCAACATGGAAATGGATGTCAAAGTTAAGTGACAGTAATTTTGTAAACCATAACTCGTCAAAACTTAATTTATTTTACTTAGTTAACAATGTTTATTACTTTGATTTGTGGTTGCGATTAATAGCAGTTATTTGAGATTACAAAAAATCATCAAAATCACTGTAGAATTATTTTTAAAAATTCAACTTTTTCAAAAATTGTCTATTATCGCTTGACTAAGTGACATGGATTTTTTTTTTCTTATTTTTAATAAATATAAATCGATAGCGGACATCAATTCAAACAGAAAACATAATAAGACCAAATCCCGTGAAGTGTCACGTGTCCGAAATATCGAATTATCAACGTTCAGTTTTTTTTTTTTTGCTAACACATATTATTGTGGACCAATGTCTGAAATAAAAAGATTTTATTTAAAGTGGATCACGTGACATCCATATTTTTTAACTTGCTTACATCTTGTTGCATAGATGTTTGAAATAATCACTCTGAACGATTTTAGAAATTATGTACAGCAAAAAATTACATAAAATGGTACGCATTCTTCTGTTGTAGCTAGTTATAAACCTGCACATTCCTTTACAAATAAATTCTTTAATAAACTTGGTGTCACTACCTGACTGACGGTCGTTGCGGCAGAAGAGTTCTCGAGTTGACCAAATTGACAGTGTTATGGATGATTAAACATGCAGTGAATATTTCAAACCTCAATGCAACAATATAAATGTCACGTGAACTCACTTTGAACGTTATTAACTCGGAAACGTCCTATTAAGTTTTCTGTCAGCTATCGATTTACATAGATTTCATGCATGGCCGCCATTTTGAAAAAAAAAAACAAAATGGCGCAACAATAGGCAGGCTCCATTAGAGAAATCTTCAATCCCCTTTTGTGTGACTCGTGGCTGAAATAAAGTGTCGCCCAGGATTGTTCGACATGGCGTTGAAAGTGTAAGGTCGACAAAATATATAAAATGAAACCTAATAATTGAAACCAACGAATTTATTCATATTTAAAACTATATTACAATGTGTAATAGTCATGCAATAAAATAACAATATTGTGCTTTAAATTATTTAGATTTTTTTTAGAAAAATCAATGTGTGTATTAACACAAACATGTAGAATTAACAATGATAATAATTATTACAGTGTATTGCATTACAAATTTGAATAAGTAGACAATAATAAATATGAATGCAAATGTATGTCAATCGACACTTGTAGATAAAAAAGTTAACTTCTTAAATAGGTATAAGTACCCATTTTAAGGCACACACTGCTACTATCAGACTATGATAAGTCCACTGTCAACATTTTATCTAGTTCACACAAAGCATTCACATCACCTTCCTTGCTATTCTCTTAATTTTCTTTACCGTATGTGTATAGAACACATTCGTTTTAATGAGGAAAATGTATAGTTTCATATTTACAAGTGTCGATACTTTATGATCACTATTCTTAATAAAGACATTATCTGAATACAATAACGCACATACACAATGTTTACTATGTATTCTAACAATAAAATGAAGAAGTAACAAAAAACATCAGAGAAAATTTATGATAATGAAATTTATCACACAACCATAACTTCTTACACAATAATTTAAATAAATACTTTTAAGTGCTATATAAGAAATGTCTTTTTATCTCGTTATAGTCAAATAATACATGTCCCAGTTTACATGACTACTATTATATATTATAATACAACAACCGAATCTTGTCGACTGCTCCACTTTAAAGTGAATACTTGAGAACTGAAATTACTTGCGTGCTTAATCATCAGAGGCACTCCGATAACGCAACTTAATAGTTTTACATTAATTACACAAATACACAAAAGCTTCTGGCACTTACATAAATTTTAGGTTTCCAATATAATTCACTGATGCATACTGCAATGGCAAAATCCAAATTATTTGCAAAAAAAAAAAAATATTTACTAGTATCATGCCATCCAACTGTAAAAAAATATTCAAATAAGTTACCTCAAAATAATCGTGGGAGTATTGAAATACATTTTATTAAGTGACGAAAAAAAAAATACTTGACCACATCTATTCACGCCCATGTTAAGAACTTGTCCGTGGCTACTGGTATGACGTTTATCCAGTACTCTGTGCTCTGGTTGATATATATACTAAATATTCGAAATAACTAAGGAGTGATTGTCTTGAGGGAGACTTTACCTAAATTACAGCACAAATTAAATTAGTCATTCTTCTTATCCCCAGGCTGTTGTTCTGTTTCTGTAATAGCTGGAGGCGTGGTGCCATTCTTCACTTGTTTCTGCTGTTCTTCCATCTCACCAGAGAACCCAAATTCATTGACACGCTTGTGGTCAACTTTGTAGATCCAGCGCTGATATAAGAAGATGAAGAATACTATGTCTGTAAGAGTAAATTATTATTAAATTTACATAAACAATTTCAATAGAAGGAAATTTTATACATATAAATATATCTAAATCGCTTTTTACTAAATGCATATGAAAGTTTAAACGGTACTAATAACAAAAAACAAACTTGAAAATTTTTGTCTCTGTCTGTATGTTCCGGTTAATCTCCAAAACAGCTGGACCGATTTTGACGGGATTTTCACTGTCAAATAGCTGATGTTATAAGTAGTAACCTAGGCTACTTTTATTTTAGAAAAAGAATTAGGGTTCCGTGCAAAAATTGAACACCCTTGAAATCCAATTTGTTTTCCGACATCTACGCAAACGAAGTCGCGGGCACAGCTTACCTTATATTATTCAAAATCTAAGTCATAAAACTTATAGAAATGATCACTTACCATCTCTAAAGCATCCCAAACGATACATAGTTGGCATTTTGATAACAAATGCAAAGATGTCATCTATGAAGGTATTGAGGAACTTGTATGTCATCATTCGCCAGGGCAGATGTGCTACTGACTTCAACTTGTAATTGATGAACAGCTGAGGTGTCATCATAATAAATCCAAAAGTCAATAAATATCCATACATCATATTCAAGACGAAGGAATACCATCCTTTGTGTTCCAGGTATAACAAAGAGTACACCCCATAGCCAATCAAGAGAGGGAAACAGCCCCAGCTGAGATAACGGAATGCTAACATGTCATACTGCTTTGTACTGGATTCAACATAGGATCCTTTATCAGTGAAACTAAGTTTTGGTATTCCAAATATGCGGTCCTCTCTATTTATCTTTACGTCCATTACTTTGTTAATTTTCCATACTTCAATAAGTAGCCCAATGAAGCATGAAATTCTGACCATTACATTTGTTTCATTGTCAAGAACATAAAGCAACACCACAGTGGACTGGAAAACATTAAAAAACACTGATCTCACAGAAAGCCCTTCCAGAGACTGCCTATTGTTCCAGAACTGAATGTCATTTTTGAAAGCAAGTAACTCAAATATTGAATGCAAAACAGACACACTAATAGTGAGTCCCAGCAAGTATGGAGATGTATCAAGAAGCAATTCCTTCACTGTGTCCTGCTCCTCATCTTGCTCTTCAGCTCCCAGTGCTGAGAACATGCTCAATTTGTCTCTCATTGCTTGAGCTGTATACAATTGCCATTTAAAAAGACTCAGAGGCTGAAATGTTAGCTCAAGGTGTAGGATATCAGAGGTCTGGTTAATTGGTACATAATCACGCATCATATTCCAATAATCATTTAAGAAAACAGCAGGCTTATATTGTTTTCCATCTGGCAAAAAGAAAATGAACTCATCTAATGGAGGTGGAACACTTCCTTGCATCCAATTAGTTTGATCAGTGACCACATTTATGGTCAAATTTGGATGCCAATGTGATACTATTTCCTCTTTAAGTGTTTCAGCTTTTATTACTTCTTCAGCAGACTTTTCAGTTTGCCCTGTTAGCAAATTATGTGTTTTCATATAACGTAGCTTTTTGAACTTGTTAAGCTGTTTTTTTCCATAACTGATATAAGGTCCACCATAGTCCTGTTTATTTTTGGGGTCAGGTGATTTGCCCGCATGGACCAGGAATACGTGAAGATAAATTGTTCCATTATTCTTTAATGACTCTGAAGGTTTAATACTGGTGGAGTGTGAGAAGGTACCATCATTAAGAGGTCCTCCATGCCAATCACCATAAACAATCCCAGTATGCTTCCAAATTAAATCTGAATCATCCAAATTTGAATAAAATTCTCTCTCTGATACATAACAATACATGTCTAATACTGTGCCATTAGCAAACATATTAGTAGCAGGAACACGGGGTGCTGCAGTAGGGTTGCTTATATCTGTCTTAGGTGCAGATGGTTGACGGAACATGGAAGTGATAAAATAAACTACTAATGCTCTTATTATCAGTGACTTTGTGACGGCAAAAAAAGATTCCATCTTAGTTGGTTGCATTCTGCGCCGTTGTTCATCAATCTCGGCATTGATCTAAAACAATAGTGATTGGGTTTTTATCATAAAAAAATGATCTTGACCTACATGGTTTTTTTACAGGTTATCAGATTTTTTTCCGGATTACAGGAAATCATAGGGGGCCCAGGAGTGCCCATCAGGTCTTAGTTTAGATAAGCAACTCATGTCGATGTATTCATAATATTCCAATACGAAATAAAGATTACTTACATCAACAGCATCTTCAGAAGATCCATTTGCTTCAACTATCCTGTTTTCAGTTGACGCCTCGCCAGGCGGATTGTTGGAAGGACTGAGACTATCAGTTTCCGCCATACTGAATATCTGGGTATTTCTTCGTTAATGCTTGATAATTGTGTAGCACTTAACATTTGCAAGGACAACTTATTCTCATCGTTCCCTACGTATCTACATAAAATTGGATTTTCTTCTATCAATTCAATTCGCTTATCATTGACAAACTATTCTATAGTTTCATGATTTCATGATATATTGCTGGTTATGAGTCGTAGGCTTTTAAGACGTCCAATTTACAGACTTCCAGAGAGAACAAACGTTGAAAAATGGTTTTGTGATTGAATCAAACCCATTTTGATCGTGTACGTGAATAGTTTGATTTGTTTGTTGAACATTCACGTGTTTAATTCTAGTTTGAAAGTAAATAACCGCGTCGTTATCGTTTCGTTAGATCGTGAATTCGTGACTTCGTGAGTGTCCACAACATGTTAGACCATCAAATCGCCACGGTTGTCTGTGGCGATTGTCTTGTCAGTCAGTGTCACAGTCAGTGTAGTGTGTCAGTGGCTGGCCAGGGTCAGGCACCCAGACAGGCATTTCTTTGTGTAAATTATTTCATTACCACTGCTCTTCTCCTTGCTGACCATGCCCGCGCCTGAGTCTCGTTCTCGTTGCATTTTCAGCATTTAAAGGTGACCCTAGACGATCAATGTGACATCAGTTTTAATTCATGATTTTGGTTAGATTGACCGTGTTTCTCGGTAGCTTTAGCGACTTTAGGCAACACGACCAATTGATTGTTTAAAGTCAAGACTAGATAACCTATTTGTCGCTAACGAAATTGTAGATGTCTCAATTTGTGTGGACGTAGGATTTTGAATTCGTTAGCGAGTCGCCGCGTGCCAGCGACTTAAGTCACATATGTGTTTCTAGCATGCTAGATTAACACAAAATTTTCATGCATTTTGATGAGTCTCAATCAGATTGACTGATTGAACCAGTGGATTGAAATGATACCTGATTGATCATCTAAGCTCCCCCTAACACGATCCAGAGACCGCATTTTATTGTTCGGTACACATCAACCTATACATTTCCAGTTTTAGCTGACCTCTCATTGTATAGTTTATTCGTACAATCAGCAGTCAGCTTATCTGGTTATGTATAGCTTGATGTGTAGCCGTGTGCGGTGTGTACATATTTCTAAGCCCGGCCCATAATTGTTTCTTTTTCATGAGTATTGTGTTCTGTAAAAGTTTTTACATTCAATAACCAGATAAATATAATTATAATACGGCTTTGGTAAAAAAAAACAAACCACCACCGGGTTTGGTTTTCTTGTGCAGAAAAATAGCGTTGTGAACCTGAGTCAGTAGTGTTGCAACAACACTACTGACTCAGGTGACCCACGAGAACCGTGACGAGAACCTATCGATAGTTCAACCATCGACGCGCGACGGTATGAAAACATTGAAAAACTTTTTTACGTGGCTAGGTGCATGATAAATATCTCTCATAGATTATTGCATTATAATTTACAAATCAAGTAGTGCAAAAAACACAAAAAGAAAACAGTTAGGTGCACTAACCGAAGTTCAGTTGCCACACACAGCCACCTCCTACGAGTGTAGGAGTACAAAATAGATTTTCAGTTAGCATTCAATTTCAACATGCTAGCATGCATTGCAACATGCATGTTTTTTTGCTATTCGATTTGTAAACTATAATGAAAATTAGAGGTTCGCGTGAATGTTACATTACATGAATATGCTGAACTCTGCCAAAACTGCACTTCGCACTTCACACTTTTATGAAAACCTAAATGAGTAAAACAATATTATCATATTTAATGGTTTATTTGAAACACAAAATTGAAAGACTGACAGTTAATCGGACCCAAAATGCATTCGGAAACCTTACCTTGAATGTTTAGATTCCCAAACCATTACCAAATTAGTTTCGACAACATTAAACAAAACATAAAAAATATTACTAACAGCAAGTCACTTTATAAAGTTCGCCTAGAATCTACTCAGTAATACTCAGATTCTGCAGTGCATATGTTGAAATTCCGACACTGGTTTCCATCACAGAGATTTCATTACCTACATTTTGAAGATTACTTAAAAACATAGAAATATCCTACTTCCTCACTAGCAATGTAAATTAATGCATGATTTCCTGCCTATAATTATTAAAGGCCCAAAACAGCCTTGTGCTTGCAAAAGATACCTTTAAAGAAAAGGTTTCTTTCCTTTTCACTTACATTCATCACCTCGCATTGTTCCAAGCGGTCCTCTGTACAAACTGTCATAATAAGGTATCATTTTATAGGCACAAGATAAAGACCAGTTTAAATGGCAACAGTCCACAAAATATTAGCTTAGCCAACTTCAATAGTCCACATGTTAGAACTCAAATATTATGTTTTATGAAACCTAGCAAAAAAACTATCTGAATAAAAAAAATACATACTTTATAAATTAAAAAAAAAATGTTATGCATCACAAAGATTTAAACGTAACGGTAAAAC
The DNA here is from genome assembly GCA_949629185.1 of Apamea crenata. Taxonomy (NCBI): domain Eukaryota; kingdom Metazoa; phylum Arthropoda; class Insecta; order Lepidoptera; family Noctuidae; genus Apamea; species Apamea crenata. The sequence goes on along the minus strand of OX451360.1, from coordinate 11,554,736 downwards.
TTAAAATTAAGTACCTATTAAACTTACAAGTGTTGTATTACGACAAATTAACGCTAGCCGTGGTTGAGCTGAACAACTTGGCTTCTGTTTAACGTCAACTAAATTAATTATACTTAAAAAGACCTCTTACGAAATTTGCGAGAGTATTTAGAAGGACAGTGAATGTCAAAAAAAAACAATTAATACAATTTATGATTGCATTTCTTCAGCTTCCAAATATTAAAATGATTCATAACATTATAATGAGAATATAATATTAACCCTCAAACATACAAATATAGACATAGACTTTTATCCACACTAAATTGTGAACTGCCACCATTTCTAAGGTTATCACTACAATTAATCTTGCATTTCTTCAGGCAACTCGTGAGGATTAAGAATGCCTGGCACAGATAACTGTACTCTTCGCTTCTCCTCCTGGGCTTGACGAAGAGCAAACAAGCGCTCCTCCAAATACAAATCACTGTCGTCTTCACCCGTGTACTCCTGTAAAAACAAACATTATTAATAACTAGCTGACTCGGCGAACTTCGTACCGCCATCGAAATCAGTCAATTCGCTCTCGAGATATCGTCAAAAAAGCAATTTCATACAAAATGTATGAGAAAATTAATCATGTTTTTGTTTTTCTGTTTTAAAAGTCATTCTTTGTCACATGGTAACACATGAACTGGGTTATTAGGATATTTTTTTCCCGGTAGTATGTTCCCGCGGGATAATTTCCGACCAGTACGGGGGCGACGCCGCGGGCAAAAGCTAATAATAATCATATAAGACTGCATACTTACTCTTATTTGCACTAAAAAGTCTCTTAAGTGATCTTTGAAAGCAGGGATATCTTGATCCAGATTGAACAGCCCTTGAACAGTGATTTTAATTTGATTGTCTGTTAAATGTGGGAACGCTCGTTTCAGTAGATTTGCCACATATTCCTGAAAAGATTAAAACACAAATTTTGAAACTATACATTTCGCTACACAGTACTTACATAATCACATGATAAATAGATTGTTCAAATTTATCAGTAAATGAACACTAGTTGAATATTTCTATGATGTAGTTATTAATAACAATTGGAAAACAGTGGGTCACTTTGTTATTTGTTCAAGTTCAAGACTTATTTAAATATTACCATAACTTAGCTTGGTTTGATAGATAATTAGCATGAATCATAAAGTAATATTCTCACCTGAATATAGAGGACATTATCTGGTGTGGGCCCAAGTGGCACTGTCACTCGGCCGGCCTCTACAAGTGAGAAGACATATGCTAATATCGTAGCATGCATCGTAAGACCTGCGCCATGAGACGTGTCTGTTACCACGCTAAAAACATGCTCTAAAATATCACACAAATAGGTCTGGTAAAAACTCTGTGCTGCCTGTGGGTGTTGTTCAACATTGTGCAGCAACCGGTACAGGATCTGAAGACCAGTATCAGCCACATTCCTCATTGTGTGCTTAAATGCCCAGATAATGGAATCCAATACCAATTTGAACTGTGCTGGAGGTATACTTAGGAATGCCTTAAAACAATGTGTATTCACTGCCTGTAATAGAAGGAAGAACTCTGTCCTATGCTCTGGATATTCTTCAAAGTCTTTGTTAATCATTTCAAGAGTACATTCAAAAACAGCATCAAATATTTTTGGTACTTCAGATGTTATATGCCCTCCTAGCTTATAAACAATTGCAGCCATGCATGATAACACTTCGGGTTCCCGTGCGTCTGGCACAGCAGTTCTTTGGTAATCCAGGAGAACTGCATCTAAAAGAGGTGGAATGAAATTTTCCAAAACCATGCTATTATCTGTAGAGCGAGACACCCAACTGCCAATCAATTTGAGTGTTTCTTTCTTTATTATACGCATGTTCTTTATTAGTGGCTGCTTAGCAACAACAACACCGTTCAAAGCAATGGCTTGGCTGATGTTTTCAGACATTACTTTATAAACATTCAGCATGTCCAAATATATTCTACCCAGCTGCACAACATATGGATGACCTAGAGCTCGGCAGGCACGTACATTTGTTTTAAGTATACTCACAAGCTGTTTAACAGCCTCTGGATCTTTCAAGATATCCACATTGTGCGATGCTTGGGATATTATATCATCCCAAACCTGATTGGGCAGCAGCATATACTTCTCAATGAGCTGTTCTTGAGCCACTTGATCCACTTGTGCACTAATCATGTATCCTACAGCTTCATAGAAAGTATGCACTTGAAGTGTTTGTAAATCACAGATAATGGAACTGATTGTGCTTAAGATTTCTTCAATAAATGGACAAGCCTCACCAACCTGTATGGTGACGAAATGACGCCGACATTTTATTGCAATCTTAATGAACGTGTCACATGCCATGTCTTGGACACCATCATGGGTCTCATGCATAAATTCAAAAAGTTTATTCACCACCGTTTTCAAAAATTTCCAATGGGCTCTTAAGAATCTGGGATACTGGCCCACCACATACATTATGTTACTAGCTATAATAGCTTTATTATCTTTCCCTTTTTTCTGTTCACAAAGACCCAATAGCTCTTTAATTACGACAACAAGAAATCTTTTCTCATCTTCCTCCATCATTGCGCCTGAAATCGAACCAATAGCCCAGCATAATGTATTCAGGTTTTTCCATGACCATTCACTGCCATTTACCTGGTTCTGAAGTTTCTCTGTCATTATGCGTTCTGTATCTTGATAATCCAAATGTGTCAAATAAACTAAGGTTTCTCTCATATTCTTATACAAGTTAATTGAATCAGTGTCCTTCATAAACTCTCGCACTACTTCACCATTCTCATTCTCGACCACTAATACTTCTTCAGGCTTAGCCATTCTAGAGATCATAATGTAACGAACACTGCTGAGCACATCAGAATACAATGCTTTCCTACCAACACTCTTCCCAAGCGTGTACATGTTTGATGTATGCGAGCATGGTGCAATCTTGTACAAATCAGCAGCTAGTGCATTCCAGAATTCTAAACAAATTTTAAAAATCTCAACTTCTTCTACCTCTGATATCAAAACAAGATAGCGGAGTGCATTCATTAGAGTGTTTGTAAGCCCTCTTCTTTCAATAAGTTGCCCATGTTCTTTCAAGTAGGTACAGAGAAATAAAGCAAGATTTTGAATGAAAACCTGCTCTTGATCCCGACCAGCGGCATACGCTTCGCGTATATTGGTAGTGAGTGGAAGCATCGCTTCGAGCTGCTCCATGGTCTGCACCAGCAGAGCAACAAACTGCTCCTCATAGTTGCTCACAGTCACACCAGCAATCTCTGTCAGGCAGCTTAATGTTACATTACGGAACATTGGTACATTCAAAAACTTAAATATTAGTGTGCTTATCAACTTCATTTCAAATATATACCCAAGAGGAATCCAGTTCAAAAATCTTAGCAGAGTATGGAGTGTGGCATCCACTAATGGTGCATTTTGTGAATTTTCAAGGACAAATTGGCAGAGTTGAAATATCTGACTGAACTCGGAACACATGGTGTCTTTTAAATGTTTTGCTTTTGTTTGAGTGAGTTGCCCTGTACTAAAAACAAACACTTCCTCACTAAGTAGCTTCAAAATCACCATGTTGTTTTGACAAAGACTTTCGTTTGTCTTGGATGCACCCACAATATCACTTATAAACGTCTCCCAGTTGTGAGGCCATTCTCGTTTCAACACTTGAATCAAGATCATATTGAGTTTCTTCAAATACACTTTATTATTATCCATCGTTACAGGGTCTGATGAGTTTTTGATAATGAGACCAACAATGTACTTCTTAATACCTTCACATTGATTTCTTGGTAATATTTTCCATCTTGTTAATATTACTTGTTCTAATATTTGTAAGGCATAGTACTTTGTTTCCTGATTTTGCGAATACTCCAATATAGTGTCAACACGAGTCCAGGCATCAGGGTGTTCTTTTAGTGCTGTCAGTATCTCCTGTGCAGTCCGTTGTTGTTCTCCAACAGTTGAGTATAGACATCCAACTATATTATCAAGTAGAGTGATGTCTAATTTCTGGTTGAAATCCAAAAGTTTAGAAGCTTGTTGCTCTAAAGTTGCCATTCTGTTTGTTACAACTTAAAAATTGTTCCCTTTATTGAAAATCAAAACTCTGATATTTTTTTCACATTCATTCCTCACCATACGTATCACTGAAAAAAAACAATTCCTGAATTAGGAAGGACTATAACAGCTATAACCTCTTCATGATGCATAGATAAAAATTGTAGTTTTACGATTGTTCAACCAATCGAACTGTGGCTAAAATGACTTGTTTTGAGTGCTAAGATTACGAGAATCCTATAAAATAAGATAATTACAAATTCTTTTTTGTTGTAAATGAAAATATAGAGCACACACCCCGCATAGAGAGTGAGGATGTTTGATACGAATCGTAACATTGCGTATGTGACAAAACTTTTGTTAATTCATTTTACAAGGAATGGAAAAGAGTGGTTGGTGATAGTGACACATTTAATAACTTACCCGAGAAAATAATTTGCGGCGCAATCAGTCTAACGCACTACCATACATACTAATCCGTTGTTTTCGTGAAGCTTGAAAAAGCTTACACGCATGTTGTCTATGCTTATTTTTTGTGTACCAAAATTTAGTTTTTCAAGAATTCTCCACAAATCTATAATGCATAATAGTAATAATTATTTTATTACTCCGTAGTATTATGTTTTAAATTTTATTTACTAAGTAATTAGAAACGTATTTTTTTTATTTACGTAGGACAATACCGCCTGATTCTTAACTGATACCACCACAGAGAAACTGTGTTGCCATCCTCTGATTTTGGATTTCCCCTAGCTCACACCTCAGCCTCACAGAACTCTAAATAGGTACCTACTTCAGTCAGCGAGCTGATAGCTCCTTTCAAAAAATGTATAAAGGCGGATAGAACAAAAGGTACAGTATATTAGATAACAGAAATGGGAACAAAAACTGACTCTTGCTAACTTCAGACGTCGCTGTCGCTGCTATTACGTTACGTCAAAGACCATCACACATCAAGCTACCACAATCTGTCAAATTCTCTGTCTTCTTTAGTAGATTTTCAACTTTATCGCTTAAGCATTAAGGTTCAAGGTTGATTGGGAAAATTTGACAGTTTCGGGTAGCTTGACCTGCTGGCGTCTGTATATACATAACTATACACATACAGTATTACGTGTCTAAAAAATTGACAGATAGAATTAGTCATTCCAATAAGTATGCCTCTTTGCGCAGCTGTTGACTGCAAAAATACCGTGGTCCGTGACCCATGTATTTGCCAAAGATGTTAAAAGACGAAAACTGTGAAGGAAACTCTCCAAGAAAAAATTGGAAGCCCAATATTTCGTCTAGACGGCATGCCATCCTTGTAAAATCCGCATACTTTTATGGGAGAAATTCGTATACAGGAGATGCTCCCAAGCGCTGTCTGTTCTCTTTACTTATAGGCTCAGGTGGTGTGATATTAAGTACCTAAATAATATTGTAAAGGGGTGTGAGTTTATATTATCATATTAGATCAGTGCTTTAATTAACATCTCTGAAGTTTTTTCTGTCACAAAAATCCTTTCAAGGTTAATTAATATTTTGAAAACAACCATAGAAGACGAAGTCTCGAAAGGCAAGCATTGTACATACAAGCAGTTTCCATACAGACAGAGACACGTATCTCTGCGTCAGTACGTCTATAAATTGGTATTTGCCATATTGTAAGGCAAGTAAATTGGAGTAAGAGCAAGAGAATGATAATCATGATGATGGTACTTATCGCCTTTTCTTGCTCACTCTAACGCAATTTCTACGGTTGCATCCTTGTCAGAACCGTTTATAAAACAGTGGCGCCGATTCCTTTGTTCACAAACTAAACTAAATTTAAGTTCAGTGCATCTTTTTCTTTCTATTTAATCTAGAAAACGACAGAAGATAAATATTAGTTTAGTCCTGTCAAATTAGTCGGCGCCTGACCTAAATTGACGTGTTTTTAGTAGCCATGTTTTTAATCACGTCTAGTCTAATCTGTCTATGGAGTATCTTAGTTGTCAAATCTTATTTAAATGATAGACAGCAAAAAGTTCAAATAAATGGTGTCAATTCTCTTGCTTTAAATGTAAAAATGGGTGTTCCTCAAGGCTCGATTTTAGGTCCTTTCCTCTTTTTAGTATATATTAATGATCTACCCCATTTACTAAAGAACCAACCACAAATTGTGTTATTTGCTGACGATATTTCCTTAATTTAATAGATAAATAGACGTGCATCAAATATTGACGACGTAAATAACGCCCTACTAAAGGTACTAAATTGGTTCACTGCTAATAATTTGGTATTAAATGGGAAAAAAACTAAATGCATAAGATTTGCTTTACCAAATGTTAAAAGTAGGTAGTAATTGTGACATAGTATTGAACAAAGAGAAACGAATTCGTCGATAAAACTGTTTTTTCTGGGGATCACGCTCGACTCAAGGCTGCAATGGGGTCCTCATTTAACATCTCTTGCAGGAAGTTAGCCTTCCTTAAGTTCAGCAGCTTACGCTGTAAGAAAAATCCGTCAATTTACTACTGTAGATACCGCGAGGCTAGTCTATTTCAGTTACTTTCTTAGTATCATGTCTTACGGTATTTTACTATGGGGACGGGCTGCAGATATCGAGTACATTTTTATTCTGCAGAAAAGAGCCATCAGAGCAATATATGGCCTCCGCGGGCGCGATTCATGTTAATATCTTTAAACAGTTCCCTGTTTAAAGATATTAACATGATGACGGTACCTTGTCAATACATCTATGAAAACATCATGTACAGACATGATGTTTTCATAGATGTATTGACAGGACAGCCTGCAGGTCAAGCTACCCGAAACTGTCAAATTTTCCCAATCAACCTTGAACCTTAATGCTTGAACGATAAAGTTGAAAATCTATTAAAGAAATTGGACTGATTGTAGTAGCTTGATGTGCTGGCATCTGTACCTACGTAAGAAAAAATTTAAATCTATTCAACAAAAGATGTGAAAGACACAACTATAGGACTAGAAATAAGGACCAATTAGTTCAAACAGGTTTCAGACTGGCTAAAGTAGAATCAACCTTCATGGGGTAGGTACCTACTGTTTAAAATGTTACAATTAAATTCCTCCCCACATACTCCAACTGAATGAAACGAAATTTAAATCTTGTAATAAACGCACACTAAGTAGCCAAGCATATTATAAGTTAGGGGATTACATCGCTGACAAAAATTCTTGGCTCAATGCTGGTCCAGCTCCACAGGGGCGCATAAACTAATTAGCATTCGAAATTCGGAATTGTTGGAGCTGTTGAACATTGGAAGAAAACTATATTTGCATTGTATAAACTCAATTGTTTAGTATTGTATAATTGGATAGCACACGTGTGAGCACTATGTACTTTCTATAAAGCTACCATTTAACTGGGTACGTCTTTCATTGACTTGATTGTGTCCTGGCGGCTGAGAGTATGTCATGCTCACTATAATGTCTCGCTGGTGGTGGCGTGTGTGTTGGATCAATAAGTTCCCTTCAAAATGGTTAAGCTGAATGGTGCTGATCCATACGTCATGTTCGTGAACGGGCGCCGTCAGTGGGGACTGGTCATCTCTTAGCTGCCACGGCTTATTGTAATTTTTAATTTCTGAATTGTTTTTATGTTTTCTATAACGGACGCTTTTAACGTGCACGTCTTTCTACATCGTTCTCACATGGTTAATTTCAACACGAATGATGTAATCAAATATTTTGTAACAATTTTATGATTTAAAAGAGTGTCCATGGAGTTTCTTGCCAGTTCTTTTCCATAGGTATTAAACGCTTTGGAATGGGCAACTAGCTTCATCTTTCTGACTGACCGACCCTTTGACAATCCAAAAGTGCCTGTAATTGGTTTAGTTGAATTAAATGATTTGAGCTTGAGTTTAATTTGACAGGACAAAAACTACTAAATATTTTATCTTCTGTCCTTTTCTTAATGAATTAGAAAGAAAAAGATGCACAGAACTTAAATTTAGTTTGTGAACGTCTAAGGGTGAAATTGGTGAAATAAGGGTCTCTTATTTCACCAATTTCAATATCGTATTGTATCTCATTACGTAGTACCTACTTGTGCGTTATTGTAATGTAAACCGCACGAGTTTCTTTTTAATAAGGTAAAACGCACGGTTTAACAAGACGCTCCGTCTAAAACGAACTAATTTTTAAAATCTTAGCAAAGAGTTTTTATGTCAGAAAAGTGGTCAACATTTTATGAATTAAATAAACTTTGGGAGATAAAATAATAATAAATAAACATTTAGGTAGGTACTTACTTACAAATTGTTCAAATTTTAATAACTGCTTTATCAAGTGATTAAAGATTTATTCGTTTAAAAAAGTCCGAGTTTTATTTATTTCCTCGCAAATCTGGTCCTAGAGATATGAAATTTGGAGGGTGTATTCTTCGTGAAGAGTAGGTATCCACTAAGAAGGGGTTTTTCGAAATTCCACCCCTAAGAGGGTGAAATGAGGGGATTTTGTTTGTATGAAAAATCTCATTCCTTGAGTTAGTAAACTTGAAACTTGGCACGAATACTTATCTAAGTAAAATATGAAGTTGGGCATTTTTTGTTTTTATAAACTACCCCCTAAAAGGGGATTGGGGGGTTTCCAAGTTTGTATGGAAGAATTTTAGCGCGCGGTCCGATTTAATCGAAACTCAGTATTTATACCTAAAAATTGAAAGGAAGGAATAATGTGCATCAGGGTTTTTCGAAAATCTACCCCTGACGGCCTGAAAAGGGGTAGTCAATTTTACAGGAGAGGATTTTAGAGCGTGGCTTGATTAACTCGAAAATTGATATAAATAATCTTTGAGTCAAGTTATGAACACATCCCAAATGATTTTTCAAAATTCCACCCCTGTGGGGGTGAAAAGCGGGGATCAAATTTATATGAAAAATCTTATTCGTTAGGTTAATAATCTTGAAAATTGGCATGAATACTCGCCTAAGTAAGCAATAAAGTTTATCATTATTAGTTTTTCAAAACTACCCCTCAAAGGGGATATAGGGGTGCTAAAGTTTTTGTGGAAGAATTTGAATGCGCGGTCCGATTAACTCGAAACTTAGTATTGATACTTTTGACAGAAAATAATAATAAGTACCTATGTAAAGTGGTCGAAAATTGACCCCTGACGGGGCAAAAGGGGGTAATTCGGTTTTTTAAGGGAGGATTTGTACTTGAAACTGTATGTAACATTTTCACGCCTAAACCGCTGAACTTCTGATTTGGCAAAGAGATAGATGGCATCCTGGGGAAGCATATACTTTTTATCCTGGTAGCACGTTCCCGTGGGATAATTTCCGTCATCCACGCGGGCGAAGCCGCGGGCAGAAGCTAGTATGTTATAAAACGTCGTGTAATACGACGCGTCGTAATATCGCCTCGGCTGTAATTTTTAACTTTTATCATAATGTTGTACTGACGCCAGCTGCAGGTCAAGCTACCCGAAACTGTCAAATTTTCCCAATCAACCTTGAACCTTAATGCTTTGCAATAAAGTTGAAAATCTATTAAAGAAATTTGACAGATTTTAGTAGCTTGATGTGCTGGCGTCTGTACATACTATTACAGCTGCGAAATTTCCGTTTACACCACCGCAGTGCTTCAGGCAAGAAGCGTAATCTTAAATATAGTTCTTAGACTTACTAATTCCATGGCCGCAAGAAGCAACTGACAGCTTGTATAAGGCCGACCCAAAACGATCAATTAAATTGCGCAAAATTACGAACTGTGCAATGTTTTTGACCATTTAGGGTTAGTATTGAAGATTGCGCAATGATTGAACAAAAATTTGAGCAAGTTTAATTTTTATTGCACCACCTTTTTTCATTGTACCGTCTAGGGACAGTATTGCACAATATTTTTTTCATCCCACCATCTCGGAAAGAGTATTTTTAATCTTCTGTTAGAGATATCACACCAGGAGGCGGGGCCTAGCATCGCGCCATCGTGAAGTAGAATCACGTGAGCGGTGGGGAGCCTGCGGTGGATGGCAACGGCGCGGCCGGCGGTCGGGACGGTGCGGTGGCATTCGGACGCGACGGACGTATTAGCTGTAGCTCTAATTCGTTACTGCGATTAATTATTGTGATTAGGTTTTCTTAGAATAAAAATCGGTTTTATTATTAATTTTGCTTTCTTTTAAAAATATTAACTCCACTTCTGATTTAGAATATCAGAAGTGGGATAAAACACGACGCCTTGCTCGGTGTAGCTTCCTGTTTTGTGGTAAATTATTTAAAATTGGACTTGTTCCCTCATTTCGAAATTCCAACTGGTCCCGGATTCAAATAATTTAGTGTTGAGTTAAGTGCACACGTTATCAAACCGTAACTACCCTCATCTTTGATTTTATAATGTCGGGACGTTCTTCGCGGTCGAACAAAGGAGCGGATGGCTTGCGTAAACATCGTAGCAGGTCACGCAAAGGTCGCGATCGTAGTTCCAGACGGCAGCGTCGCGATGACTCCCGTAAAGGCCGTAATACACCCCGTAATCAAGCACTTGATACAATTCTTGTTAGATTAAATGCGATTGAGAGTAGACTTACTACTTCTGAATCTATGTCCGAACCGTCACGTCCAGCGCGTGAATGCCGTACTCCGCCGTTGCCGGTAGCAACAAGCAAAGCCACTGCGTCAGTTGAACCGGTTTGCGAAACAACGAATAAGATAGTGAGCGCGTTAACGTCGATAATACAGGCCAAATCTGGTCGCTATTACATCTCAAATTTTGATCCTAGCATTCACGATTTCGATGTTTGGTGTGCGGAAGTAGATCGAGGTCGCGAGCTTAATCGTTGGGACGACCGCGAGTGTCTGTCGCGTATCGGTGGTTGCCTCAGGGGCGATGCACGTACCTGGCTGAACGATTGGGTCTCCAATGACCGCACATGGACAAATTTTAAAATAGAGTTCCGATCACTTTGTCCACGGAGTGTCGACTTCGCGAATATCCTATACGATGTAATGAGTACAAACTCTGATAGTTTCTCTTCGTATGCCGAGTACGCACGTAAGTCATTGTTACGTTTGAATATTGTAAAAGGGTTATCGGATGACTTGAAAACGGCTATAACTATTCGTGGCATTACAGATCCGCAAGTAAAAGCCGCTGCATCAAATGCCAGATTGCAACATACCGATTTAGTAGAATTTCTATCCGTTTATACAAAACCTAAAAAGGATTCTCAAAATACCCGCAACCACGTTCGTGGGTCGAATGTAGGTCAATCTGACTCTCGTTAACACAAGCCTTCCAAACCGAACATTAAGTGTCATAATTGCGGCGATATCGGTCATGTGAAATCGCAATGTTCTAAAAGGCAAAAGATGTTCTCTAATAAGTTGATGGAAGTGTCTGCAAAATCAAATAAAGCCCCCTTATCGTGTACGTACTGTAGCAAGGTAGGACATACTGCTGATAGGTGTTTCGTTAAACAGCGCGTTGAATCCAAGGGTCAGGACTCAGGATACTAGCAATGCAAATTTTTGTCTAACAACACCCGATGCAGCAACGCAATGACGGCGGTAATTGATAAAGTACCTGTAGACGTTTTAATCGATAGTGGTTCCGATATTTCTCTAATTTCCGACTCGAACTCGACTCAAACATCTATCTTGTAAAAAGGTTTCCACGTATCGTTTAATGTGTGGTATGGGTAGCCAAGAAATAGAATCCACCTGTTATGTAACTACGAGTACACTTGTCGAGTTTTCTGAGATATCCGTAGAGGTGGATCTATTCGTTGTTCCTTCGGATTGTATTAGCGCACCAGTATTGTTAGGCATTGACGTTTTAAATCGTAAAGGGATTACTTACATACGCACCAATAACGAACAACGGCTTGGCTAATGCACCTGTGGTTAGGATTATATCTAGGACTCTAAAACACTTATCGGACACTGGGAGGGTTCTTAATTATATTGATGATGTCCTCATTCTGTCAGATTCAGTAGAAGAAGGACTAGACTTGTTGCGTCAGGTACTCGTTTGTCTTACGAACGCGGGTTTTTTCATTAATTGAAAAAAAAGCGCGTTTTTAAACACAGAAGTTGAGTACTTAGGCAGACTTATAAGTCAAGGTCAGGTACGGCCGAGTCCTAGGAAGGTAGACGCTTTGGTAAGGTCACCAAAACCTGAGAAGGTAAAGCAAGTGCGGCAGTTTTTAGGTCTAGCCGGTTATTTTAGGCGATACATTTCCAGCTGACTCTTAACATTACCTACCAGACAAGCAACGACTCGTACTTCACCTCTGCAACTATTGACCGGAGTTGAAGCCACCACACCTGTTTTGAGGGCGCTTGTAAGGGATATAGCTCTGGAAAATTCCCATGCAAACCGTCAAGCTTTGGTGGTTCTAAGACGACAACGTGCTTCGCCACTTTTGGAAGTGAACCAGGCATGACAAGACCAACATGTCAATGAGAGGCGGAAGCAACCGCGTATCTTTGCTCTTGGCGATTTTGTGTTTGTTGGTAAAAGTTCGCAGAGTTCCGGCAAGCTGGATTCTGGCATGAGGGGTCCCTATAAGGTGGTCCAGCAGCTCCCTCACCACCGCTATGAGTTGGAGCTCCTAGCGGGATCTTACGGCAAGAGGACACAGGTAGCTGCGGAACACATGGTTTTGTGGCGTGGAGAATGGACGCCGGATACATGTGCAGTGTTCTTCATGGGTGGTGAGTTATTTAATAGCCACGTGCGCTTGCCTTGTGGCAGCTACCTATGGCGTGTGCTGTGTTGTTTTAGCCACGTGCGCTTGCCTTGTGGCAGCTACCTATGGCGTGTGCTGTGTTGTCTTAGCCACGTGCGCTTGCCTTGTGGCAGCTACCTATGGCGTGTGCTGTGTTGTTTTAGCCACGTGCGCTTGCCTTGTGGCAGCTACCTATGGCGTGTGCTTGTGTTGTTTTAGCCACGTGCGCTTGCCTTGTGGCAGCTACCTATGGCGTGTGCTGTGTTGTTTTAGCCACGTGCGCTTGCCTTGTGGCAGCTACCTATGGCGTGTGCTGTGTTGTTTTAGCCACGTGCGCTTGCCTTGTGGCAGCTACCTATGGCGTGTGCTGTGTTGTTTTAGCCACGTGCGCTTGCCTTGTGGCAGCTACCTATGGCGTGTGCTGTGTTGTTTTAGCCACGTGCGCTTGCATTATGGCAGCTACCTAAGGCGTGTGCTTTATATGAGTTTGAGAAGCCACGCGCGCGTGCTTCATGGCCGCTACCTATGGCGTGTGATGACAGCTTACGACAAGCTGGCTTGTTTCTGTAACATGACTGCTTATACTTAGCTGTTATATGACAAAGGTTATGCACTTGTCACGAATATATGAGTGCACGCTTATATTTGTGACAAAGAGCTGACAAATTGTTAGAGAAGTCCCCATAACTAGACTGGATAAAATTACAACTGCGTTGTTTTACAGATGACGGCGATCCTGGTGACTCCCAAGATTGCAGGGAGCCATCTTCCCAAGATCAAGCGGTCGAGGACGCCTCGCCATCAGGAGAGGCCGTGTTAGAGATATCACACCAGGAGGCGGGGCCTAGCATCGCGCCATCGTGAAGTAGAATCACGTGAGCGGTGGGGAGCCTGCGGTGGATGGCAACGGCGCGGCCGGCGGTCGGGACGGTGCGGTGGCATTCGGACGCGACGGACGTATTAGCTGTAGCTCTAATTCGTTACTGCGATTAATTATTGTGATTAGGTTTTCTTAGAATAAAAATCGGTTTTATTATTAATTTTGCTTTCTTTTAAAAATATTAACTCCACTTCTGATTTAGAATACTTCAATATCTGAGTGGAAAAGCCGTTTTTATTCTCTAGGCTTAGAGTATAATTATATAGCTCATAGCACAACAATATCGAGCACCATACATTGTTATGGACACGTTCACACTGTACTGTACCTACTATAATATATTATTGGCTTATTATTACAACTAATACTAGTAGTAAGTAGTCTGAAAGTAGCATAAAAGCTGCTTTCAGACTACGTTTTACTATAGTGCCATATAGTATAGCAAAGAAGGACCTAGTATTAATTTTAATAGTAAGCCAATAATATATATATAGTACAGTGTGAACGTGTCCATAACAATGTATGGTGCTCGATATTGTTGTGCTATGAGCTATATAATTATACTCTAAGCTATCTATATATATAAAATTCAAAGTCCTATACTATAAGCTATTGTATTATAGCGTAGTCTGAAAGCAGCTTTAATGTATCTAAATGATATTATAATAATTGCAGCGTAGGTAGTTACCTACGCCTACCTAGTTAGGTATGTTAGCCATTTCCATCCATCATCAACACTTACCTCGCGAAGTAGTCTGGTCTCCAGCACTCGCAAAAACCAACCTACCATACCAGTCGTTCCACAGTCCACAGCGGGAATCACCCTTCTTTATTTTTAGGTTGTATTCAGTAGTCGATAGCCTCTACGACTACCGATAGGTACTTTACAAATTAGTAACCGGTGCAACGTAAGAAGCCAGCCCCGTTACCAAAAGGTGCTGACTACTTATTTTTTTTACCAGGGCATGAGATAGTGACAGATATTCTCTCGTATAAGCAGCTTATATCAGAGGAAATGAAGATGAAGATCCTAGTCAACGCAAGCAAGGTGCAGACTAACATGAATAAAATTCTAGGTTAAGCTATCGTTACCGGCAGTAAAAATATACGTCCTGCAAAAGTTAGTTAACATTTTTCACTTCTAAAAATATTGATATTGTACTAAAAATGTTATTATAAAAAAAATACCTATATTACAATTCTGTACCTAAATCCACAGAAATTATAAATGTCAACTAACTTTTGGCGAAGGGAATTCAAGTAGGTATTTACCAACTAAAAATGGTTTAAACAAAAAAAAAAAACAGGTAATCCCTTATCATAGCTAGTTGTAGTCGATAAAAACGTTATAGTGTACGGTTCAAACATTTGAAACTAGAATTTTAAATCATAATGTGGCACTAAAGCTGAAGTGGAAAAATGTCAAGTAACTTTTGGAAGTAGTTAGCAGTATTACGGTTACTAATTAATTGACCGCTTTATCTATGTATATTAGTAACGCTTCATTAACTCTATGAACAATGTTCCACAAGAATACTTCAAGCATACTTATAGTTCATCAAAACAAATCTACGATTGATAAAGTGATACCTTTATACTTACGTTCAAAAATTTTAGGTATCATGCAATATTATCATGTCAATCTTGCGACGTTTTACTAGCTTAAACTTTGATAGTCAGCAGATCATTAGACAGTCAGCCCTGGCAGGAACGAAATAAGTTGACATAAGATAAATGATTTTATTTTGTAAGTAGGTTTGTACAAACACTTTTACACGTCAATCATATTTTAAAACTAGATGAGGTCGGCGTTTCCTATCTGACTACTCTGAGAAGAAAGGCCGAAACAAACTCAGAGGTCACAGTCTCTTTTAAAGTCCAGACATAATCTTGGTCAGACCATGTAGATCGATGTCTGAGATGGTTTTTTGAGGAAAGAACCACACAGATTGAGAGGACCTGTCCAGTCAGTGCACGCATTTGTCAGAAATCGGTGCAGCTCAACTCAAAACTTAAGGAGCTCGACGATTCGACGAACAATACCAAAGAAAGGACATTTGGGTAGGCCACATTAATTACTCAAACTGCCAGACCATGGCAAAAACTAACAGAGCACAGAGAAAAAAATAAAAATAATCATAAAATGTCCCACATAGTCTTCACATTCACAATAATTAAAATAATAAAATACTTTACAAAGTAAGCAAATGTCAATATAAAATTCATTAATGTCAAAGTGTACCTATATAATAATAATAATAATAAAAAAAACAAGACCGGAAAAAAAATATAAGTAAATAAAACACACGGACACACAGACATGGTAGACATGTAATCATATCTCACTTTACCACTAGGGTACCCAATACCTTTCCCTACCCAACGTGACTGGGCCAACAACCAACATGACGTGCGTGTCCCCAAAATAGATAGATAAAATATAGGTTTTTTAATTTCATATACCTAGCTACTTACCTACCATGCGTAGGTAAGTATACCAGTAGGCGAAGGAACGAAATAGAAGCGGAAAACTAAGATGGAAATAATGAAAAAATAAGAATCATCACATTTTTACTTAGCTCAATGCTTGCTACTCTCTTGCATAACTTATTTTATGTGGTAGGTCTAATAAAATGGATTATTAGTCAAATCAGTATCTGTTTGCGGTTTGTTTTATTTAGACTTATTCAGTGTTTCGAAATGCATTTTATTTAAGTAGGTGACAATGACTAACTGGAATTTATTATTATTTATTTTTCTATTTAAAATTTTCATATTTGTGGATTTGGCCTACAGTAAGTACCTCTTACCATTACTATAAGCATAATCAGCCTATAAAGTTCCCACTGCTAGGACTCGGCCGAGCTATTTTGCAACAAGCTCACCGTGAAAACTTAGATGAAGTGAGCTTGCAATGAGCTGCAAAAGAGTCAATCACTGTGAAACGATAACTCACTTCACCTATGTTTTCACGGTGAGATGGTTACAGAATCGACCGGTAGGCCTCCACTACCTACTATGTGAGAGGGAATGCACGGGCCGTAATCAACCACGCGGACCCAGTGCGGGTTTGCAGATGTCACATGTCTTCGAATTACCTTTAGTATACCTACTGGTATATTTACACGAATAGCCGTGTGAACTTAGCGCGTAGGTAGTCAAGAATTGGACGCAACGCAAATGTCATGTTTAAAAATCATGAAATGTCACAACTCCAGCATCTCGAACTTGAGAGTTGATGTTATTCGTTACTATTGCATCTAGTTTTTCATTAACATACAATCTGGATATTTAAAACGGGCTAACTTTTTCGAGCGTTTTTTTTTTTGAGAATTGAAACTCTGTTTTACGTTGAAAATTCAATACCAAATTCAATACAATTAAAAATGCAGTTTTATACAATTGCAGGTACTTCAATAAAAAATAATTTAGATTTCTATAAAAGTCAGTACGGTGATGGCTATGGAACTGAATGGATTTACTTTCCGGACAGCGATGGAGTGCTACATTACTTAAACCTAACAATTACGGAAGATGATATGCTTATACATCGAAACTCAATGTTGGATGACATTGAATTTAGATTATATATTGGGTAGGTATGTTTTATTATTATATTTTATTTACTTAAGTATATGTTTTGTAAGCCCAATTATTATTGTCATTAAGTTCATATCCGGCGTACTTAGCAAGTTTTTTGTGATTTATAAAAACATTTAATAGATACCCACATTATGGAGTTTATTTATAAACGTCGCTTAAAGTTAAGTAGACCGTACCTAATGAATAACATCTGATTTACTTTAACCAACGATTATAAATAAAATCACAGAAAGGACAATGGGTAAAAGTGGTCCAAATGCGAGACCACACTACTTAATAACAATCACAATCTGAATCTTTTGAAGCAGTTTGCCATTCTATTTACGCAATTACCTACCCCGCTGATTTTGTAAGGAGAGAACCGCCATTGTCCGGCCCGTACCAAGTTCCATCGACTGTTAGCGTTATAAGTAATATTATTATGTCATATCAATCATCTTATCTGGAACAGAGCAGTAGCACCTAGGAGGTAGCTATGTCTACCTACATATACCTACTTACTCGACTTTAACTTTTTTAAACTTCCCTTTTCTGCCATGTAGGAACGACACGGAGAGTTATGTTTTGTTGAATAGACGGGGACGAGCAATTAAAAATTGTGATAAAAACATTACAAAAGACGTATTATTTCATTCCAAAAAGCCATTAAAAATAATTACTCATGGATGGCGGTCTTCGGTGGATAAAGAAAGCGTAATAAATATAAAAAATGCGTATATAGAAGCTCAAAATGTGAATGTAATAACGGTGGATTGGAGCTGCACTGCGAGTTCTATCTTGTACCTTTGGGTAGCAAATGAAACTAAAACCATTGGGAGTCAAGTAGCTGTTTTTTTGGATGGACTAAACCAGCTGTACAACGTGACTAGAGAACAGATACATCTTATTGGACATAGTCTTGGAGCTCACGTAATGGGTATAGCAGCGTCTAAAAGTAACAGGACTGTATACAGAATAACGGGTAGGTATTTTATTTAAAAAATTACTAAAGGTACACACAGCTTCATCAACTAGGTAGGTACAGTCACGACCACCAATATGTCAACACTTGGCAACTTTCGAATGCGATTTTTTTATGAAATAGCGAATGCATCGTTGAAATACGATACATTACATAAAACTATGGGTTCGAAAATGCTATGTTCGTGACAACATAAAATTTCATTCAAAAATAAAGGAGTAAATCGCTTTTGAATAAAGCCGAGTGTATACATACTTTTGCTCGTGACTGTACCCCAGTAAAAGGCACGCAAGTTCAAATCCGACATAACTATGTAACAACTTATATTTTTACAAAAACATTTTATATACCATCCACTCGACCATCCACCTTGTATACCATCGACCATCAACGATACAAAGAACATATAAATAACATTGGTATTCGTTTAGTTTGCCCGAAGGTTTTAAAACGCATAAAAAGGAATGGAATGAAAAAAAAATTAATGGAAGTTTAATTCCCAGATAAAAATTCAATTTAGGAAAAAAATTTGAACGTTTATTGCAATTTGCTGGTCAGTGTCAGGTTGTCATGTGGATCTAATATGGTCCGCAACCCTAACAAATATGATTATTGTCTTTACAGAATGGTTATCATTAAATTCATCAATAGGTACAGACGCCAGCAGGTCAAGCTACCCGAAACTGTCAAATTTTCCCATTCAACCTTGAACCTTAATACTTTGACGATAAAGTTGCAAATCTATTAAAGAAATTTGACAGATTGTAATAGCTTGATGTGCTGGCGTCTGACGTACAACTCTTTATGACACTATATAGGAATAATTTTATTATGCAATTTTAAAGCAGTATGTATGATATTTTAAACTTGAGCGCTCTCCACATAGTGAGTAGTGACGCTGTCTGTACCTAAATGTAATTATTCAAGTATGTACAGTCACGAGCACCAATATGTCAACACTTGGCAACTTTCAATTGCGATTGATTTTTTCGTGAAATAACGAATGCAACGTTGAAATACGACACATTAGATAAACCTATAGGTTCGAAAATGCTATGTTCGTAACAAAATAAAATTTCATTAAAAAATAAAGGAGTAAATCGCTTTGGAATAAAGCCGAGTGTATACACACTTTTGCTCGTGACTGTACGTTATACAAATATTATTAACGTTTAAATAAACCGTTAACAATGTTTTTTCAGGACTCGATCCTGCAAGACCTTTTTTTGAGTTCCCGCCTCAAGACACGTTGGAGAAACTAGATTCTTCTGATGCTGAAATTGTTGACGTCATTCACACCTGTGCAGGGTTGTTAGGCTTTGAAGGGGCAATCGGAACAGTAGATTTTTACCCTAATGCAGGAATTGCGCCACAACCAGGATGCGAAGATATTGTCAAGTTCTTTGGTTAGTTTTTAGTAAACACTTATCTTACCTAGTTATTAAAAAGTGTTAACTATGTCGTGAACAAATGTTTAAATGTGTTTTTATTTACAGAAGCGTGCAGTCACGGCCGTTCATATGATTATTTCGCAGAATCAATCAAATATCCTACATCTTTTCCTGCGTATCAGTGCGAATCTTGGCTTGAGTTTTTGGAAAATCGATGCAGTCATAAAGGGTTTATGGGTGAAGATGTCAATGGAAATATGTCTGGGAAATATTATTTAACAACCAACGCATTTGAACCATTTGGTATACGTTTATATTTGTAAATGATGAACATGCTATATGGTAACTACTTCATATTAAATAGGTATGTAGGTATATTAATTATATTGATATATCAAGCTATTTTTTTTTATTGATACAGGGGCACCAATTTAATGCACGTGTAGGTAGATCAGTAGGGAGTTAACGCGGAAAAGAGATTTATGATACTATTTAAATGTCTTTTTGCGGACATACAGTGTGACACAAATATATTTCAAGTTGCAAATTTCAACGAAACTTTTCTTATCAGTCTAATTATCTAAAATGCAATTTTTGATGCCAAGAGTAAGGAGCCAATAGTGGAGCTCAGTGGAGATAATTGTCGGCTTGACACTTTGTACACCCGGGGGCACATCAACCTATACATTTCCAGTTTTAGCCGACTTCGCATTGTATAGGTTTTTTGTACAATCAGAAGTCAGCTTATACTGGTTATAGCTTGATGTGCAGCCGTGCGTACTTTCCGCTAACTACAATGCTCCACAAACGCATAAACAAGAAACACACAGTTGCGAGTACTCGTGATGCAATAGCTTTGATTTGCACACAAAAATCAACACTCGATCGGATCGTGTTCGTAAGCACATCACAAGCCAAGCCATGTGCACACACCACACTTTTGCATTTGTGGATTGGCTACGTTTGGCACGACTCGGCACTAGTGTCTACATGAGGTAGTCCAGTACAATACAAACGGTATGTGTACAAGGATCTTTTGGTGCGTGGCCAAAATCAGAATTTACATCACTGTCAAAATCACAGTGATCGTTATTGACATTGCAATAAGGCTGCTGTCATTGAGAAGCCTACAGATGTAAAACCACCGATTTAAAACGTTTTAAATAAAATGTTGCCGTTTTAAACTCCAAATAAATTATTTAAAATGGTTGAAAACTCGCTTACAAAAATAAAAGAACTGTGTTTCATACTTCATTGTGGGCAATTTTTGGCCACCTGATGACCTGACGTCATGTTTAGTTTAAAGAAAGTCAATAGAAAGTACCTACCTACATTACCTACTACAAAACAATGAAAAATATGTTCATTTACCAACACAGAGTTTTTAACTTATCAATAGAGTTTTTATAACTTAGGTAGGTAATACCTACGCTTGGTCGGACGGACCAACTAAAACTAAACCTGATAAGTATATCAATATCAGTATATCACACATTTGAAAAATCTTTACCCAGTTTATAGGTACATACTCCGAAAATCAAGAAAATGTAGTTATAATATTAAGAAAAACATAGTCATCAACACCAACCGTTTTAAATTGAAAAAATTTATTGGATTGACAAACATAATTATAATAATTAGAATCAGTAATACAACTTGTTAAGTTATCATAATCCTAAAATGTAAAGATTTAATGAAATAGTCATTCAGTAGGATTACTTGATCTTAGAGAGTTGCGTTGATGACTTTAATGATTATAATTCTGTAAATACATATTTGTTACGGCCGCGAACCATATTTTAATCAACGTACAACTTAGTACCTACTGACCAGCAAATTGCAAAAAACGTAAGAAAATTTGAATTTCGCGGGCTACCTTGGAGCATCCACCTTAAGGCATGGTCGGCATTATCGCAAGATGGCGCATGTCATGACGTCATCTATGGTGAATTTGATGATTCACGGGATATTGTTATCGCACTCACACTAATTTGGAACGGGAATAAGTACGCTCAAATTGGAACGCACCCATAGAGAGAATCAGTTGACATGACATTGCTACACGGAAAACGAGGCGGTATGGTCGAGAGACTTTAGCCTGCCCAATTAGCGAATAAAAAAAAAATTGACATGACATTGACAGTTGACTTAAGATATTATTATTTAAATTTTATACGTACAGTTGACAGCATTGACACCACTTAACTAATAATATTGTTCATTGTTGGTGTGATCGATCAGTGATTAATGTAGTTCGGTAGATAATTATTAACTCTTTGGTGATTATTAATATCGAAGAACCAGCATATATCCTACGTGACCAGCATATATCGTACGTCTATCATAGATCCTACGTGATATTATCAAAATAGTGGTGTCTCTTCTACAAAAGCCAATAATGAAGACTAAGTTGTAATAACAAGTCTGGATATTTTTCCCTAACTCGATACTCGTCCAGTTTGTAACCAAGAGTTAACTTAGATAAGAATCGAAAAATTACAAGACTTTAATAACTATTAAATGTACCAGGTGGTAGGTTAATTTTCAGTTTTGCAGATCTAAACAAATTACTTCTATCTTTCTTATTTTATCAAATACTCATTTTTATTTATATATTATCATGAATAAGAAAAGAAACATTAGTTATATAAAACCGGAAGATCCAGAATTTCTCAAAGTGTTAAAAAGGCAAGCTGGGTATGATGATAAAAATCACAAGTTTGATGAGCTAATGAATAATGAGGAAGATTTCGTTGAAGATGAAGACAGTGAACTGCCGCAAGTGGTGGTCCTTAAAGAAGGTGACTTAACAGCAGAGGAAGCAGAAAAAGAGAGGGAAAGATTGGAAAAATTGGAATCTGAAACAAAAGCAGACCTAAGTCAACGAGTTATGTTCAAGACAAAAGAGAAGCCATTGGCAGAACCAGCACCTTCTAAACGGAAGCAAGATGCCTCTAAAACAAAAACCTCAAAAGAAAAGAAATGCCGTCCTATTTTGTCCTTTAATGATGATGGTGATGATGATGATGAGGATGAAAATGATGTATCATAACATTGTACAATATATATTATGCTTCTTAAAATTTATGGGCTGGTAGAATTAAAAACATTAATTGAAAGAACCTATTGATTTTATTGCATTATACCTTATCACGGTTTGAATGTTTGAAAAACAATGGGGCAACCTGTTTTATGCTCAATAATAGTGGTATGAAGTGATCTAATGGGCAAAACAAGAAAAGTCATCATTAGTTTCAAAATTAATACAAACTACTAAATCCATAATTTTTTTTAAACAATGTTTATGTCTGTATTATATCAAAGTGTCTTCTCTGGCAGGTTTGCCTTCAGTTCATGCATAATTTACACAATATTCTAGACATTACAATTTCAAGATTATTTTAACTTAACTTTCTTAAGTATTCATTATCTAGTGTCATCACAGCTTTGTCTTTTCTTTATTTTTGTTCTTGAGCCATTAGATGTTATCATAGAATCATTCTTATAGAATACTTGTGAAACTTCATTATCATTTTCATATTCTAGTAGTTTGTGAAGTAAAAATCTTCTTTCATCTTTTACAATTAATATACTTTCTTGAACTTTTGCAACTTCATCGCACAATGCCGCATTCTCCTAAAATTAAATTCAATTTTAGTTGTTGTATAAGTATTTAATACTGAACACAAAATACCTGAGTGGCTGTGAAATTGTAAACACCAGCCCAATATACATGTAGATTGTAGATGATACGTGCTCTAAGTCGACGCGCGTATTTTGCGTACGAATATACAAGTACCGTTTTAACATTAAAAAAAAAACAATATCTATGTCAGATAGCAAGCAAATTTCACATTGAATAACCAAAATAATTAGCCTAAAATAAACCTAAGCATCAGACCAATACAAGAACACTTGTCACACCAGCCAGCCAAAAGTTGTCTGGTGTCCATGCTTTAGCTTTAAGTAAAATATACAAAATAGACGATAAGAGTCTAACCTTTAAATCAGTTATTTAATACATAATTTTGTAAAGTTACTTACTAGTATGAGACTTTTTATTCGCATTTTCATGTACTTGTATTTTTTGCGATATCGCTTATTTTGCTTATCATTTTGAATAGTATTCATTATTACTTCACCTAGAGTAAAAAATATGTAGCAGGAATTTTGTTTAATCTAGGTATATTACAATAATATAACCAGAAATATAGTTTTTTTTTCGCTGTTTTATCTACTATCCCAGGAGCACTATGAGTAGGAAACAATTTAACAAGATCAACTTCAACTCGAGATCAAAAATCACAACACAACTCAAGAAGAATGTCACAAACACAGAATCACAGAGTATGAGAGTACATTAATCATTGAGATACTTTTCTTAGGTCAATGACATTAATAAATAATTATGTCACAAATTCACAATTGATAGCTGACAGTGACACAAGTTTGACAACAATTGTCAGTGGTGCTTAAGCTAGATACACACGCATTGAATTGCTCTATGAATGAACAATGTGTGAACAGCATAAGATAAGCAGATGAAGGCTTTACTCAGCCCCTCAATAAATAAACGACTACCTGTGAAACTTATGCTGACACGAACGGTATTCGAAATAAAATGAATGTCAAAACCAAGACCAACTACGAGAAAAACGCGGAATAATAATAATAAAAAGAGTATCGTAGGAATCACACGTCATTTGACGTCATTCGTTTTTGGTTTTTGACACAGACTTGTAGTGTTTTTTTTTTTGGAAGCCGGTGGGTTTTTTTTTGTGTACGTTATCCCAGCAAGAAAGTGTCTCCTAGGGTTATAGGACTAGAACGTATAATTTGTGCCTTATCTGCTGTAAATGTGCCCCCACATAAAAAATGTGTGCCCTCTGTCGTTTTGGAATAAAACGGAAAAAACGATTCTTGCTGGGGTAACGTTTTTCTAGCAGGAAAATTCTAAACGAATGATCGGAGAGACAAAAATTGTGCATGGCCAGAGAGCTTATATGTGTGCTAAAATGTGCCTCCAAAAATAAAATCTGTGCCCGTTCAGGTTTTCGAGATATTGCATTTCCTGCTGGAGTAACGTTTTGCTGAATCGTATATCTCTACAACCATTGCATGTGTCCCTGTAGAATAAACATACACGAGTAGCTCTTAATATGTGCCCCTTAGTGCCCCAATTAGATTTAAGAAAATATTTATAGTTTTCAAGTTATCGCGGTTTTATGAAAACCCGAAAAAACATCGCAGCGCCTAAATTAGACAAGGCACAAGTTCGCTGAAAACTGTATTCGGTCCTTCTTGACGCTAATAATAACCATACAAAGTTTCAAAACTGTTCATGCATGCGTTTTTGAATAATCTCGCTAAAAGTCAAAACGATGGTGTCATAACTTTGACGGCAAAATACAAGGAACCGGCTCAATCCCAGATGTGTAGGTGTAAACCAAAATCTTGTGCCTTTAGTCAAAAATATATGGTGAAAATATTCAGCTTGGAATGTTTCGCATTAAGTAAATATTAAGAAAAAACCAAAATATGTAAGCAACGGCTGGTTATCCGACCAAATTTGAATGACTACTAAAAAGCGACGGATTCATACATATCTATGACCTTCTTTACTTTACTCACTAACCGGTTCACACGTGTTGTGCCTGAGTACACTGACGTAGAAAAGTAATAAAATAAAGTTGTTATTGGATTATATTCTACTAGTTAGCTGTTTCTATGATCTTACACATGATTAGGGCCTACGTAATCTACCGTTCTAATACATACGACCATTTTGGCACCATTATTAAATACCCCCCACCCCCGCACATGTAAAACGTGCATCCCTGAATATTTATAAATGAAATCACACAGTTTAAAAACCCTAAAACTTCAAATTGACTCGAACAAGAATGAGGGGATGTGCGGTAATATTAAGCAGGTGCGTCCTGCTTAATATTACCGCACATCCCCTCAACTCGCTAAATAGAGTCAACTTGTTCTTTATTACCGTGGGCAAATCTTTAGCGGAAAGTATCGTTACTCAGACTGGTTGCCGGTAGTGAACAGCTCCTGTAGTAACCCTGGTTCGTATTGTTGGAGACTGATCCACTAGAAGTAGACGGTATTCTAATGAGTCTTGACTCTGGTAGTGCACCAGGTTGGGACGGTATACCGACAAAATATTTAAAAATGTCCAGAGATTTTGTGGTTCCCCTGATAAGCCAGCTAGCTAATTTATGTCTCAGAACGGGAATTTTCCCGAAAGATTTAAAGCGTTCCGTGGTCACTCCTGTGCACAAGGGCGGGGACGTTAACGACGGGACGGGACGTCAACTCAAGACGCTATTACGGCTTTGACATCTGACATTGTTAATAAAGTGGATAAGGGTCATAAATGCTTAACAGTGTTCTTAGATCTTATGAACGCTTTTGATACCGTTTCCGTCCCGATCCTTCTGCACAGGCTAGAAAGCATAGGTATAAGAGGTAAGGCTCTCTCCCTTTTTGAAAGTTACCTTAAAGATAGACAGCAAATGGTTAAACTAAACGGCTTAATGCAGTGTCGAGGAGGACGTCTACTACGGAGTCCCACATGGGAGTGTCTTGGGTACGCCGCTCTTTTTGATTTATATTAACAGCCTATGCAATATGCAGATCAATGGAGGGCAAATTTTCTCATACGCAGACGACACTGCGGTTGTTTTCTCAGGAACGTAATGGCAACATGTAAAAGCTGTCGCTGAAGAGGGTCTGACTGAGATAGCTGGCTGGCTTAAAACGAACCTATTAACCCTTAATACCACTAAAACGAATTTCATCTGCTTTTCCCCAGACCAGAGGTCACAGCCCGGACCTGATTTTGGCATTGCGATTCATGTTTGCCAAAATAATGCAATCCATAACGATAATTGTACCTGTCGAACCATTCAACAAGTCAGCTCCACTAAATATTTGGGCATAATTATTGATCGAAGACTGTCATGGCACCCTCACATCGAGATCGTTATGAAAAGGATCGGGTGTTTAAAACATTAAGACATGTTATGTCGGCGCAACTTATAAACAAGATCTATATAGCTCGGGCGCAATCTGTAATAACTTACTGCATACCAATTTTGCTACCAAAATTAAATTCCTTGATCTGGAAAGAGCTTAGCGATCACTTATAAAGGTAATGTACTTCAAACCATTTAGGTACCCTACAACTGACCAGCAACTGAAGTTAGGAACTTGCTCTCAATTAGAAAACTTTATATTCTTTACGTGTCCTTAACCCTGCATAAGTGTCTTCCTTTTGACTCAGCATCTCAAAGCAGAAGGCGCAGAGATATAGTGGCCTACTCCCCAAGGATTCGAACTGCCTTTGCTAGACGTCAATATGTTACACAATCCACCAACATCTATAATCAACTGAACCGTAAATTAGATATACATATAAATCCCCTGTTGTTTTGTTAATAATAATAATTAAATGGTTGAAATCCCTAAGGTATGACGAAACAGAAAATATTCTGACCAGGATTAGCTAAAACTAAAAAAAAAAGAAAAAAAAATGGGTACACTCACACACGTATACACACAGTTTTCTTTCTTTTTTAAAAAACCTTTCACGCCTCATTCATTAAGTTAGCACTTATGAGAAGAGCGAGACAGCTCCGACACAAGTACTTTTGTAACTTACTGGGGCTGCCTCAATTATTTATGTATGACACAATGTTTAAGTGAAATATTTTTTTTGTATTTTTTTTAATAGCATAAATAATATGGAGCTGGAGATAAATAAGTCATAAATAAAATAAGCTTATTTCATATCATTTAGGCTTACATTGCATGAAGATGTAGGTCTTAATATACCTATGAACCATACCATAACATTACGCCTTTAATCCCCGAAGGGTTAAGCAGGGGTGTATCTTGATATAGATCAAGTACAAGATCAAGATCAAGTAAGTTATAAGATATAATAAAATAAGTGTTAATAATATGATCACGTTTCTAAACGCAAGATACCACATAAGTTAAAGTGGCTCCCCATTCGAAACACGTTGCTGGGTCTTGCCACATCCCGAATGTCATTTGTAGATCTTTGCCAGTCATTCGTTAAAAGCCCGTTTGACCACCAGTTTAAACTATTATATGTATCTATCTTGTTACCCAATTACTGGATTGTGGAGGTCTGATGGCAAATCTCGTAAAAATAAGAACATTCACAGTCTGAAGGCCAATTCTCGTAATTAAAAACGTTCAAAATCTAGTCGCAATCTCATCTCTCAACGACAATCAATGTCAAACATGTAGGGACATTAGACGTATTTTTGACAGAGACTGGAAGATGTTAAATACTGGTATTCTGCTGCATTCAGTTGAAAAGCTAGGCAGATGGCAGATAAAGAATAAAAATGCAATTCATATTTAACTCATAAGTATTTATTGTATCTTATTTTATTCAAACGTGGGAATTGCGTTACAATCGATTTGATCGACATCGGCATAATATTTAACAATAAGTTTTAACAATGTATTTGAAGCAAACATAATATTATTATGCCATAGATAAAGTCTGAAATACTAATAATGACGCATTATCATAAAGCGGATACCAACTCAACGCACAAAATTAGAAAAAAATCAAATCTTTTTTTTGAATAGTTCAAAAAAACTATAATTATTATTGTTCTATAAAAGGAAGTTGAGGCTATTGCATAAATATCAAGCTAAATGTGTTAAAAAGAAAACATTGTTTTTTAAGTACTTACGTACATAAAACTTAAGCATTTTTTTAAATGTTATTCATGCGAAAAATGCTGAAAAGAATCACAACCTAAATTTTAAAGAAAGTACACACGGCTACACATCAAGCTATACATTTCCAGTTTTAGCTGACCTCGCATTGTATAGGTTTTTCGTACAATCAGATGTCAGCTTATACTGGTTATGTCTAGCTTAATGTGTAGCTGTGCGTACCACCAACATTTATTTAAAAATGCATATTTTCAAAGACATAGGTACCTATAGCTTTATTTTATACTGTCTCTACATCACATTTCGCACCAAATCATGTTACAATCATAGGTCTATAGTTGCTAGAATTCATCCAAAAAAATAATAATATACATTTACCTTGATCGTGATCGTATAAACCGTTCGCAGTGGCTACCATTTCATGTTTCTGAACATGAAATGGTAGCCACTTTAGGTAGGCATTTCATGTTTCTGAACAGTGTCCATTCTCTCTTTGGGTGATTAGGACGTGTATAGTAATAATTTGTACTCAGTTGTTTACTACAAAGAAACCGGTTATCGACGGCGCGCTCGCGCGCTGTCTATATCATTAGCGCGCCGGGAGCAGCTATCCAATATGAGTGCCAATTCAGTGCAAGACGTGGACTTGGAGTCAGATAGTATGGAAGAAGAAGACCGAACAGGAGAAAGTTTACAACAAGGTTACAATGATGAGAACTTACACAATACAGAAGAACGTGGGTTGAGTGAGAATGAAGGCTGGGCACTAGTAAGCAGAGATAAAAGAAGGAAAATAGAAAAAATAGATGTTAGTATAACTAGTACGGAAAAGTTACCAAGACACTTCGCTCTAGCCAAATTATTTGATTCACAAAGCATATCAGGAATTAATCGGGTAAAATTCGTCAACGCTTTTAAAGTGATTGTTAGCTTTGAAGATGAAAATAAAGCGGATAAGTTATTAAAATGTCAGCACCTTATAGAAAAAGAGTGGAGAATACAGAAAACATGGGAAGTTAATTCAACATATGGCATCATTAGGAATATAGACCTTGAATTATCCGAAGCGGACCTCTTAGAATGCATTAAAACATACAATGAAACTAACATCTTATCTACGAAAAGACTAAGTCGCCGAAATACTGAGTCAGGATGGGTACAAAGCGAAAGTGTGCGTATATGCTTTGAAGGAGGGTCCCTCCCTCAATATATTAAGATATTTAACTTAAGAGTTACTGTGGAGCCATATGTTTTTCCGGTAACACAATGCTCACGATGTTGGCGCTTTGGTCACGGAATAAAAATATGTCCGTCACATAAAGTTATTTGTCCGAAATGTGGCAAACACCACCCTAACTGCGAGACTACAATATTTAAGTGTGTAAATTGCGGAGGTAACCACATGGCTTTAGTGAAAACATGTCCAGTATATCTAAAAGAAAAAAAAATCAGAGAATTGATGGCCGAATTTAACTGTACCTACCGCCGAGCGTTGACCATGTACGTTCCGCCTTTTTCACCACGACCCGTCGATCAATTCCCTACTAGTAAGGTCAACATAAGCCCACAACAAACATTTGGACAAAATAAAACTTCATACCCCATATCATACTCAGCAGTAGTGGCAAATACAACTATACAAACAAATAGCATTCAAGATAAGTCAAACGAACATAAAAATAAACCTTCTAAACGTAAGAAACGTAGTTCATCGGGACAATCTACATGTGATGAATCATCATCGGAGTTATCGGCGGAGGCGCACACAGCGGATACGGAGATGTTTACGGTCGCCGAGGTGCACGCAGCTACTGAGGATTTACACCGCAATGGAGATAGCAACAGTAACGATACAAACAATAACATACATATAAATGAGTGCGCTAAGCAACCACACACTGAGCCGCGTACTGGAAGTAAGCCATCTGAATCGTTAATTAACAAAATCAAAGTAATTATATTTTCGAAGAGATTAACATTTACCGAAAAAGTTAAAAACAGCACTAAAGTAATTATAGAATGCTGTGTTGCTGCTATTATAGAATGTGTAGAACATTTCACTGACATGTCCTTATTTAAAAAGTTATTCGATTCAATTTTTAGTTCAAAAAATGGCTAATATTAATGCTGGTACTGAGATTGTTAAGATTAATGTATTGCAGTGGAATGCGCAAAGCTTGACTCCAAAACGCTTATTGTTTGAGCAATTATTAAATCAAAATAAAATTCATATAGCTACAGTAAGTGAAACCTGGTTGAGTCCCGAAAGCCGACTGGTAATTAAAAATTATAATATATTTAGGAATGATCGAGAGGATAATTACGGTGGAGTTTGTATTTTTACACATAAATCTATTAGAGCTCAGTTATGTAGTATAGTTCACCCTAACGAGAATATTCAGATATTACACGTTAAAGTTTTTAATTGCAGGAGTATTGATAATGTTGTTGTTGTTTACTGCCCTCAATGGGTACACACTCGTAGAACGGACTGGGACAGTTTATTTTCTAATTATCATAGCAAAACTTTAATTTTAGGCGATTTTAATGCGCATCACCCTACATGGTCATATAAAACGGACGTGAGAGGGTCTCAAATATATGACTCCATATCGGACAGCAATATTGTATGCCTTAACAATGGTACGTATACTCGAGTCAAATTAGTTGCGGGCAATTTACAGCAGAGTTCCCCCGATATTTCCTTCTCCACTTCCGATATAGCATGCTTTTTCAACTGGCAGGTGACAAACGAGTCTTTGGGAAGCGACCACCTAGTGATTAATGTGTCCTATCCTATTCTATGTACACCTAATTATACAAAGAAACGCAACTTCAAATACGCGGACTGGAGCGCTTTTCAAACTGATCTAGAACAAAGATTTTTTAACTTCGATGTAAGTGGAGACCCACAACTGAGCTATGATAATTTTGTCAGTCATATCAATGAAGCTGCAGACGCACACATCCCATATATTAAAATTAATCATAACCCAGCTAGCAAATTCGTTCCAAAGCCGTATTGGACCCCTAGTCTATCTCATTTAGTCGCAAAAAGAAGATTAGCCCTCTCAACCTTCCGAAAAAATCCTTCTTCTTCGAATTTAAAAACACTCAAAGAGTGTATAAGTGAGTCCCAAAAGCATATACGTAAGGCATCGACAGATAATTGGCACAAATTTTGCGACTCCTTGGATGAGGTTACAACAACTACAGAAATGTGGAGGAAAATGAAATGGCTTAAAGAAAATAAAACTTATAATAATACCTTTTTAGATAAAACTAAATGTGAATCGCTATTGAATAATTTATGCCCCGCGTATGTTAGACCTTGTAAACCTACGTTCAACTCCAGAAATGTTAAATTAGAATCCCTTATAACATCACATGAATTAGAGACATGTATCAAGGCCAGTGATACCGCACCAGGATGTGATAACATATCATTTTCAATGATGAAACAATTACCCAAAAATGGATAAAGTATTTTACTCGAATTATTTAACAATTTTCTAACTTCTGGTTTCATCCCTAGTCAATGGCGAGATATTTGTGTGGTACCTATCCTTAAACCTGGCCGTGACCCCATGCTAGCGTCATCTCTTCGTCCTATTAGCCTAATGTCCTGCGTTTGTAAAATATTTCATTCAGTTATTAATAGAAGGTTGGAGTGGTATTTTGAGAATAATGGATTCTTCTCACCCGATATGGTAGGCTTCAGAAAACATAAATCTTGTTTGGACAGTTTGGTTAGACTGATAACAAGAATCCAGTCAGGTTTCTCTAAAGATTTAATTACTTTGGCGTGCTTCCTTGATATCGATAATGCATACAACAATATTAATATTTGTTCTTTACTTGAAATTTTGGATAAAAGTGGTGTTGGCTTTAAAATATGCAATTACTTATGGAATTTTCTAACTTTAAGAATTTTAAAAATAAGACAGGATAATAATTTTATAATACGTCATACTGGACAAGGACTAGCACAGGGCGACCCTCTGTCACCCTTATTATTTAATGTCGCAACATATAATATTTGTAAGGTCATGCAAAATGTCTTTATTTCCCAATATGCGGATGATTTTGTCATATATGTTTCGGGGAAAAATGTTGACAATGCCCGCGGCTTTCTTCAAGGTTCATTAGACATTTTAGTAAATATTTTGGAAAATTTAGGCTTAAGTGTATCTCCTACAAAAAGTAAAATGTGTATATTTCAAAAGGGCAATAACAAAAATAATAGTCACATTTATATAAATAATGCGCCATTACAAGAAGTAGCAAATGTGAAATATTTAGGTATGTGGCTGGATCGTTCGTTGAGGTGGAATAAACATATTAATGAGTTGTATGAAAAAACACAGAAATTTTTAAACATTTTTAAAGTATTGGCAGGTCCAGGGTGGGGAGTACACCCTAAACATTTGAGGAAACTATATATAACAACTATCAGAAGTCGATTTGATTTTGGTAGTTTTCTTTATGGTAACAGCTCTCATTCAAACTTAAATAAATTAGATAAACTGCAGAACCAAGCTATGCGGATAATTGGTGGTTTTGTTAAAAGTACCCCCATTCACACGATGGAGAGTGAACTTTGTTTACAACCATTACGAATTCGTCGAATATTCCTTGCCGGGAAATTTTGGTTTAGATCAGTATCAACAACTAACAACGGTACAATAAATATTAT
Organism: Apamea crenata; assembly: GCA_949629185.1. Lineage (NCBI taxonomy): Eukaryota > Metazoa > Arthropoda > Insecta > Lepidoptera > Noctuidae > Apamea > Apamea crenata. The sequence goes on along the minus strand of OX451360.1, from coordinate 11,521,702 downwards.
TCAGGAACTAATCTCGCTTACCTCTCGTAGGTATTGGAGACGTAAACAGATGCCATTGATAATTCAAATTTACTCAAAATTTAAAGATATTGGTATTTACTCAGCGGAGCAACTAGATTTATACAATTTAGAGTATTGGTTGAATCGGTATGACTTGACGAATGTAATTAATTATCAAATTGAAGGTATGAACCAGGCTAAACGAGACTACGAGATAACGGACCTTAAAAATCTATGTTCCTTATATTTAGAACAATATTCAACACATTATAAAATATTTACCGACGGGTCTAAAGTTACAGTAGACAACAGTCATCACGGTTATATGGGAGCTGCATTCTTTGACCCACAAACAGATACATTTTCAAAACTCCAAATTTCCACTAATGTGTCCATCATGTATCTGGAACTAATAGCTATATCTGAAGCTCTGTCTTACATAAAATCAATTAATTTTAATAAATTTGTTATTTTCACCGATTCTAAAAGCTCCCTACAACATGTGGCTCGGTGTACCTCTTGTTTAAGAGGCACCCCGATCGCCTACAGTATTATAAAAACAATATTTGAGCTCAGGGCAAACTCGAAAGAAATCATCCTCCAATGGATCCCTTCACATATTGGTTTGGCCGGGAATGAGAGAGTAGATGTACTTGCAAAAGAGGCTTCTTGTGATGGCGTAACTGTTAATGTCCTTCCTCATTTTACTGACTATATTCCCTTAGTTAAGGAACATTGTTATGAACTGTGGAAAGAACATTTTGACGAGAGATCGGTAATGAAAGGAATTTGGTACAGGACACTACAAAATGAACCTTGGAAGTCTCCGTGGTTTGGGCTTTCCACTGCAAACAGAAATACGTTGATCACAGCATTCAGACTGCGTTCTGGGCACATTCCACTTAATAAATTTGCTTTTCTAATGAAAAAGGTCCCATCGCCACTGTGCTCGGAATGTGGAATAATAGAAGATGTCCTACATATTATGATGGAGTGTGACCGGAACGCGGACGTTAGATTCGAAATGTTATTTAAAGGTTTATGTCTAAAAGATATTGGAAGTTGTAATAGTGTACTAGCATACCCTCTGTCCGAAAAAGCAATGTTACTGTATAAAGTTGTTGAAGTGGGATTGCGACGACGTTCACAGTGATAGCAATATTATAAGATGCACATTGTATAGATGTTTAATGTACAAACATTATGTGAAATAATATGTAGACATAAGGTCCAATAGAGCGACATAGTCATGTCTGACAAAGCTCTTTAAATAAAGAATAAAAAAAAAAAAAAAAAAATGTTTCTGAACACAGCTGAAATCATTACCTATACATAAAAAAAATATGTGTCTTTAATTTTCTTCGATTCGTTTTCCAATTTTGATGTCATTTTAATTTCTTCTTTAAAATTTATGTCATGGTTTTCTTCCTATAGCTATGAATATAAACACATTAGCTTGAATAAAAAATCACCGCGCACAACAATAATTAGATGAAAATTCATGCAAATTCACTCCACCAGTTGGCGCCACTTTGACAAGAGGTCTAACATTTCGCTAATTATTACAAAATTTATAATGAAGTTTAATACACAGTCACAACAAAAAAAATTAGGCGCATTGACACTTTTGGCAGGTTGCCGGACCTGCCGTCTCAGTGCTGCCACCAAGTGAACCGTTATTTCAGAAAACCCTCAATGTGAATGAATGGCATTGCTCAATTGCGTAACACACACCATCTCAATGCCAATAATTTTGTCAAATCAACAATATTAATTGCGTAGTTTACATTGTCGAGCAGACGAATTTTTCAAACATATTATGAAGCAATAAATTATCAATTTCCTTCAAAGTCCTTCGGATTGTGAAACAAATTTTGTAAATCAGACTATATAGAACGTCAAACAGGGAACAATCAAAACGCACTCTAGCAGACACACTACACACAGTTATTTTCAAAACGCCGAGCTTTTAGACGAGCTCTCGAATAACGAGACGCTCAGTCTAGAGGTGAGCGTAGCGTCTTGGGAGCTGATCATTACTCCTAGTTCATCATTACTTAGCTTCGTCAGATGGAAATACGCGGCGGCGCGAACCGCTGCCGCATTTTAATATTTTACAATAAACTATAAAGAGACCATCACCCATGCCGCTGGCAAAGTCTGTAGAAGCTTTGATTCGTATGAAGTGCACATGGCTGCAAAGCTGTTGTGCTTTTTCTATTTGGCGCAAAAAAATGTTACTTTAAATGCATAAACAAGCAATAGAGGATATTTTTGGTTGTGTAATAAATGCAATGAGTTTTACAGGTTGTATGTACTACAGCCCTGTTAGTACAGAGTTAAATGCAAAAGCCTATCTTACTAATTTTATTAATACCTATGAAAAATCACTTAATTATAATTATTATGACACTGTTCATAGAAAACATAAAAGTCTTACTATATTAGTATTTTTTTTAGTATTATTATTATCTACATATTTGCGCAGGATTTGAGTAGGATAAACGTTTTGAAATCGAGAGGTATCTAGGTCCTCGATACGGAAAGATACGACAAATGCAGCTGATAAATAATACATTTTAGTTTATATGTGAACAAAGATGTAACTGTGGCAATGAAAAATGTTTGTTTCAAACGACGTGTTTCAACATACTTGCGAGGTCAAAGTTAATCAAAATAACATTTTATTTTTAAATCAGAGACAATTACTCTGTCCCCCCGAACAATTTAATATTAAAAATATAACACGTTATAATATAATAGTAAAATATTCAGTGTTTTATACACTGAATATATTTATATATAGGATCAAATTAGCTGGCTTATCTTCATAGAATGGTTGGGAATGTTGTAGTTGATAACAGGGTCAACAGACGCTGGTAGTATAGTATCTCAAAATTCTGAGTTATTTATTGTTTTCCCTAAATTACCTGATATCGATACCCGTCTCGTCGGTGATGTTTCGCGCGCTATTTTAATTTGACCCTATATAGACAACAAATGTTAATTTGTTGACAAAAATAAATAATTTCATAAAATATAATGTTTATTTATCATGTTTCATTTATTTACACAGTGTGTATATTTACAAATTTTTTATTCGTATTCATAAAAACTTGTTACCTAACCAATTGCAGCAGATAGGCCTTTATAGGCTCTTTGCTGAGACTTGCAAAAGCTCAGATCTCTGACTAGTCATGGTTATCTGTTGCGCACTTTACTGCACTAGTGCAGAAATACAATAAAAAACACCCGTATTAAATTCAATAAGAGCCGCTTTACGAGCAAGTGTGTTGAATATATATATTTGGCAAGGTTATAAGCAACATAGAAGACAGAAGATGAAAAGTGACTTAACGTAGGCAACTGGGGGTCTACTCCGAAGTAGTATCGGCTGAATATTCGGCCGTCTCCTGCTACGAAGTTACTATTTGGTTCGGTCGCTCCTGATCCTACACTCTTTCGAATATTGACTATGGTCCCGACCCAACTGAGCCGACCCGAATTTTTCAATAATATTCGGTTCGGTCATGTGTCGGTCCGATCCGAACATTCGCACTTTGCATTTCGGAGTAGACCCCCTGGTTATGGGCCCAGTTACGAGGCATGGGAAACTTCAGCAATTGCAAATGTCAATGAAAATGTTGCTGCTAATACATGAAGATCTTTGGAGGAGAGATTCAAATTATGAAAAGCAATCGATGAAAGCTTTAGTTTTTCTTTTTAGCAGGCGGTAATTATGTATGTAGATGCCGTAGATGGATTGTCAAAGCCGCTGTTTTATTATGTAAAACAAGCGATATGGCAGTTGCGTTTGTCGTATCTTTCCATTTCCAAGGGCTGTGGTTGATAATGACTACGTAGAAGTTTTCACTACGACTTTGTTAAGTAAGGACTGCTTAATAAACACGGTATCGATATAATCTGTTCCAAAAGTTTTTGATGAAACTGTAAACGAACCCCGTCAGGTTAAAATCTCTCGCTATCACTCACTAAAAGCAATACATGAACAATGAATTAGTAATACATTCAGGTGTACGAAGAATGTTTCAATGTTATATCTCACCACTTTATTACCCCCCTTTATTTTATAATAAAAATATGTATGTTTAGGTTAAGGTATTTATCTATGGGCTTGTGTCGCCTGAAATAAATGAATGAACAAATAATAAATTATCCTACAATTATAGTTTGAAGAACATTATCAATTAGTATTTAACAAATTATGAAATTAATGTTGATGAAAATTGAGGGTATAAAAATAACCTTAATTGTCAAATGACAAACATCTTTAATGATTTAGAGTAGGAATTTTGTATTTAATTATTCAAATAATCAAATCAAAACACTTAACCCGAACCCCAAATGTCCTTTCTTTGGTATTGTTCGTCGAATCGTTGAGCTGCACGATTTCTGACAAATGCGTGCACTGACTGGATATTTCGTTTCTTTCCTCGAAAGACCATTTCAGACACTAATCTACATGATCTGGCCAAGATTATGTCTGGACTATAAGAGACAGTTACCTCTAAGTTTGTTTCGGCCTTTCTTCTCAGAGTAGTCAGATAGAAAACGTAAACATCTAGTTTTTAAAATTATGATGTTTTTTTTTAAATTATTTTATTACAGAAATAAAATAGGTAATTTATCATTTAAGTGGCACTACAAATTGTCGTATACAGGAACATTTTTCCAGTTGCCCAGTTGTTTACATTTTCATCAAATACTTTTAGAACAGAGTATACTAAGATATTTTACCTACTATAATATACAGACATGTGATTTTTCTGATCTTTAAATGATTAATATCGCTAACATTATTTTCAGACCTTACATAATATTAATTTTCACTTTAATTCAAAGGCAGTCTACCTTTTTAAATACAATATATTAAATAACCTTTTAAATGTTACGAGAACTACACAATAAACTAACAACTTTGAAAACAAAATGTTTTTTGTAGATAGATAGGTACTCCGGATACCTAATTATTATGATCTACATAATATAATTATATGTTATGCAATGATCATTTATCACGGTATTTTTATAAATATAATTTAATTTAAAAAATATATTCTTTACCATGATCATACTTATAATAACATAAAAATGTAAGCATTAGTACTTATCAACCATTCTGACGTCACACAGTGACGATCGTAATTTCTACTTTATACAAAGGATTTTTTTTTATTTCACACATTACATAAATAAATGTTGGCAATGATAAAAGAAGGCGGCAGCTATTGAAGTATACAGGGTGATTTTTTGAGACAGTAAGAGTAGGTACCTACTCTTACTGTCTCAAAAAATCACTCTGTGTCCATAACAGTACAGAAACGCAGTTTTAGGAAATTGTCCTTAACTTTTTGAGTAACTTTGATCTGCATTTCGGGGTTTGAAAACAAATACATAGACCAAGAAAATTCTCAATTTTAAGAAATATTTTTTTTTGAATCGAGGTGCTCCCTTTTTTTTTTTGAGGATGGGAAATCATCAAATGACCCCTCCCGCTCTGGGTGGAGGTGCTCCCTTCTCGTGGCATTTTCTTCTCTTTGATAACAGCGGCGTTCCGGTTCACAATAACCACAAGCGACAGTGCCGCTGCGGTTTTAATTCCGAACATGACGACACGTCATCTACGATTGCAGCGACACTGCTCTTCTTCAGTTTCGCAAAAGTCATTAATCAACAAAAAATACCCCTTATCAATTAGTGACAGCAATACTGATATGCAGGCTGCAGTCGACCCTCGACCGCAGCAGCAGGTGGCTTTATTGCCATCTACTGTAGCGGTTTCATAGAAACAAAACCTGGAAAATAACTGTTATGCAAATTATCCGTATATTCAAATCACAACTGTCATTCTTTGATAGTTGTAGGTTAGGAATATGCCACGGCAAATTGACGTAGGGTGTCAATTTGCTTAACAATCAATTTCCCTGGCTGCACGGTCACCAAAGGACATAAGTAACCAAAGACGTCGGATATAGTTGAAGTTTAGTAAGAAACCGATGGATATTTTCGAATTAAATTTAATTGATAGAAAACAAACAGTTCATTTATCAAATTAAATTTCATTCAAAAACATCCATCGGTGTCTTACTAAATTTCAACTATATCAAACGACCTTGGTTACTTATCTATTTTGGGGACTGTACATAGAAACCAGTAGTGTCGCTGCGGTCTGTGATTCTCATTGCGGTTGGGCGACAGTCACTGCCGTCTGCAGTCTGCCGTCGCCTTCGGAATTGTTTCTAAAGGCGGAAGCGCCCGGGTAGCCCACGAAATTCAAATGTTCTTACATTTGTTTGCCATTTGCAGGTCAGTATTAAGTTGTGTATGTTGACCAAAATATGACTATAATCATTATAATGATACAAGGGACTTGTATTGATGATTCTAATGATTATAATTATGGAAATACATATTTGGTACGGTCGCGAATCATATTTTGATCAACATACAACCAGAAACTGACTTGCAAATTGCAAAAGTTAATTTGAATTTTGCAGGCTACCTTAGCGCAGCGCCTGAAAGGTGTTGTTACCTATGTATGTAAATACTATATTGGAAGCACCTACCCACGCATAATATTAAACAACTCTACGAAACAGGCACCTTTCAGAAAAAGGCAAGCATTTTTTTGTATTGCACTTAAATGCAGAGTTGCTAAAATGCACAACTGAACGCAACAACGCGACGTACCAAAACGCGATGCATATTGCTGAAGTCACAATACGCTGATCACCGATTGGTGATGAGACGACTATCGTGTCTGCTAGGACTCTTTAACATTATTTTATATCTCAGAATGTTTCCTATTTTAACAACTACAGACAGAAAAAAATATTTTCTTCTTATAACGATTTCAATAAGTACATGCTACATATTATTATGTATGTATGGGTGGGACATTTAATAAATGCAAATGGGCGTTCCTAGAGTCATCACTTTAATATATGTTATGAGAATTATACAGCTCGCGCGCGTAATCAGCCTATAATGTTCCCACTGCCACCTCTCTTCGAGAGGGTATGGGCTGTAATTTACCACGCGGTCCAATGCGGGTTGGTAGATATCACATGTCTTCGATTTTTTTATTCTAAAACATGCCGGTTTCCCTAAGTTTTCCTTGACCGTTTTGAGAGTGGTGATGAAATTATTTACACAAAGTAAATCGCCTGCCTGGGTTCGAATCCACGACCTACAGCTCGTAAGTCGGGACCGTTACCACTGGGCCACCACTGCTCCCCCGCAAGCGCGCCCTAGTGTAATTAATTCTTGCTACATTTCCACACGCGTGGTAAAAAGCTTCTGACTCTACAAACACCTATAAAGATAATGCACAATAAACCGTACAATTGAGGTGCGAACACTTGAACTGCGAAAACCGTTCTAACTGCTAGGGAATAAAAGCACGTCAATTTGTTGACCGTACCTATACTGATGTGAAATCACAAGTAAGGATAATAGTTATTGTAGTTGGTTCAGGATTTTTATCTAGTCTGAATCATAATTTACTATTCATAAATATACATGTCTATTAAATACTAGTTAGCAACTAATGACGGATGTCATCATGAATAAAGGTACATTTAAAATTGGGTTAAAATTCAATGCATAGTTAGGCGTGACATTGCAGCAGACTATTTTTAAATGTAGATTCGTGGCACTGCCCCATTCGTATTTAAACCAGAATGATAATTCATCCAAAGTTAAATTATTCCTTATTAAATGACACAATTTTTTATTGGGTGATTTGTTTAGTTTTAAACTCGACTCTAAAAATACATGATATCACCCAGAATAAATAATGTACTACCAACATTAACAATCTAATAGAAACACATAAACTACATAAAATACTTTGTATACATCACTCATTTAGGTACATTGGTACCAGTCTAACAGAGAAGCGTATTCGGTTCCAATTTAAAAAAACATTACCAATTCCTTCAACGTTCGCGACGAGCTCGTTTGGCCCGCGCTGTCGGTAGAGAAGAATTAGCGTCATCGATATCTCTTTTCTTCGTCGGTGCTTGCGGGCGTTGTAGCTGACTCTGCGCTGTCAACTGCAGCTGTAGCGCGTGAGTGTTCAATCGCTCCGCAAGAAGTAAAGGCCTCAGTGCTGCCATCTTATGACTGTACAGTGCGACGCGCGGCCGACTATTCACAGCGGCAGTTAGCTGCTCACGCACAGTCATCTCTGTATTCTCAGAATTATTGTTCCATTTGTCATTATCGCCTTTGTCCTTTTCAACATTCTCTGACCCTTTATTTGACTCTGAATGGTCATCAGTATCAGTTTTACATATTATGTGGACTTGAGCTCTTACTTCCGCATCAAATTTTGATATTGTGCTCACAAGGGGTTTCGCCCAACCAATATGAAGAATTGGCGTTTGACTACCTTCTTCCCATTTGCAGATACCGTCATAAAATCTAAAAGTAATAGAAGCTGTATTATTAACAATCTCATTAGAAATAATATTATATAATGTGCTGAGTGTTTTTGGAATACAAGCCATACCTTAGCAATGACGCAAAACACTCTGGGTCCTTCAGGATGGATCTGGCAGAGTGTCCAGAGCTTTCAGCTTTCATCAACTGTGGTATTAGTTCATTTGCTATTTCAGAAAACTCTTTGTATATCTCTTCATCGTCACGGGAATAGTTGTAGCTGTAAAGGGGATAATAATTATGTTGCATTATGATAGTGGAAGTGAGATCATAGAATTATATTAACTATTGACTTGAATAGCAGTCACATAAAAACATCAAAATCTATTTTGTTTCCATTTTTTTTTTTCATCTTTCAGTTACATGTAGTGCCCACCCTTCATTTTTTTTTGTTGTTTCGTTATACCATTTCTTGTGAGACCTCAAGAGGCACACTTTTTGCCAATTTTCATTGATGTAGTGGAAATTGTCTCCATTTAAAATAGCTATGAGACATCCGAATGGACGGCCCGTCATGACGAAAATATAAAGGTTCCTTTTTTGCCATTTGGCTATGGAACCCTATAAAGGATATCACCTCTTTTAGTGCAATTTTTTTTGGCATTTGGAACACAATTGTATGATGTCTTTTAAGACTATTAAAATCTATTTTATTTATATAGTAGCTTCTTTGATTGTATATGTGTTTTAGACAATAATATTAATAAAAGGACTAACTGTCGAATTACGTCGCCAGCGCAGGCCCATGCATGGAAAGCTTCTTTGTACATTTTATGGCGATGGTAGTGGCCTCCTTGGAATGTGTATGGATAAACATGGCGATCTTCGTAATTTGTTCTTGATGATCGGATAGCCTGAGCATATAATGCAGCAGGGTCTGGTCTCTGTGTGCCATCAGGTCGTAAATTATCCAATTCATTATGTAGAGGCAATTCTACATCAGCTTCTACTGTACAATTGGCTATTCTCATGTATTCATCTAAATCCCCAAGATTGCCCAACGCCATGGGGTAAGCATCTAAATGGCCTGAAAGGAGAAAATGGCGATTTCTAATTTATATACGACTTTAATTTATATTATGAAGAGATCAACAGGGTAGTTGCGTAACACACTAACAGAAGCAATGGCTTTCATTTTGACAGTTCAACAACATTAATTGTGTTAATTATGTTGTTGAGCAGACAAATTTTTCTAACATTTATATAATTATGGATTTTGCTAATCCATTGGGATTAGCAAATCCTCCAAAACGATTCAGATTGTGATTGAAACTGTGTATGCAATTATGGTGCAGATTTAATGCAAATACATGTTTGCATAATTTGCATTTGCATATTTTGACTATTTTTTTAGGTTATTTTACTCTCTATTTCCTATGTAATTATAAAAATGTACCTACTTATACAGACATAAAATCATATTAAAAAACTTAACTAGGTATAAAAAAAATAGAAGGAACAATATTAATTTAAGGAATAATCTTACCACTGGGCATTTGGAACAACAAAAATTATATCTTCCTCATAAAATTCCGAAATTTTTGGCAATTTTTGGCCATTTTCTCGCATACTTTGAGCATTCTAAATAACATATTAAATCCAGTATCTAATTATATTTCTAGATACAGTGTGACAATTGCTCTTATAAAGAACAGGGAAGTTAAATTCATGTAGATTATCATCTTAACTTGCAGGTCTATGATGTACCATCATAGGCCTGTGTCCAATTTATCAGTGTACATAGTTGTTATTTTAGTTTACAGGTTAAGCAGCAGGAGACAAATGGATGACTCAGCTTCAGTTTGGCTGGGCTGCTGTCTTAGCTACATGTCTCCAATAATAGTTACAGTGCTTGGTATTTCTACTAATATTTTCTGTTTACATGTTAAACGCACATGTTTGACGACTCGGTTGGCGCAGTGGCTGAGCGATCAACTGCTGCGCTGCGTGTTGCGGGTTCGATTCATTCAGCAAAGTTTAAAAAAAAAAAAAAATTAAAGTAGATAGGTACTGAAAAATATTGTTATATTTACCACTGTCATACAATAACCACAGAAGTCTGTGCTGCATTTGTGCAATTTCATGGACATCTGTAGTTTGTGTCAATGTCGGGTTGATTGAAGATACAAGTGCAGCTAGTTCCATTACTCGTGTGCATATCACTGGTTTGCCTGCTACGTACAGCCATGAACGTGCAGATACTCCATCACCAACTGACCTTCCACGTTTGTCTTCATTACCCTTGCCATGCCAAGTTACCTAGAAACACAGGCTTTTTATTGATCATCAGACGTCACATGTATGTGCTACAAAAAATAGAATGAAACTTAAGATATTTATTTGCTACATAGACAGAAAAAAAAGAGATGATTAGGGGACACAGAAAATTTTATTACAAAATTATTTAATTTCATAAAACTTTTTGGTGGCAAAGTATTTTTAATATATACCTCGGCTGTTTCCGTGCCATCTTTCCCAAAAACTACCCATGCATGGTCTTCAGATAAGGCCAGGTGAACGTCTTGTTTACCAAGAACTTGACATCCTGCAGTTACTGCAAAAGCTACACCAAAACAGTCAAGTTTATTTCCTGTTAAAAAACTATAAATAGACTGCAAATGCGCTCGGTCTTTGTAATAACTGCGAGTCAATGAATTCCAAACCACATCGGCAACTCGCTTCACCAAATCTCTCGTGGTGTAAACTCCATTTAGCAGTTTCACATCGACGCCTCCACGCATCAGTGTCACAAAACGTTCATGGAGTGACTTCACTTCTTCGTATTCAACAGATGGGAACTTCATTTTCCGAAATTTATTTGCCGCCAAATTAATTTCCTTGTCGCTGTTTTTTACATTAGTTAAATTATTTTCAACCGCTCCAACAATAATAGAAAACAAAGCTAAATCTGCTTCCTTCGCACTGCGTAGTTGTTCTTCAAACAGATCACATACTTTTTGTATGCTATCTATCGGAAAATAATGTTTATATTCTAATAACGCCATTATTATGATCGCGATTATTCACATATTTCTCAAAAAACATTAAAAATGATTAAAAGCCAGATCGTTTTGCCGGCTTGTAATTATTTTTAGTTTGCTGTATTTGTGTATATGTCCTATTTTCTTAATATTGACTTTTGATTGACACATGGGCTATTGAGATCACAAAACAATATGGTGATAGTAAAATGTGCTAGGCGCCTAGGCAGCACTACAATGGGGTTAAAAACTGAAAACTTATCATAGGTGGCAGCACTGTTACCCGTCCACAAACCGCCATTGTTTTGTTTACGTTTGAATCGATCACAAATTAAACGAAAACTAGATAATTATGTAACTATATGACTTGGAGTGTAGCACTATTAAAAGACGAGCTAAGAAAATGGCAAGCGTCTAACACTGGTAAAAAGCAGGGTCAGTGGGTCATCTTAGGGGCGGAGTTTTAGGAGTTGGAGTATACGCTTAGGGGCACTATAAGCAGCAAAGAAAACATACAAAAAAAAAAATTTCAAAAAAAAAAATTTTTGGGACTTGTAAATTTTTCGGTTTTTTTTTTCTAAAATTTGAATTTTTTATTGCACTTTCGGGTTAACCTTGACCATAGAAACCATTTAGGATCTGAGAAGCATGGCCATACGACGCACCGTTTCCGAGTTAGGAGCTTTCAATTTTTTTTATTTTTTTACAAAACGCTATATATTTCCAAAATGGTTGCTCGGATGAAAATCTTTTCTGGAAATAAATTGTTGCTCTAGTGGAAGACCATGACATTATGTAAAAAAACATGGCGAATTATCGAGAAAAAAAAAATATTTCAAAAAAATTCTAAGTGTTGGTCGATCTTCACCTTGCGTAGTCTTAGGGGCAGAGGACTTAGTTAAATTTTCGGAGATTTTTTTTTTACAGATTTCGGCCAGTTTTATTGCAGCACCTTATCAAACTTATCCATAGAAACCATTTAAGCTCCGAGACACATGGTCCTACGACGCACCGTTTCCGAGTTAGGAGCTTTCTATTTTTTTTATTTTTTTACGAAACGCTCTATATTTCCAAAATGGTAACTCGGATGAAAATCTTTTCTGGAAAGATATTGTTGCTCTAGTCGAAAACCATGACATTATGTAAAAAAACATGGCGAATTATCGAGAAAAAAAAAATATTTGAAAAAAATTCTAAGTGTCGGTCGATCTTTCACCGTGCGTACCCTTAGGGGCAGAGGACTTAGTAAAATCGATCGCGGGTTTTTTTACATAATGTCATGGTCTTCGACTAGAGCAACAATTTATTTCCAGAAAAGATTTTCATCCGAGCAACCATTTTGGAAATATATAGCGTTTTGTAAAAAAATAAAAAAATTAGAAAGCTCCTAACTCGGAAACGGTGCGTTATAGGACCATGTGTCTCAGAGCTTAAATGGTTTCTATGGACAAGGTTGATAAGGTGCTGAATAAAAACAACCGAAATCTGTAAAAAAAAAAAATCACCGAAAATTTTACTAAGTCCTCTGCCCCTAAGACTACGCAAGGTGAAGATCGACCGACACTTAGAATTTTTTTGAAATATTTTTTTTTTCTCGATAATTCGCCATGTTTTTTTACATAATGTCATGGTCTTCGACTAGAGCAACAATTTCTTTCAAGAAAAGATTTTCATCCGAGCAACCATTTTGGAAATATAGAGCGTTTTGTAACAAAATAAAAAAAATTAGAAAGCTCCTAACTCGGAAACGGTGCGTCATATGGCCATGCTTCTCAGATCCTGAATGGTTTCTATGGTCAAGGTCAACCCGATACTGGAATAAAATTGGGAAATTTCCGAAAAAAAAAAAAATGAAAATTTTTCTAAGTCCTCGCGCCATAGCGCCCCTAAGGCTACACTCCAACCAAAAGCAGCTGTACTGGAAAAGTAAATAAAATGTAAACATTTTATAGATTATGTGTTATTTTGTTTATTTTTTTGTTGTTGAAGACGTACGACATGAATGAAAAAATCGGAATTGAAAACCAACTCGAGGATGCTCTTTCTGCCTGAATAACTTCAGAGATGTTAATTCTAACCCTGATCTAATATGTTAATAAAAAACACACACACACACTTTTACTATAATTTACAAAATATCACACCACAAGTAATGCCTGTAGGTAATGAAAACAGAGTTAGTTCTCTTGGGAGCATCGCCTCTACGTACAACATACACACGTGGGAGAAATTCGAGACTGCTTTTCAAACCTGAAGATAGCAGTACTCTTTGACACAGTCTCGACGAAATATTGAGTTTCCAATGTTTTTTCGGAGAGCTTTCTCACAGTTTTTATCTTTTAACATCTTCGTAACTATGCCACGCAAATATTGATTAATAAAAAAGTCGCCGTAAAAGAAGTCGCTTGCTTACAAAAAACCTCCAAGCTAACACAGCTCCAAGTTGACAGCTAACTGTCAAATTTTTGGACACGGAATAGTAGCGACATCTGAAGTGAGCAAGTGACGGGTTTTCCCCATTAAGGAGGATGCATCACTCGCATGCCAAACCTGGACAATTAATCACATATTCTATTCAATTTATTGTGGTTTTGGCTTGGCTTGCTTTGGGTTAATAAATGATCCCTAGTTCTGTGATCTAGTACTGTGGTTAAGTTTTCTATTCTTAGAAAGTCTTGCAAGCATTTGGTGCCGCCTAACTCTTAATTAAAAACGTTCCAAATCTAGTCGCAGTCTCATCTCAGCGACAATCAAAGTCAAAAACTTGTCAAAAATATAAGGAAATTAGAGATATTTTTACAGATCGAGACTGAGATCAGACTGTGAACGTTCTTAAAATTACGAGAATTGCCCCTTTGATGCGAGATCCGACGCGGCCCTCAGAACAATAACTGAGGTGCGGCCAATACCAGTCTCTTTTCTGCAAGCCCTACTGACCTATATTATTATACAAGACTTAATATGCTATACGAGTCAACAGTTTGATGTTTTTGTGCCGATTTAAAGCACCCCTCGAGCGTCTCAGGAACTAAAATTGACATATTGTCGCAAATGGTCGTCGTTTTGTTTTGGTACGGACGCCAGCAGGTCAAGCTACCCGAAACTGTCAAATTTTCCCAATCAACCTTGAACCTTAAAGCTGAAGCTATAAAGTTGAAAATCTATTAAAGAAATTTGACAGTTTGTAGTAGCTTGACGTGCTGGCGTCTGTACGTCTCTGTGATTTAGGTCTAAATCGTGGAATAAGACTTTTTTGTGTATATTGTTTACTACGCGATAAATAGAACATTTCTAACATGATGAGAGTGTGCGCTATGCGCATCTTGTAAAACTTAGTATCAAAAATATTAGTTCCACAGATGCTCACGTTGCTGCCAGCGTCAAAATGGCGAAAATAAAATGTCTTCATATTGTCATCGATACTTATGAAGTCCAGCATACTTGTCTATTAAAGGTCTATGGAAGGCCGTAGAAGAAAATTCTATTTGTTAAAATTGGTTGAATTTTTCTAGAATGAGATAACTACACCGCACGGCAATTGGCCCGAGGACAGCATGTTCACTTTGTCTCTCCACGGAACGCTCTGTCCATTCTCTATGTGTATAGTCTGTTCGGTACGTTACCGTATGAAGCAATGTATGAAGCGATAAACTTCATGTTCATGCGTCACAGTTCGTCTGCTCTCTCTGGTTCTGTCTTTTTCCGTCCGTGTTGTTTTGTTGACGTTGTTCTTCTTTCTTGTTGACATTGACATTTGATTTGTCACGCGAAAGTCGAATTTCTGATTGATTGAAAAAGTTTATATTGACCAATGTTTGTACTTTACGGAACTTTTCTATTTTACGTTATTGTTATTACGGTGTTGTAGGGCTGGAGTATGCAACAGTTGTCATGAATAATTTTTACATCGATCAAACTATTGGTTATGTTAGGAAAATAGTTGAGAACATTCAATGTGCTATTTGGTTAGTTGTGGAGTAAACTTTTTGTGGGCATATTAAATTATGTGTATACATATTATTTTGTGAATACCTACTGTATTCCTCATATCGTTATCTTCATCATCCTTTTTTCCTCTATAATGTTATTGCACTCTGCAACTTTTGCATTCGCTATCATGAATCTAGCCTCTCTCTTCCATTCATAAATTGACACGTAAAATGTCCTAGTATCAATAAGTGCCCTAATAATTAAATAAATACAGTATTTTTATAGTATGAATTGAAACTTATTGAATGCTGTTTGTCTTCAGTGATAAAACAGATGGTCTGCGACTGAGATATGCATGTGGACATACTGCGTGTGACGACTGTGTTATTGATGCAGTAGACTGCCAGCTTTGCCTCACTCCACCTCAGGTCTCTAGTCCACAGCCCAAGCTTGATGATGCCTTGACACAGAGGGTAAAAAATGCATCAGAACTTCTAAAAGTGTGTCAAGATTTGTTTAATACAGATGGTATGTTAAACATAATTAATATACAATATTTTTTAACATTAAAATGCTTATTAATTTGGTAATGATAAATATTTTACTCTTGTTTTTAGTTTTCAAACATAAAAGATTATCTGAGCAACTAAGGATTGAAAAAGAGCTGTTCCCAGAATGCATTCAAGCTCCTGTAAAGTATGAAAACAAAAGAAAAACTTCTTTTCTTTCTTATAAAAATAAAGAAAACAGGAATACAACATTTTTTCCTGGAGAAGAAACATCACTTTCTAGCAAAGATATTACAATGGAAAGCTCTGCCAAATATGTACAACAGTGGCTCAACAAAAATGACAAAGATTTTACAAGAAAACCATTTAGAGATTTGAATGTGAACACTCAATTAGATGCTAATATAAAACTTTCAAAAAGTAATTATAAACTACAAACTAAAGAAAATGAAAATGTATCAGTTCTCGAGACGAACAGAAAGAGATCTCACTTCAAAACTACTGTTAAAAACAATTCTCTGCATAGTGGAAATGTGAAATCAATCACCAATCTATTTAATGGCAGCTCTAAGAAAGTTAAAAAAGAATTACATCTGTCTATTGTAGACCCTGTTAGGATTAAAACAAAGGCGGAATGTGATAATGATGAAAGTGGCATTTTTATGGACGATGATCCTATTGTAATAGATGACTCACAAGAAACAGTAATTGATAAAGATAATAAGGCATGGCTAGCTGTGCTTAAAGCCAATGAAAATGAAGAAATCGAATCTACCTCACTAGTTAAATTAGATCATAGAGATAGTAAAACTTTAATGTATACCAATAAAGAAACTCCAATGCAGTCTGATGCATTACAAAGCAAAACAAATCCAAACATAAAGATACCTTTTTATAAGAAAAGTTATATCATAGAAACATGTACATATTGTAATGCTGCAGCTGATAAAGCTGTAGGAAAATCTAAAAAAGTGGAAATAACCATTGATAATGCAAATTTCACAACTACAATTCAGATTTTAAAGGATGTTGAAAATAATTCTAAGTTAAATACAACTAATTCAGTTTCAGTTCAAACTGATATTTGTGAAAATTTTCCTGTTGATGATTTTGGATTTACAAATTTGAAGGACAAAGATGGTAGAGAAGATGTAGTTTCAGAGAAATCAGAAATACAAAGTGAAGATTTATTTGAAGAAGAAGGACAAAACATTGGAATGGAGTATAAACAAAACAACCTCCATGACTGTTTAGTAATTGCAGAATCGGACAGTGATTTGGAGATGGAATCAAGTGGCCCATTGCCAGTCAAAGTTGATGTCCACAGGTCTTGTGATGAATCGTAAGTTGAATCTGTACCTGTATTATCTATCTATACAAATAAATAAAATTGAAGTGTCTTTTTGTAATGTCAAAATAACAGCTTTTTACTAAATGCATATGAAAGTTTATATGGTACATTAGTACCATAGTACCCCTTACCTCTTCCTGTTGATTATGGACGCTCTGACGGCGGACATACAGGAAGAGGCCCCCTGGTGCATGCTGTTTGCCGATGACATTGTTCTTGTCGGTGAAGATGGATCCGAGATCCAGAGCAGATTGGAGAAATGGCAACAGAAGCTGGAGGATGTTGGCTTGAAAATCAGCAGAACCAAAACTGAACATATGTTCTGCGATTTCGGCGGTCCCTCCAACTCTAGAGCCATAGCGCTTGATGGCGCGCTTCTCCCAGTCTGCTCCGACTTTCGGTATCTCGGTTCACTCGTGCAAAGCGATGGCGAAGTAGATCGGACGGTTAAGCACAGAATTAACACTGGATGGATGAAATGGCGGCAGGTCACGGGAACAATCTGCGACTCCCGCATTCCCCTTAAACTTAAGGGGAAGATATACAAAACCATGGTTAGACCTGCTGTCTTGTATGGATCAGAATGTTGGGCCACAAAAGGGATGAATGAAAGGCAATTGCATGCAGCTGAGATGAGAATGCTGAGAGGGATGTGTGGTGTTACACGAATGGATAGAATAAGAAATGAGTATATAAGAGGAAGTTTGAAAGTGGCACCGGTAATTGAAAAGTTATGTGGAAACCGGTTGTCATGGTATGGGCATGTATTACGGAGGAATAAGGAGAATGTCGTGAGGAAAGTTTTGAGTATGAATGTCGATGGCTATAAGAGTAGGGGACGACCAAAGAAACGATGGATGGACTGTGTGAATGATGATATGGTTAGAAAGGGGGTGACTGTCGAGATGGCGGCTAATAGAGGAGTTTGGAAGAAAAAGACATGTTGCGCCGACCCCAAATAATTTGGGATAAGGGCAGGAGAATGATGAAAATGATTAGTACCATAGTACCATGTATACTTTATAAACAAACAAAACAATTATTAAAAATTTTATGTCTGTCTGTCTGCATGTTTATCCGGCTAATCTCCGAAAGAGCTGGACCGATTATGACGGGATTTTCACTGACAGATAGCTGTTGTTATAAGGAACAACATAGGCTATTTTTTATTTTTGAAAAAGAATATCCCATGAACTAAACCCATTCGACATGCACGCGAGCGAAGTTGCGTGGTATTACTTAAATAAAATATGTTTAGATTATGTAAATTATTACTTTAATTCCAGGGAATATGGTATTCTGAGTGAAATAGTGAACACTGATGAACACAATACGAGGCAAAGGCGTGGACCGCGAGGACTCACCCCCACCAGCACTGATTCTTCAGATAAAGAAAATTACAACCCCAACAGAATGAAAAGACATACTTCTAAAAAGAAAAAATATACTAAAAAGTGACATAATAAGTAAGAAGTATGTTGATACAAAGTGTTTCTATTATATTGAAGAATTTTATTTTGTCTTGGCATGTAAATCAGTAAGTTAGTTGTCTAAAATTAACATTATTTTCAACATTGCTTAAATTTAAGTATTCGTTATTTGCTAAGGAATCTGTTTGTGCCTTATTTGTTAAGTGGTACCTAATGATTTTAAATTAAAATTATATTTATAAAAGTCTTGTTTTATCGACCCACCTTTTTTAGAGACCACCGACTACGCCACCAATGTGAAACTGCAAGACATTTGATTGCTGCTAACAAATAATAACATGATAACCAAAAACAATTAAATAGATACGATACGTGTAACAGTCACACGTATCGTATACTATTTTATAGCTCGTGCAGAGGCGTAGCTAGGGTAGGGCAGGTAGGGCACGAGGTCTAGGCGCCTATTGAAGGGGGGCGCAAAATCACCAATTATTCAATTTAAAAACAAGATGCACTACAATAAACCATTTCATACCTACTCTTATATTTACTTCGTGATCCTGATCAGTCACAAATTCTGCTTACAATTGCAGTATCCATCGGAAGTTGTGAGCGATCTTTTAGTAAGTTGAAATTAATACTTTCGTTTTTGAGGACTACAATGGGTCAAGAGTCAAGAAAGCTTTGCTCAGTGTAGAGCGAAAAGAACGGATAAAAATAATTTCGAAAACATCATCGATGTGTTTGCGTCGCAGAAGGCCAAGAAGGGTGCAATTGTAAATGTACAGGGGGTCTACTCCGAAGTAGTATCGGCCGAATGTTCGGCGGTTTCCTGCTACGAAGTTACTATTTGGTTCGGTCGGTCCCGATCCTACACTCTTTCGAATATTGAATATGGTCCCGAACCAAAGAGTACCTACTATAAGATCCCGAACCAACTCGGCCGATCCGAACTATTTTCGTATTTTTAACCACCCCCGACGCAAAAATGACGGGGTGTTATAAGTTTGACGTGTCTCTCTGTGTGTGTGTGTGTATGTGTCTGTGAATTTGACTCAAAGATTATTTATACCAATTTTATAATTAATGAATAAAATAAATAATAACACGTATGAGGGTTTTTCGAAAATCTACCCCTATCGGGGTGAAAAGGGGTAGTTAATTTTACAGGGGAGGATTATAATAAGAGCCACTTATTATAATCCTCCCCTGTAAAATTAACTAAAAAACCCTCATACGTGTTATTATTTTGTTTTAGTCTTAAGTACACACACAGTACACTGAGCTTCGAGTTAATCGGACCGCGCATTCAAATTCTTCCACAGAAACTTTAACACCCCTATATCCCCTTTGACGGGTAGTTTTGAAAAACTAATAATGATAAAATTTATTGCTTAGTTAGGCGAGTATTCATGCCAATTTTCAAGATTATTAACCTAACGAATAAGATTTTTTAACGACGATACGTCAAGTACGGGAACCTTAGACGTCTTAGTCCTCGCCCTGAAGCGTGAAATGTCGAAGACACTTTTGTCAGTACGGACGTTTAGTTCAATCTGTGCAACACTATGCTTTAGTGCATCATTCAACACAGCCGAGAAATAGAGTGCAAACAACGTGGGAGCCATGACACAGCCTTGCTTCACACCACTGGTTACGTGAATTGGGTCTGAAAAATCGTTTTCATGTTGAACACGCGCCGTCATACCGTCGTGAAACTGACGAATCATGTTGACGAATTTCTCAGGACATCCAGCCTTTTTCAACACTACCCAAAGAGCAGCGCGTGGCACGCGGTCATAGGCCTTTTCTAAGTCAACAAAACACATGTAAAGAGGACGGTTTTGTTCAAGGCTTTTTTCCTGAAATTGCTTCACTATGAAAATGCCGTCAACGGTTCCTCTACCAGGTCTAAAACCTCACTGTGACTCTGGAAGTATCTGCTCAGCAAGATCTGCCAAGCGGCGATTGATGATATGCGCCAGTACCTTCCCAGCAGAAGACAGGAGGGAGATGCCCCTGTAGGAACCACAGTCAGATAATTCACCTTTGCCCTTATAAAGTTTGCAAATGGAGGCATCTTGAGGTACAACTTCGGTTTTCCATACCTTGAGCACTAAATTGAAGAGCCTGCTTTGTATATGTGGACCACCATATTTGTAGACCTCCGATGGTAGACAATCAGTGCCTGGTGTTTTGGCATTCTTCAATCTTTTGACGGCTGACATGAACTCATCCAAGGTTGGTGGATCAGCTAGGTCTTCCTTAACAGGACGGCATTCAAGATCTTCAACATACGATAAATCAGTAGTCTGTGAACAGGGATTCAGGATGTCATTGAAATGTTCTGCCCACCTTTCTAGGATTTGTTTATGATCTGTCAGTCTACAGTCCCTGTCACGAGAATATATTGGTGCCGTTTTCCTCGAATTAGGTCCGAAAATTGCTTTCAGGCCCTCGAAAACCTGCCCGTCTGGTTTGTGTCAGCAAAAAGTTGCAGATCTTTTGATCGATCCAGCCACCATTGATTTTTGAGGTCACGGATTTTGATTTTCAGCTCGCGTTGAATGGATCTTCGTCTATCGGTGTTTGATAGAGTTCTCAGTTCTAGTCTGTGATTCTCAAGTAATGCTCGGATTTCCTCGTCTGAGTAATCAAACCAATCCTGGTTTTTCTTCTGCGGCTTTGGTATAGTGAAAAGACGCTATCGCGAAGGTTTTTAGCATATGATTGCCACGCTTCATCAACATTATCTGTAACATCCTCCATGTTGGTGCCGAAGTGATTATCCAGGTCCCGCCTGACCTTCTCGGAGTGAACCAGTGGAGCAACACATGCATTCACTGGTTTCTTATGTGCTGCGCGTCGAGGAGGTTTTAATTTCAGACGCATCTTCGATCGAATAAGCCGGTGGTCTGACCAGCACTCTGCACCCCGCATAGCTCTTGTTATCAAGACGTCATTACGGTCTCTTTTGCGTACAGACGCCAGCACATCAACCTACTACAATCTGTCAAATTTCTTTAATAGATTTTCAACTTTATCGCTAAAGCATTAAGGTTCAAGCTTGATTGGGAAAATTTGACAGTTTCGGGTAGATTGACCTGCTGGCGTCCGTACAATTATGGAATCAAGGAGGTGCCAGTGCCTGGACCTGGGATGCATCCACGAGGTCTTATATTTTCCTGGTAGACGAAAAAAGGTGTTAGTGTGTTAGTCAGGCACAGATCAAACTCTGCACACAGAGTGTGAAGCTCCAAGCCGTTAGCATTGCAGTGCCCAACTCCATGACGACCAAGGATACCAGGCCATGCTTCATAGTCAGTACCAACGCGTGCATTGAAATCACCCAGCAGGACAATTTTGTCTTGTGGTAGAATTTCCGTAAGAACGCAGGATAGGTCCGGATAGAAGTTTGCTTTATCATCATCATTAGCTGTTAATGTGGGTGCGTAGATACTGATGAGGTGGACATACTTAGTGTCATTAATGGGCAAGTGTAAGGTCATCAATGCGGTCATTGATTCCTTTTGGAAGTTGTGTTAAGGATGCTGCAATTTTATTACGCACTGCGAAGCCAACACCGCTAGCCGCTCGCTCTCCTGCTGGTTTTCCAAGCCAATAATACGTATATCTACCCAACTGTTCGCAAAGGTTTCCACTATCACTAAGATGGGTCTCACTTATAGCAGCAATATCCACGTTGTATCTTGAGAGTTCACTTGCTACGATTGCAGTCTTCCTCTCGGGACACAGGTTAGAGTCATCATCTAAGAGTGTACGTACATTCCATGCTCCCACTATAAAGGTTTTTGTCGTATTCTTTTTATGTCTCTCACGACCGCAAAGAAAGGTTGGTGATAAGATGACTGCGGTTTGCCATCTGATTTGGAGGAGAGACGGACTATGTTTGGGCCACCTTTTCTAGGCCCCTCCCCGGATTGAGGAAAGCAGAGCGATCCTAAATAGGGCTGCTTTGTCGTCAGTCGTGCTGCCGAACCTGTCCTCCCGCTTCAGTCAAGTCCAGGAGCGACTACTCTCTACTGACCGCCTACGTGCCGAGTCCCTGCTAAGGTCGATGACCCACCAAGGCCTCGACCTCACCACCAGTTCCCGATCGCCGCAGGGCTTATACAGGGTCCAATTAAAATAGGTGGACAAATTTCACCACAGCGCTCAGTACGTCTAACCAAAGATATCCAAGCAAAAAAAAAACACTGATTATAATGATTATATTATTTTGACCTAAAATAATGGGTAGATACTTGCACTCGCGCCCCGCTGCGCGCAAGCTCGTAAGTAGGTACATAGTCAGTTCTGTTACATCCTTACATCATTCTGTATTTAACAAAGTGTTTATGCATTGGGTAACCAACATTTATAAGTGTATTTTTGTTAGCTGATTATTTTAATTGTAAGTATCTAATGCGTTTTTCTTATATATTTTTTTTACCATTGTCCTTATTTTGGTGGGCTGAATGAGTTCTAAAAGTTTGTCCACCTATTTTAATGGGACCTTATATAGCTCGTAGTCCTTCGACAGAAGCCAGGGTCATCCGCGCGTGAATATATTTAAGTGGAAAAGCAGTTGCGCTGTTGCAGATCCACTCTCTCGTCCTCAAAGTCCCGGTGCCGATGGACCGGGTGACCGGTACAACCGACAGGAAGATGAGAATGCAGGAGGTTGGCCGCTTATCAAACGATATAGAGTTGACGTGCGCCCTATGAGGCACCCCACCGCGTGCCTTGCTTCATCGCCACAAAAAGCCGGATCCGCTTGTCTATCGACATTGTCCGCCCGCTGCACCGATGAAGTCTCTTCCACCGCCCCCGAAATAGACGTGCCTCTTCCGCCTTAAATTGCCGTACCGATGGTTTCTATCTCCGCCAACGAAGCCATTGAGGTCTTCATCCGTAACCCTGGACAAGGGATCCACGTTAAACCCCGCAGAACTGGGTCCCCATCCGAACTTCGCCACCAGCCTGCCCTGGCCTACTAACACAGGTGGCGCCCACCCCCGCGACTAGGACGCGCCGGATAGGAATTAAAACCTAGAGAAGGAGGCTCTAGATACCTCGGAGCCAGGTTAATGATCTCGTTTGGGTCCGAGATCAAAAGCACACATTTGTACACATAGGTGTAATGTAGTGCTACATGATAGTACCTATAAAATAAAAATAAATATGTTGTCTCACTATGTGTTGCACTGTTGCCTTGCAAGGTGTACAAATATTGTTCACCCATTAGGTAATGGGTGTACCTACAGTAAGGCCTATATAATTATAAAAATACTGCTAAATAACAGTTTTAAATCTATAGCAAAATATAAACAAAGAAACTTAACACAAAACAAAAGAAAATAGTAGGTATATAATTATAAAACAAATATTAAAGAAAATATTAAATTAACAAAATTCTTAAACAAATATTATAAACTAAACTTATGAACTAAAGTAAGAAACCAAAACAAACCACCAAAACCAACGGTCAGTGTTTTTAATCAAGCATACTGCACGAAGACACTTTTTTGGGCCTTAGAGGCCAATTCCCTATCCGTCGAATTACGCCGTACGCTCAAATTGTGTAAAGCATAGCAATATTGATTAAGTTTTTTTATTATATGATCAATGTGTGTTTTCCATGTCATGTGCTGATCTAACCAAAGCCCTAGAAATTTTGTGTTGTCTACTTTAGTAATCTTATTATCTTCAAATTTAATATTAGTAATAATAGAGTTTGTCCGTAGGTTAAAATTCATGATGTGGGTTTTTCCAAAATTAATTTTTATGTTGTTATCAGTTAGCCATTGAATAATTGAGCGTAAACTATTAATAATAATAATAAAATAGTTTATTGTCACAAAAAATATACATTAGTATACACTGTTTAACATGAAGCTAATTAATGCTGCAGTAGTTTGTATACAGATATTGTGAGCCCTGCCTCTCAAACTAGGATAACCTGTATCTTAAGAGACAGTGTTCAGCTGTGAGGTTACTTAAAAATAGGTATCAAACAACTGCGGACTGTGCCAACTTATAGTAGGTACGTGTTAACAACTTAACAATCTTATTAATTTTAACAGAAACATATTATATTATTTATTTCATGTTCATATCTTTCTAAGTATTTTCCTATAAATATTGTAGTACAGTCATCGGCAAATAGGGTCATAGGGTGTTCTATGGTTCTGGGAATATCGTATAGATAACATAAGAATAACAACGGACCAAATACACGCCCTTGTGGTACGCCGTAATTTAGGCGTTTTTGTTTCGTTATGTAGGTTTGTTCTGTGTTAGTTCTATTACATATTTTTACTATTTTAGTTATTTGTTTTCTCCTAACTAGGTACGACTTAATTAATTCCAGGACATTGCCCCTGATTCCAAGGTTACTTAATTTTATAAGAAGGATTCTGTGATCTACAAAATCGAATGCTTTCGTCATGTCCATGAATAATGCTGTAACTGGGACTTTTTTGTCCATATTCGAAATAATTGCATTTACTAAATCATAAATAGCCATATTAATACTTGTATGCTTTCTAAAGCCGTACTGTTCCTTGGTTAAGATATTGTTTTTCTCTAAGAATGAGTAAAGGCTGTTATAAATAACTTTTTCAATGATTTTGGAAAACACTGGGACGAGTGCAATAGGCCTATAATTTTTCATATGTTGTGGATCATCCTTTTTATGGAGAGGTTTTATAACATATTGTTTTAAGTCATCAGGGAATTTACCGTTGTCTATACAAAGTTAACTATATAACTAAGAACTGGTGAAAGGAGATTGTTCTACGCCCATACATTGTTCGCCCTGGAGCCAACTGCATAGAAAAAATCATTTTCTATTTGTAAATTGCCCTTAGTAACCCATAAGAACAAAGTTTCTTGACGGACACTTTAGAGAACATATTTATTTAAAAAAAAGGAACAGATTTTGAGGTTATTTTTAATAAAAAGAAAACTTAAGTAATTCCTTCTAAAATCGCTATTTCTGGTTTCTACAAAGGATTAAACTTCAAATACAGTAAAATATTACTGTAATTACAGTTTTATTATGCCTTTTAGGTGCAGTTATTATTTGTTGGTTGAAGTTTACATAATAAGCTAGGATGATTAATTATGCAGTTGATATGAATCCTGTCGTTAGTCGCATACTCCGACCAGACCAACATCAGGTTTTGTAAGTAGCCATATACATATTATGACATTCTCATAGTTAAGAACAGAAATAAAACACTTATTTTGTATTAGGTATTACAGTTTTATTCATTTTCATTATCTTCTACATTTTCTATTAAAATATAGTCTAAGAATTGTGCAGGTGGGGCGATGTTGCCTTCATATCGGGCATAACTTAAATACCATATAATGGTCATGATATGCGCGCAGCATCCTATGGTCCTGCGCCCAACAATGCAGTTGCAACAATATTGTATTATGGATTGTCTTCCAACTCGACTTCTTTCTAGCATTTGCGGTGCAACACGTTGCTGTATTTGCAGAAGAATGGCATCATCATTTAGTATGTGCCTTCTCATTCTTATTAAATTGATCCCACAATTGGCACATCGCAAGGGATTGCTTCTTGTTGGAGTATGTGTAGATGATGACGGTTCTGAATAATGCCTGGCAGCACGATCTGCTCTCTGCCAGCAAGGATGTCAAATATGGTGAGAAGCACGTATCTAAAATAAAAAGTACATTTTGAGATGGTATATCAATAAGATATTTCTAAGTAGCTTATCAGAATTAGACAATAATATACCTCAAATGGCATTAATCTTTCTGTGATAATATTCTTGATATTAATATGCTGTGTGTCGGTTCTCAGAGCAATAACTTGATGAGAACGAGTTCGACGTCCTAGTGTGTTATGGCATAGTGCACAATTTCTACCAATGTATTCTGATGTTGTTTGTATGCTTTGTTGTGCCGAAGTCCAGTATATTGTGCATATAATATCACTTGCTTGAATCTGAAAGAACATATACTTACTTAAAATGTAGGTATATTTATGATTGCACTAAAAGCTTAGACAAAAATAAATAAACAATTTAGAAAAATATTACACGTTATGTCTTCTACAAAATGTCGTTATGTTAAATACACGTTAACAGTTATTTACCGAAAGTGATGGAGCCCTTTCCTGAATCTATCGACGAATCTGTTCATCTTCCAACAACATACAACCACCAGCAGAGCCACAGCTGATACAAAATCCACTTTCCATTTCATATGCGAAGTCCGTTATCCGTTATCAAAATGCCAAGGTGTCGTTTAAGCAGATCACAGAATCAGTTGTTCGAAGCCAGGTCACGTTGAAAGCAATCCAAATCGTAGTCCGTTAAACAGAAACAAAATTGCCAAAAGAAATCGTCAAATACTAATAGGTACCTAGTCACAACAACACATCTGAATCTGAACGTCTGACGGACTGACGTAGTGACGTAGAGATGCTTCTCGAAGATCGATCATTGTATATCGATTATCAATGACCACTTATTTAATCTGTGGTTTTAATTTAGTAGACCAAAATGACAGATCAATATGTCAAATGTAAATTAATTTGTTCCGTTTCAAACATAAACACGTTGTTGCTATGATTCTACTTCACATTAAATAAAATATTTTGTTCCCAACGAACAATGTGAAACGTTTTAGTATGCGACATTTAAAAATAGAGTTTAAGTACCTACTTAAAAAGTAAAAATATGGCTATTGAAGTCGTGGAATCGTTATGAGAACAATTCACTAGAGTTGCGTCGTAAATGACATTTCAATCTTTCAATGAGAGATTTTCTGACTAGTGAAAAAACATAGTTCAATAGATGGCGTGGGTAAAAAATACGTCTTTGTTTTACTGGCTACTGATAACAAAAATAAGATCCGTTAATAAGAAAGCTTATTTAATGTCAAAAACCAGAGACAGTGACGTATTTTTTACCAACGCCTCTTTTATTAAACTAATATTTTCTCACTTGTCAGAAAATCCCTCATTCGACTAGTAAGTACATTTTGTGAGTTTGTTTTTTGCATTATATTTTCATCATAATCGTGCTAGGCCCTATTTATCATAAGTCTCATTAAAATGATCACGGAACTAATTCCATGAAAAAAATATGCATGAAAAACTTTTATGTTGCACATTTTCAATGTTTTGGAAGTGATAAATATCGAACATCTATTATTTATCACTAGATATTATAGACATCGTCGCCGATACCTATCGATATTTATGTAATATGAGCGAGAGCGACACTATCAAATCTTTTGTGACATTCACATTGACAATTCCATGAAAGATGGCGGGTTTGGTTGGTAATAAAATCAATGAGGTCACTTTTAAAAACCTATTAGGAATTAAACAGTGTCCGCTTGAATTTATTATTGTTAAAAAGTATATTAAAATATAATTAAAATTAACGTACACGTCAAATGTTTGTTGGTTATAGGGCGGTCTAGAACAATCTCCTTTCAGTAACTACATTTTTTGATTGCATGTGTAACAATATCGTCATAGCCGGTACTATTTATATTTTTTAGAGCAATAATAACTTATGTACCTATGTCATGTGGAATAGTGGGTGCTAAGAACATGGAATTAGGGTTTGAATTAAGTAATGTCGGTTTATAATCGGTGTTGTTTTTATAATTCTTGATTGGTTGAACTTGATGAATGAAATATTATTAAATAATTCAGCAATATCGTTTGGTACTGTAGTATATATTTATTATTTTCTGTAAGGATTTGAGAAGGGTTTTCTTTTGGATAATTCGATTTAGTGGAGTTTATTACTCTCCAAGTTGCTTTAACCTTGTTGTCAGCATTATTAATGAAGTAGCTGTTTTGCGTTTTTCTAGTCAATTTGTCACTAAACGTCTAAAACTAATTAGTTTTAGACGTAGGTGCTAAATATTTTTTTATTAGTTTTATTTGGTTGACGTCCTAATTGCCATAGCATTTCACGCTTACGCTTAGGTACAGCATAGTTTTAGACCTTTAGTTATCCATTTCGGTGTTTTGGAGGCTTGGAGCATAGATTTTTAATTCTCACTATGGGGAAATAAAGATCGTAGAATAACTTAAACAAGCTATTAAATTCACGGAATGAATTATCTGGGTCTGCACAGTTGTACACATTACTGAAACTAAGGCTTTGAAGAGCATTCTTAAATTTAAGCATAGGTATTTGCTTGACAACAATCTCGACTGAAAGTATAGTACCTACCAATGTGTAAGGTACAAGATTTTTTAACTGGACATCTTATGATTTGAGCTGTATGATCAGAGATCGCCAATTCCATCACCTCGCTAGTGCTGCCTCTGATTATTGTGTATTACGTTGTCCATACAGGTACCACTGTCTAATCGAGTTGGTTGACGAATACTCAGTTGTCTTGTACTTGTTACACCCTGTATCTATACCCACCTACAATTTAATATACCTATTTTTTTAAACACGAATGATGTTCTATTTTACTAATGTGAAGTGGGCAAAACCTGAAAGGATAGATTGCGGTAGATTCAAGTTGCGATTTAAAGTAAGTAGGTTTTCGAAATCATTAAAACAACAAGATCGGAGGTATCACTGTATTGTCGGAAATTTAGCTATAAGTTTAGTAGGGACGGGTTCACCACCAGCCGCCGCCGCCGCCGCCACCACCGCTGGACCAGCCGCCACCGCCGCCGCCGCCGGACTTCCAGCCGCCACCGCCGCCTCCGCTGGACCATCCGCTGTTGCCACCACCACCTCCGAGCTTCCAGCCGCCACCGCCGCCGCTGCCGCCGCTAGACCAGCCACTGCTGCCACCACCGCCGCCGAGCTTCCAGCCGCCACCGCCGCCGCCGCTTTGCCAACCACCGCCGCCTCCGCCAGACTTCCAGCCACCGCCGCCGCCGCCGCCGCCGCCGCCAGACTTCCATCCACCGCCGCCGCCGCCGCCGCCGCCTGTTCAAACAAGAGTAATACTCAGTCAGTAGCTATAATGACAATCGATAGAAACCTATAATTTAAAAGAAAAAAACTAATACAACAACAAAGATAGGTACAGCAAACCGCACATAAGTTGGTAACTCTTGCACTACAAATACCACCCCTTACTACAACGACTTTTAAGCGTTGTCAACGTCTAATAATCAAATTGTTACCACTGACATGCGGTTGCCTGTACAATAAACTACAAAATAATGATATCCATCCATATTATGTAAGTAGGTACTTAGATTAGATTCCCCACAAGAGAATCTACCTAAATAAAGATGGCAAATTATCGGTGTTGCAATATCGTTAAGTCAATGCCTTCTCTAAAAATAAGTCAAAAACCTTGACTTGCGGTCAAATACTCCGTAACTTTATATTAAAATAATTTAAAGTTTGCGTAAAATGAGTTGGTATTATTACTGTATACTCAAGAGTCAAGTTTTACATAGACAACAGGCAAACTAACGTCCAGGCTGAGTGCAGTCATTGCGAAATTCGTAATGGTTACCGCTGAGCGAATGGATGACCCCAACTATTGGCGATGTCTCGACCTCCAAGCGTTAGATTTTGCAGGTACGTACTTAACTACCTTAATAGGTTAGCGTAGGTACCTACAACTATTTGTAGTAGTAGATTATGAAATTGGAAATCATTAACACTATGCACTACTTACGTAGTCAAAAAGCAAAATGTTAATTGATTAAAAAGTAATTTGGTTGTAAGAGAGTTCCCTGTGCTAGTCTCGCCAAGCGAAGTTTTAGGTTCATCGACATGTCGTGACTTCTTTGTTACGAGGTCAGTGTAACGTGGGTTTATTCGCGAAGTACTGCAGTGCATAAATCTGCGTCGTAGGTGCCTACTAGTACTCGTAAACTGGTAGCATGGTGCAATCGAACTTTAGGTAAGTAGGTACTTAACTTAGAAGTACTTTAACTACTACTGATTGACAGGAAAGATTTAGAACAATTTAGTGACCTACAAAAATCTAGGTACAAAAGAAAGACTTGTTGTCCAGAGAATGTTATACAACTGAGAAATTAAATATTTATAATGGCTTACCGTATCCTCCACCACCACCTCCTCCAGTAGTGATGATCTTGATGATTTTCACCTCTGCGTATACAAAAAATGAAATATTATTACCTACAAAACTCCATAAGGCTGATTTATCCATCGCCAGATAACTTTTATTCGAGGAATAAAATTGACGTCTGACAGATTTTGTATGGAAGAACTGTCAAAATTATTCCTCGAATATAATTATCAGATGATAAATGAAAAATCAGCCCTTAATATAATAATAACATACTCTATAGGTACAGACGCCAGCAGGTCAAGCTACCTGAAACTGTCAAATTTTCCCAATCAACCTTGAACCTAATGCTTTAGCCATAAAGTTGAAAATCTAATAAAGAAATTTAACAAATGTAGCTTGATGTGCTGGCGTCTGTACATTTATATGCGAAACAATAAAAAATCTGTAAGTACTAATTTAACTCAAAAATCCGCACGGTGGCAAGTAGGCTGAACTTGTTGGCCTGCCTGATAAATGTTAGTCTGCTAGAGGACTTACTGGCATGGGTGCTAGGCATCGATTGGCGTACCTATTTACTTACGAAGTAAATAGGCTACTGTACGGTACAGCAACCTACTTTCTTAACGAAGTTGATTGCCGTATCTTGGATACAGCCAGTACCCAAGATACGGCAATCATCTTAGTTGATGCGGAAATGCGCGCAGTGAGTTAGATCTAGTTTTCAATCGGAAGTTTGGAGTCGTCACGGAGGAGTTAGATACAGTAAGAGTGACTTACGTCCGCCGCTACCACCGCCGCCGCCGCCGCCGGACCATCCGCCGCCACCACCGCCGCCGCCAGACTTCCAGCCGCCACCGCCGCCGCCTCCGCCGTAGCCGCCGCCGCCTCCGCCGTAGCCGCCGCCACCGCCACCACTGGACCAACCACTGCTACCGCCTCCACCACCGCCTGACCATCCACCGCTACTGATGTAGCCGGCCTTGGCCGCGACCACGGCTAACGCTAAGAGACAGACGAACACCTGGAAAGAAGAAGCCAATATTAGATTCATTGTCAACGTTTTGTGTTTGTGGTTTCTGCAGTCACGAAACTGACTATGGTAGGTAGTAGGTAGGTAGGGACAAGCAGAGATGTTCTAAGTAAGTTTATATTTTAGGTGAACTTGACAATCTTCTAACTAAACACGAACAAGTACACACATAACATAACACTTCACTGTTCTCAAAATAATGATGAGAAAAAATTGAAAGTGCTATAAGAGGTCACAGTGGAATGAAAGGAGGAAAGATTACGTTTTATGTATTATAGCATAATAAAGTCGGTCATCTTTATTTACTACCTAATGTGTTAAACCTAGTCTTTGCAGATATTGACTTGATTGGTAGGTATTGAAATAATTAGGTACATTTTGAAATGATTGATGCCTATCGACAAGATTTGATTTCTGCATCTAAAACATAATTTTGATTATTTTAAGCACCATAGCAATCATAATTAAGTAGACAAGTTTTCTATTGGTTTGGTACAATAATTATTTAATTTGAATTATATAAATACAAACACAAATAATAAATTTAAACCCCATGAAAAGATAATGCGATGCTATAAGATTTTTAGAGTTTTTTTAAGTTTCGCAGCCACACTTATGATATTATAGGTATTTATTAATCTAATCACAGCTAAATTATAATTATTGAAAATTTGTTGTCTCTAGATTTTTATTATGGTTAGGTATAAGGGACAGGCAAGGGCTTAACTAAGCTCCTTTTAAAATTTACAATTTCGAAATAACTTTTAAAAATTTAGGCATAGCTCCCAAATGCAAAAGTTGTTAAATGAAATATTACCTTCATGGCGAAGCTGAGAGCAAACTGCTTGCTGAGGGGTCGTTGTTATCGCATTATATATGTGATGTAGCATCTCCCACTCGGGTGCTCCGCTCGCGGCCGCCGAGTGCCGTGAAGAGGCGAACGGAAGCCGCTCTGTGGCCGTCAGTGACGCAACCCATTGTCCCTGCGTTGCCGGACTTGCGATTACTCGCATTAGTCTATATCCCGTGGAGCTTTACTGACATGTTCGCTTTTTGAGATTAGGTCACTCATTTTTGAAAGGACAGACGTGATGATCAATGTCGTTCGTAGTTACATTGCAGCACTGCCTTTGTAGCAGACGGACGATTGATTGAACATAAGCCATAAGGCCGCCCATTGTATGTTTTGTAATGTTTAATTTATTTATTTGTAATGTATTTTTCTGTTGTAAGTACAATTAAGAGCCTATGCCTAATTTTAAATAAATAATAAAATAAAGAAATATGGGCATAATAATTCACAACGATTAATTCACCTTAGGTCGATTTATGATGGGTAGAGTCGAAGATTTCCGATCAATAACACCCCATCGTTCATACTGTTGACGATCGGTAAAAAAAGCTCCGTTCGTCAACACCAGTCAACACTGTGGAAGATTGGAACTTTTTTTTCCGATCGTACATAGAGTCAGTTTAGGAAAGTGGAGTTTAATTAAAGATGACACGGATTTTAAAAATGTAAGTAGGTATAAAAATATTACTATTGTAATGACTTACTGTGAAACATTATACTGATAGTAAAATAAAATATAAAGTATTTTTTTTAATGTTTATTTTTTACTTTGAAATTCGTAATTAAAGCATTTTAAAAATACATGTCATCTTCAACCATTTCTTTTTTTTCCGATTATCAAAAGTGTTAACGACAGGGGTATTACTGATCGGGAATACTCAAAAAGCCACACTCCACACTGAAAGAACGAAACTTTTTTTCCTGATCGTCAACCGTGTGGACGACGGGATGTTACTGATCGGGAATATTCGGGTAGAGCGAATCAACCTACATTAGATGATGGTAATTTTAAATTAATTGCAAAATACATATAGAACCTCCGTACCTACCTACAGTACGTAGTAACTCCTGGGCTTTGATTGACTAGGGCGGTGCAAGCGGTGCCGTTGCATAGGCTACTACCCAGAGCCTAAGAGGTTGGATGCATAGTGAATCCTTCGTTTTGAAAGTGGTGCCTTCCTCAAAATAAAGAAGCCACCTATCGGAAGTCGATACCTACCTTTTTTAAAATTAACACCAGAAGTTCCGCGTCTGCAGTTGTCATGAGCCGAATTGGGTTGGGAATCGGGAGCATTGGGTCGGTCTTGCCTCCAATATTGATTAAATGCTTAGAATTTAATGTAGAGGCCAATAACTAAGCCATTTCCAACATTTTTACTCAAAAAATTGTAGAGCGCGCAGAGCGTCACTAGCGACGTTATTTCAAGTTAAACAAATATCAACTTTACATTAATGGAAATTAAGTTGGTTTCAGAGTGACTAGCACTATTGAAACAGTTATAAAAATGTTTGAAGTTGTAGCGTAACCTGAACTTTATAATATAAGAATTAAAGTTATTTTTCCATAAACTCTTATTTGTTTACATTTTTGGCGAATATGTCGCGATATTAGATTAGGTAAGACCACGAAGTACAGAAAGAAGGGTAAAACCTAATCGTAGGAGCGTTTGCTCATAGTTCTGAAAAATTTATAGCACTGAGTTTCTTAAAAAAAACAAGAATGAAAGAAAGAAAAAGTATTTATTGCGAGTATGTACTGGAAGATCACAAACTAAACAGTCAAAATTAAAAAAAAAACAAATCTATACTAATATTTTAAAGACGTATTTGTTTGTTTGTATAACTCCGAGTCGGATTTGAATAATTATTTTTGCATTTGATAGCCTAATTCATGAGGAAGGTTATAGGCTACATAACATCACGCTGCGAGCAATAGGAGCGGAGTATCAATGGAAAATGTTGCAAAAACGGGAAAAATGATTCCATTTGAGAGCTTTCGTTGCGTGCGCTGCGTAAACGGTTTAAGTTAAAAGATATAAAAAAAAAGTCCGCGACAGCACATGTCTATCTTTTAAGATTGACTCACTATAACCTTTTTTATGGTAATCAAATTTGTTAGAAATTAATGCATTATTTGCGTAGGTGTTTTATCAACATGATATCCTTATCCAAATGATAATCCTTATCCAAATAAATACGTTATCCATCACAAGTATTTAACTATGAACAAAATTGCCCTTGACCTCACTTGATTTCAATCAATATCTTAGGAGATATCATAATTTAAAAATAACTCCGCAACAAAATAGGTATGATAACGTTCGGGTCGGTTCAACATCACTCTAGGTCAAAATGAATACAATCAGAAAGAGAACTAAGCGAAAACGAAGTGATAGTGCAGGCGAGCGATGCGATGCGATGATGAACAAGAATTTCACGCGGACGAAGTCGCGGGCAGAAGCTAGTTACTATATACAAAAAACATTTCAACAACATTTTCTGAAGCAGATAGGATATTTTATGATAACCTTGGATATTCTGTTATTGAGAGTACAAAGCGAGTCTAATGTGATCATGTGTGAGGATGTGTGTGTGTGTGTGCTTGCCAATTTTGGTATGGGTACTATGCCAGTGCTAAACAGCTTCAAGTTCCAGTTCCTTAGACATGATGAAATGTTGCCGTAATGATCAGAATGTTACTTCCTGGTTTCGAACACCTCCTACTTTGCTACCTATCCAGATATATGTAATTGGGTGTAAGGATTGGGCAGCGTAATTAGGTTTTCCACTAGTCATTTCTCAGTAGCAGTAGGTACGGGTACGGATTTCCTGCCGGTGATTGCAGTGGAAACTACGGACTACGGCCAGCAACGGAAGGTTTTGTATACCTTAACTATTGAGCAAAACATTAAATTAAAATCGAAACAGAAGATTTTTTTCAAATAAATAATCACTTAGCTATTATTAGTGAAATGCTGAAAAGCAGTTCTTTAAAATCGAATCGCTTTGGGTCAATTTTAGTTAATAAAAACGTGATAGTGCTTCATACATGGCAAAATGTAAGTGTAGCTATTCTACAGTCTCACCCCTGCTAACACCTCCGGGGAATAGAAGCGTGATGTTATGTGTTTATTATAATAACATGTTGTACACCCATCATGTTCATTCTATTTTAGGGCGACAGGGGTTCAGTAGTAAGTACATAACATAACATTACGCCTGTAATCCCCGAAGGGTAGGCGGAGGTGAACCTATAGTACACCCACAATTCTCCAGCTTTATGTTTAAGTCCCATGTAATAGGGGACGTGCCTATCCCATCAACTAGGCGCAAATCCAGGCTCCGGGCTGATACTGAGAAATTCCTGATGGAAAACCCATTGGCACTATGCCTGACCTGGGAATTGAACCCAGGACCTCCTGCTCAGCAGTTTTTTTTTCTGCACTTGCGACCATCACTAGACCAAAGAGGCATTCTTCTTCGCCGATAACCTAGTATTCATATAAATGTCATGTTTAATCTAGGTCGTACCCTAGATTAACCCAAAATCAGGCAATCTTTTTTTTAATCTATATAATTATATAAAATTCAAAGTCCTGACTGACTGACTGATATATCAACGCACAACCTAAACCGCTGGTCCTCGAGTAGGTATCCACTAAGAAAGGGTTTTTCGAAATTCCACCCCTAAGAGGGTGAAATGGGGGGAAGTTGGTCATTTTATGTTTTTATAAACTACCCCCTAAAAGGGGATTGTGGGGTTTCAAGGTTTGTATGGAAGAATTTTAGCGCGTGGTCCTATTTACTCGAACCTCAGTATTTATACCTAAAATTCCTAAATTTCCTAAAATACCAAAAATAAAGAATAATGTGTATCAGGGTTTTTAGAAAATCTGCCCCTGACAGGCTGAAAAGGGGTAGTCAATTTTACTTAATAAACTTGAAACTTGGCAAGAATACTTGCCTAAGTAAGTACTTATTACTGTTTATCATTATAAGTTTTTCAAAACTACCCCTCAAAGTTAGATAGGGGTGTTAAAGTTTGTGTGGAAGAATTTGAATGCGACCGATTAACTCGAAACTCAGTATTAAATATTACTACTTTTGACAGGAAAGAAACGATGATAAGTTTTTGGGTCTTTCGTAAATTGACCCCTGAAGGGGCAAAAAGGGGTAGGTAATTATGTTTTTAAGGGGAGTATTTTACTACGTGGATTGATTAACGCAAAGATGACGTAGGTATACCAAATACATCATCTTTGAGTCAAATTATGGAAACATAACAATATTTATTTTAGAATTCTACCCCTCTGGGGCGAAAAGATGGGATACAGTTTATATGAACAACCTTTTTCCTTTGGCTAATAAACTTGATACTTGGCAATATTAATTGCCTCAGTAATTAATATAGATGGTCACTTTTAGTTAAAAAAAACTCCTCTCAGAGGATTTAGGGGGTGAAAAAGTTAATAGGTAAGAAAAAAAATTAAACCGCTCGGACGGATTAACTCGAAACTTGGTAATAACTAATAAGTAATACTTAAAACAAAAAATAAAAAGTATGCGATTTAAGGGTTTTTCAAAAATTGTCTCTTACCGGAGTGGAAAAGGGCAACAAAGTTTAAGGGATGGATTTTACTGCTTGCTAGTTGCTTCCATTAACTCGAAAATGGGTAAAAATAATATTTAAGTTATACAATGGAAACGTACCAAACGCTTTTTAAAAACAAAGCCTGTCGTGGTAAAAGGGACGACAAGGTTTATTTAAAAATTCTTATTCATTTGATCTGTAAACTTTAAAATGAACCCGAATTAAATAAATAAATGATAAAAATCGTAAACATACATCTTCAATATTTTTAGAGTAAAGTACACGCGGACGAAGTCGCGGCCAAAGTGCTATACTATTTAATTAATATTATAAATTCTGTCTGTATGTAACATTTTCACACTTAAACCACTGAACGGATTTCGATAAAATTAGATCGCATCCTGGGGAAGGACATACTTTTTATCCTGGTAGCACGTTCCCGTGGGATAATTTCCGACATCCACGCAGGCAGAAGCTAGTAAATTATAAAAATGTAAATACACCCGCCATTTTATTACTTTAGTATTATTATTTTTTAATTATTAGCATATGATGAGATGAGATGAGTTATTAGAATACATATAAATATATGATTGATAAATCAATAGGTAATAACATTTATAAATTGAAAGCTACAAATGATGAGTAAATTAATTTAGAAGGTAATCTACGTGTTTTAAGTGTTTAACGCAAGGTTAAATGTCTCAAATAATAATAACTAACACAACCAATAATTTTGGTGATCTCATGATGCATTGAAAATTTCGAACTTGATATTTAAAAAACAGAAAGTTCTTGAAACTGTATTTGCAGGCCGGTTTTTGTCCTCGTTTTTTGATAAATTGATGATATTTGTCAATTATGTATATAAAAAAATATGAAGATATCGCCCGTTAAAGTTCCGCGTAACGTCACTTGCTTGGGACACTTGCAATCAAACGACATCACTCCCAAATTTTGACGCGCTTTATCTTTGTAATTTTTTGTTTGATTGACAAAAGAAAAAATACGTGTCCATTATTTTTCGATAATCTAACTGACGGATTAAATATAATAATATATTGATTTTGTTTCCTATCTATAGGTAAAGTATCTACCAATTTACCGTTTAGAATCCTTGTAGACTGATTTGGAAATAACGGTTGGAGTGATCGTCGTGTGGTCACTTGTAATGTGTGATTTCATTCTAATAGCTCATTTTATATAAGTACCTTCTCCTATGTATAATTCCTCAGGGTAGAAAGAAACCTATTTCAAATTTAAGGTAAAAATTAGGTAAGTAGAGTGGTGTCTTATAGGCATGATAACTGTCATTGGATAACAATGCCACGGTACACCACGGTATTGTTATCCAATGACGCAAAAACAAAAATAAAAGGTTTTCAACTAACTAACACTATCAGCGGCCGTTAACCCGTAGTCAGCTGTAGTTATTTGAAATGAAGAGTTTAGATTTTGTTTTGCTTTATCGTCATTAAAGTTCGTTTTCTAAACCTAGGAATCAAATTAGTTTGACAGGTGTAATGTCAAGTTTCTCTACTAAAAAACGCAAACACAAAAGACTTAAATGTCAGATGGTGGTGATGCTGGTGTTAAAACGAACTTTAGATATCGATACTAATCACGTCGGCGGAGTTTCGCTAGCTAATTTAATTTGAACCTGAATATCTAGGCCTACTGAATTATGAAATCAACTATCGACACAGCGAAGAAGAAGACATGACGGGCCTCCAATACAAAGTATCATTCATTCATCAGTATAATTGCAAAACCGATGCGTCATTTTATATAATAAGTAGTTAGGTGCATTTCTTTGGATCTGCTGGCTCTATTGAGCCTCTCGCAGACAGGCGCGGCGCGATTCTGGTAGAACGATTTCCAAGAAGTTGTCATATAAATAATTGTTCTACTAGAGTCGCGTCGCGTCGCGGCTGTTCGATGGAGCCTTTAGTCGGTCAGTATGTAGATCACACGCGTGATGCTGCGATTTATCATCACGTAATTGTATGCCGTCTTCATCTCGCAATATACACACAATGATAAACATTATAAATGAATATTGCGCTCCGTCGCGAAACATTGCAATTTGCACTCAACTGCCTGTGATGTAGTAATTGCAAGCACTAACATTAGTTACTATGCCGCCACATCTACAAAGATTTAATGATAAAAACGCAGTTTTGTTAAACATTTTTTGAGGTATATCCTCAAAAAATGTTTAACAAAACTGCGTTTTATACTATACCTATTTACATATTGAAGGTTAATTAGAATGATCTAAGTAAATAAATACCTAAATTACGCGTAAGTTAAGTGTGAGTAAGTTAAGTGTCGTGATGGCCCAGTGACCGTTTTCAACACGAGGTTATGGTTTCAATGGTGTGTACTTTATGAGTTTATCTTGGATATTACTGACATCGGTGAATGAAAACATCGGCATCGTGGGGAAACCTGAACTTAGAGTGGAGTCTGATATCGCCAACCCGTCTTGAACAAGCGTGGTGGTCAATGCTCGTGCCTTCTCTATATATGAGAAGAGACCTTTGCCCTGCAATGGGACAATAATTAGGCTACGGTGGTATTTAGTGTGAATCAGGTTCTCTGGCGCCAACGTTTCGCATCCCCGACCGTACCAAACGCAATTCGTCGTGAGGCAAGGATTATGATTGATCTCATCTCAGGACACAAGGCAGGTTGTCAAACCAAGTTCAGTCGGAGAAGAACAGGGCAAAGCACACCCGTGTGTTATCTACTTATCTTTCACGAACTTTCGACCAACTCCTAAATCAAAAACTACTATAAGTTATATAACTTTTACAGTTACGACTCTAATGAGATTCCAAAGATCACTCTTATGTTTTTATAACCGACTTCAAAAATAGAAGGAGGTCTTTAATTCGTCTGTATTACACCGAAATATGCATCCGATTTGGTTTCCATTGAATGAACATTCTTATAAGTTAATCCCGTCTCAATTTGGTGAAGGTCTAATGAAGACCATATGTCGTTGTCATTTCGTTTATTATGGTAGAGATGGATAGTGTGGGTGACGGGTAACAATGTTTGTATGAGACACCTTTTTATGAATTCCTTTAACTTCACAAAAAATATCTAGATGAAAGAAAGTTTATTAGTATCCTTGCTACCTACTGAATGTAACTTGCTCATTTTTCAAAGTCAATTATTTATAAGTTGGTAGGTAGTTATGTATCTAACTGTTAAGAAAAATAATAATACTTGTTTCGGTTATAATAATTAGGTATAGGTACATATTAATGACGAAGACAGAAAGACAGCCCAGCTCAAATTAATTTGGTCGCTTCACGTCACGTCAGTCGCATGCACAATGACCACTGGGCCTGGGTGCCAGAAGACAGAAGATGGACGGTGGCGCCGAGGCCGGGCCAGAAAGAGGTGGCACGGGAAAAAACTGGGACTTGGGACAGTATGCTTCATAAAATAAAGTTCCTTCTGACCGAATTTCGGGCACCACGGCTGCCGATCTCGTTAATCTCAAGAGAGACTAGCAAACTAACTACGCAGGAGGTACAGTCGACGCACAACACATGTCAGTGCTACCTCAACACGAGTGTGTGCACAAACATTAAAATTATAGGTAGATAGTCATAGTGCCACTGTATTCAATATGGTTTTCTGTTTTTTTTTTGTATATTGGTACCTTGTTTTGTTTTTGCTTTAGGTATATTCATGTAATTTGTTATAATTTAATTGTGCTTTTGTTTGTTGTGCTATTTCTTTTGAGTGATGAATGAATGGTACCTATCCATATTATCTATCATCTCCACTCACTCCAAATTATCTCACAGTCTCTCACTGCCGTTTTCCTAACATTGGGCTGCTACTAGAAAGAAAAAAAAAACCGGTCAAATGCGAGTCGGACTCGCGCTCCGAGGGTTCCATACAAATTTGTAGGTAGTAACTACAAATTTACGTTTTTCGGATTTTTTCCTTTATACTTGTGCTACATGACATTGCTTCATGGCAAATTTCATGATTCTAGGTAAACGGGAAGTGAGTATTTGATATTAATTTCAACTTGATACCTCCACGCGTTTCTGAGAAAAAGGGTTTTGACAGACGGACGGATAGACAGACGGACAACGAAGTGAGCCAATAAGGGATCCGTTTTTGGTACGGAGTACGGAACCCTAAAAACATAATTTGTTTTTTGCCCCGACCCATGATCCGCAACCTAATAACCCAGCCAAGCTCGACCAACCAGCATCCTAATTGCGTAGCACACTATCAATCTCAATCTGAAACATTTTGAAGCATATTGCTAATCATTGCTTCATATGTTCGAAAAATGTGTCCGCTCAACAACGTGAATAACGCAATGAATGTTGTGGAACTGTCAAAATGAAACCCATTGGTAGGTACTGATAGTGTGTTACGCAATTACCTAGGCAGTCCAATAGAGTTGTATCTAATATTTACAGTGGCCTCCAAAAGTTAGTTGACATTTTTCCATTCCAGCTTTGATAATCCACAAGTCCAAATGTTTGAGCAACCGGTCGATTCTGTATCTAACAATCTCACCGTGAAAACTCAAGTGAAGTGAGCGTGATGTGAGTTGTCTGTAGTGTCAATCCCTAGCATCATTTTTTGTAATGACAGCTCACTCCACGCTCACTTCACCTAAGTTTTCACGGTGGGATGGTCACAGAATCGCACTGCTGCTATAACGTTTGTATTGACAAATTCCTAAACCTTTGATTTATCATAAAAAAAACAATCAAGTACTTATCCCTTAGAAGTACCTAAATATTTTTTTATTTTAAATCATGATACTCTCTTTTGGTGACCATTTAAATGTGGTGAAAATCATAGTTAAATGTGAACTGAAATTGACATCACGAAGTCTCTGAACTGGCTGAACCTAGGAAATGAAATGACCGAGATATGTAGGTATATTACCAAAGTGCTACCTAAACTCTAGCGGACTTTAGGAATGAGTGAGCATAGAGCAGACCGCAGAAGCTGCTAAAACTATAATTTTACAATTAAGATCGATTTTATAAACGGTGGGTTTACTGTTGTTTATATGCTGGGCCAATCACATAATTTGGCCTTTAGCTTTTCAAAAGACGTCTCGTGGTCTACCTACAGCCTACTGATTTGGGATTTTTAAAGATTTTGCCTAGACTTTGTAGGCAATATTTAATTTTTTAGCTAAAACTACAAAAGTCGCGGGGCACAAATTAGTTATTAATATTTTAACTTTGTAGCTTACCTATTTGTTAACTTTATTCTGCATGCTGTGGTTTCTTATAAGTAGGGTTACCAGATGGAAAATTTAAAAGTCCTGACAAAAAGTCTGATTTCCATAGATAAGTCCTGAGATTTTGTCGCATACGTAATTTACAACTCTGGGGAAACATTAGTTATTGATTTTGTGCACATAAGTTGATTCTAGCTTTAAAAACCAAAGAGGGTAAATTAGATTACTAATAAATGTTTTTAAATATGTTGACGTTAATTACGTTGGTTTGTGAATTATATCCTAAGAAGAAACAATTATAATTAAGTTTTTCTATAAGTTGATCGCAACTTTGTAAATTATAAAAATTAAAAATCTACTGTGTTTTATTGAAAATCGAAATATCCTGAGATGTCCAAAATCCCGATTTCCGTAATCCTTTTAGCACCCTAAAAATCCTGAAATCTCAGGACAAATTCTGAGATATGGTAACACTACTTATAATTGAAGGAGTTGTTGCCCTATTTATGTGTCATACCCCCTACATACAAACTTACAAACAAATTAGTATAGATGTATTGTGTACATCTTTTGTTGGAGATCCTAAATCAATAAATAAATTACATTTTAGACCACCATTTACCACCTACTATGAGAGAATGAGATTCAAAGTCAATTGATTCACGCAAGGGCATCTAAGTTCCGTGTCTAGTTTTGCGGCAAACAATTTTCGCTGATGAGAACGTGACTATAAATCAAATTACATCAATTAAAAACAACACACTTCCAGCACTCAAATAACATACTCATAAATATACGTTGAGGAACATTTGAGGAAGGACGGTTTCGGAAATGGTTCGTAATTGTACCTAATGCAACTAAACTTTACCATCCATCGAGATCGAGATGCGTCAGATGAGATTATTACGGTGAGAAGGCCGCAGAACCGAGTAAACATTAATTTTATTATGTACATAAGGTTCTCAACAATGTGTGGCAATCTAAATGTCTTGTAGGTTGATTTCGCAACCGCCTCACTATTGAATTAGCTTCGTTTTGTATAATTCGATACTTTATAATGAGTTAGCACGAATATGGGTGGATTATAATGAGAATAAATAATTTTACAAAATAAATAAACCTTCATTGTAAATTAAGAATTCGTGAAGGATTCGCTATTCGTGACATTAGATGGAAACTAGCTATTACCCGCGACGCGACTTGGTTCACAAAGTCACAATTTGGTCACAGTCCTAACCTAAACAATTTGGTCAGTGTGGCCTGGCTTCATTACTGCGACCAATTCGGCTCGCATGTGGTTGATCACCGTTCCAACCTAACCTATGAACTGCCGAACTATTTATCTGCCCATTCCAAAATTTTTACTGAGCGTTCATTTATTACACGACCTACTTGAGTATTTTTTGTACTGACATTGTAAGATTAAATAACCGAATTTCTTGTTATTACTGTTAATGTTTTAATTTAAAACCGCCCGTTATTTTTTTCAACCGATCCTTATAACCTCCATAACGTTTAAATAGTTGTCAAAATGTTTACCCATTTCAATTCAGTTACTGTTCCATTTTTTTCTTCACATTTTCATTCTAATACATAAATGGCCTAAGCATCAGCCAGCCAGTTCATTAAATGTTGTATAAGACGCATT
Organism: Apamea crenata; assembly: GCA_949629185.1. Classification (NCBI taxonomy): domain Eukaryota; kingdom Metazoa; phylum Arthropoda; class Insecta; order Lepidoptera; family Noctuidae; genus Apamea; species Apamea crenata. The sequence goes on along the minus strand of OX451360.1, from coordinate 11,477,644 downwards.
GGCTGAATATCATTCAAGCCGCTAATTGAACGGCGCCGTTTAATTAAAAGGCTAGGCAGTTAACTGAACGGCTGATTAAGCTAGTTGACGGCGACTTCCCGACTATGTTGGGGTTGGCTTCCAATCTAACCGGATGCAGCTGAATACCAGTCTTACCAAGGGGTATCGTGTAACTGGGCTGTGGAGGTCAGATAGGCAGGCTCTCCGTGTAAAATATTGGTATTCAGCTGCATCCAGTTAGATTGGAAGCCGACCCCAATATAAGTAGTTGGGAAAATACTAAGCAGACGGGGAGATTGATTGTATGTAGATTGAGTGTTTACTATCACTATGTAACGTAATAATATTGCATAAAGGCGTTTTAATTTCCATAACTTATTATACCTTTCTACGTATTGATGCAGACCACAAATTAATTTTACAACTAGACATAAATGAATTATCGTTATGATATAACATTTTTTTAATCTCATAATATCTATTATCTCGCTTAAAATTGAATTAAACATAAATGCAAATTATGTAATATTTGCATTTTCGTACCAGAAGGAATGACTTGAGATAAACATTTTATAAATTAAATATTCATACTGTGAGGTCATCACAATACATTCCTAGTTATTAATTATTTATTTTATTTTGTAAAAAAGTATGACTTCACCACTTATGTGCCTAAGGCCTTATTCCACATGGCTGAATTCTGTGCTCTGAAATTAGTCCTCCTTTAGGAAGAGAGGGAATTTTCGATACCTTATTCTATCTATTCTGTACCTACACACTACACTGAATTAGCTATATATGGGCTGATTTTTCAATCGACAGATAATTTCTATTCGTGGAATAAAATTGACGTCTGACAGTTTTTGTATGAAAGAACTGTCAAAAATTCAAAATTATCCTCCGATAAAATTATCTGGCGTTGGAAAAATTAGCCTTAAATTAGTTATGTAGATTATTATTATCCATTTTTAAATTAGGCAAAGAACGATAGAGACGGATGTTTCACGAGCTTTCTTCTTTATAGGTAACTAGCTTACTGCCCCCGACTTTGTCCGCGTCCCTGTTCACCCGACCCACCCCGTCGCATCGCATCGCCTGCCTGTGCTATTAGGTACCTCATTTTCTTCCTGACTGTTTGTCTTTTTGCTCGGCTCCTAAGGGCCCTGGCGTGATGTTAAATAGCCTATAGTACGTAGAAGAGGAAGGCTTAGTGCGAATAAATACAGGGAAGTGGTCAATTCTAGCGCATGCGCGGTTCCTGCAATACTTACTCGATTTTTGTTGTCATCAAGGTAGTTCAACCAGGAATCAAACCCAATTTTACGGGGAACTAGCTGCGCCCCGCAGTTTCACCGGCATGAGTTTCGATCCCGTGGGAATATCAGGATAAAAAGTATCCTATGTGTTATTCCTGGTTATAAACTATCTGTGTGCCAAATTTCATCCAAATCCGTTTAGTAATTTTTGCGCGAAAGAGTAACAAACACCATCCATCCTTATAAACTTTCGCATTTATAGGTAATATTAGTAGGATATCCAAAAACAGGTTAATAATTTTTTCTTATGTTTTGAAAAATACTTAGGTTTCCTACATAAGTGCAGTTGAAGTGTAGGTACATAAGTACCTACATAAATGTCGTAGATTTCTTTTCCTGTTGCTATTTATTTATTTTGATCCATTATAATTAATTAATTAATTGTAATTGTGCAACACAAGAAATAGCTTTCATTTTGACAGTTCAACAACATTCATAGCGTCATAGCGGAGAATTTTTTTAAATGAGTATATTATGCAATAGATAAGCAATATCCTTCAAAGTTATTGAGATTGTGATTGATAGTGTGTTACGCAATTAGGGTGCTGATGCTGGCTCGTGTCCGTGATCCATGAGGGTTTTGAATTAAAACAAAACGGGCCAGGAGCAAATCAGGCTCCGTACCTACTTTGGTATGAAACCCTAACTGTGCCAAAAATAATTTCGTCAGAAACTCCTGCAAAGGGTTTTGCTTGATCTTGACAGACGGACAGACGGACATCAAAGTGATCCTATAATATGAGGGTTCCGTTCTTTCCTTTTGAGGTACGGAACTCTTATATTTCATAGAGTTGACCTAGTATATTATTTAATTGAATTGATAGTAAGAAGCTCATAGCCATAAGTCATCATTACGTAGGTAGGTACAATCATTAGAGTGAATCCATAACACCTCACTATCCATATGTCTCGGAGCGATATCCGAGTAAAAGGCAGAGCTTACGCAACTGAATGCAGGACGGTCGTGATTTCGGCGATCGTTCAAGACGAATTCTAAAATGTACATCCAACCGCAAATCAGTGGTAAAATTTGCAACTTGCATTCGAAAATCATCCTTACGGCTACGACATAAAAAGCTGACCGTACGTAGGTAGTTATTAATTAATTTAATGTAAAATATGATTTGAGGCTTTAGTTTAGAATAATGAAGATGGTAGGCACACCACAAGTTCACACTGTTGAATACCTACTTTATCTATTTTTTACTTAATAATAACCTGCCCTGACTTACCTAACAATGTAGGAATCTACTCCAATCAAATAACAAATGGACTCATCAGCCCATTTCTTTCTCTTGTGTGTGATTTTTTTTGAGAATTTCCTACATACTCCCCACAAAGGAAAATGCCTGAAGTTACGTGAATAAACCCAGAGCAAGACTTCGGGACCACTATGCTCGGCATCCTCATTTATTTGTGAGTCTTGTGACCATCAGACATTTCAAGGACGTTATCGTGTTTTACCGTAATTAGTGTTTAAAACCTTCGTTATCGTGACTCGTCAGATCGTGAATCTATATTTTAATTAGCTAAGTGTTATCGATCATAAAACAGATTAACGCACAAATAAGATCAAATCATGAGTGATCAACCTACTAGATACGTTCGAGGTAGAATTTGTTTTTCTATCCTAGATTAAAATTAACGGGGGGGGGGGGGGCAATTCCCGTAATTTTAAGATTGTTCACAGTCAGCTCAGTTTCAATGTTTCAATCTGTCAAAAATACATCTGATTTCCATACCTACATTTTTAACAACCTAACCTACGTTTTTGACATTGATTGGCGCTAAGATGAGATTGTGACTACATTTTGAACGTTTTTAATTACGGGAATTGGCCTTATGTTGCCGCCGCGGGCCTTCACCTTCAAGAATATGAAGTACTTAGGTACTTACCCACCTACTTCATAATCGGTTTTCATAGTAGTCAAGTGTTTACTACCACTCGTAGTGTCGAATATGTACCTCCTACCTAGAGTCTAGACTAGACTAATTAGTTACCCCACTCCACTGTTAAAAACTGCCACTAACAATGAGTGCGGAAAGATTAACATTTGATATTCTTTGTTATCTGAACAGCGTATAATTAACATAACGAAACGATTTAAAGTGCCATTAGGTACCTATCACTGTCCGAAAGACCGTTCAATGAACATCATGCCTTTCAACCACAATGAAGAAATCTTAGTTTAGAAGGTCATAGTGTAAAATTAATAGGAGGGCCTCCCGCGTGCCTTTTGTATTAAACTACGGAGGTTGGTCGTAGCTACGCGCCCTGAATACTGACGTCCAGCTAATGGCAAATTGTTTATCAGACTACTTAAATAGTTAGAACTTCTCTCACCAAACGTGTACGCATGTAACGCACGGGTCATGGATAAGTTTGATGACAAATTATAATTAGGTAATTTATAATGAACGACCGTTTATCTACTACATAGGTTTTGCGCATTTTGCAATACAGTTAGTGTTACTACAACCTGACATAGAGAGATCCTACTTGGAGTTAGATTTAAATAAAACCCTTAGATACTGCACCTTAAATGCGTAACACAATCTGAATGATTTTGAAGGATGTTGCTAATCCATTGCTTCATATAATTATGTTCGAAATTTTTGTATGCCTAACAACGTAAACCACGCAAAGAATGTCAAAAACACTGTCAAAATAAAAATCCTTGCTAGTATTAGTGTGTTACCTATACAATTACCATGGGACCTGCGCTCTTATAAAATCCAAATAGCACATCGAACCAGATTTTTACGCTTTGACTAATTATGACCTCTAAGATTCATAATAAGAACAAGTCATTAAATTGAAAAAAAAAGACCTCTGATCAAAACATTTTACTTACCAGTTACCTACCATGTAATTTATACCATCAAACGATTTATTAGATAGGTACTTATCATTTAAGACCGCAATATATTACGCAATTTAAAATGGTCGAAACATGCAACAAGATGCAAACTCCAAGATCAAAAAGTGGCAGACTAATGATGCAACATCAAAAATAACTACAGCATAATGTTATTAAAATGATAATAAATAATGTTTCAAAAAGTACTAGGCTTGCATAAATTCAAGGTGGTATGTATTCTACTAGTTCCACTGCAACCGTGGATGTGCAATGTGGTATATTGAACTACAGTGCGGCCGACGAGAATGCGTTCTAGACACCTATCAATTTCATAGAAACGAATACGTGTTTTGCGAATTTGATCTTTATTAGCTACTAGAATTGTCGCACTGACAGGTGTCAGGAACGTTCTCTCGACTGCTGGACTGTAGTAGATGAACGAAGGCTACAAACTTGTAACACATTGCAGGGTATGCTCACACTTATAGGCTTTATGACCAAGGACCTCACGAACACACACAAACGCTCAGCGTCTCTACCGAAAATTATCGCAAAATTAATGTGACAAATTGTCAAGCGCGCGTAAACTGCAGTGATGGTTGAAATTACTATTTTAAACAATAAATATTTATGCAAATTGTTGATCTAAACGGCATGCCTCGAAATATAGCCAATAATGTAATGCATACAAGCCAAGCATTTGCATAAAATCCGATATCTAATTATCATATTCGGTGCGGGTATCATTTCTCAGTTGTCGTGATGGCCCAGTGGTTAAGACCTCTCATGCTCGAAGTTGAGGGTTCAAAATTTCAAATCCGGGCAAGTATGAATTTTGTGTAATTACGTACTACTTTCCGAGTTTATCTTGGGTTCGGTTTGGTTCTATTACTAACATTGGCGAATGAAAAACGTCGTGAGAAATATAGTTTTTAAAGTCTGAAATCGCCAGCCCGTCTTAAGCAAGCGTGTGGTAAAGAGTAATTAATTCTCGTGCCTTCTCTGTATGAGAAGAGGCCTTTGCCGTGTAGTGCAGACAATAATAGACTGGTATTATTTATCCTACTAGCTTTTGCTCGCGTCTTCGCCCGAGTGGTTGTTGGAAAATATCCCATGTGTTCATTCAGGTTATAAACTATCAGTGTGCCAAATTTCATCCAAATCCATTCAGCGGTTTTTGCGCCAATCCGGAGCATACATCCAGACAAACAGACATATGGACAAAAATTCTAAAAACTATATTTTCGCCATCAGACTCACCGAGCATGTAACCTTATATGAGACTCGTTCCTACACCAAGAAACAGTTACTTTTAAAAAATATTCAATGTCCTACCTACTGTTTTCACTTTGTTACTATATTATTAGATGTACCTAAGTAATAATGTACATAATTACTAAATACTTATACCTAATTTATTTCTAAATTATAACAATGGTTATGAAAACCATGAGTTGCTAGTTTTAGGCGAGTGGAAGAGATGGAGATGCGTCTTCGATTCAAAAACCTGACATCCTCATACCACTTTCCTGCTGCATCATCAGACTTTTTCAGCAACGAGTAATAACTCAGTAGGTAGGTCTACGAATAATAGGCCGTGTTGCTGTCACCACCATCCTGCTCCAACGTCAGACCAATGTTCACCATCCTAAATAAAATTCCATCGAGAAATTGCATGAGCCCAAACATGATATGAGAGATATTTCTGCTGTCAATGTATTTTTTTTAGGAGTTGGTTAGTTCGCAGACTTTCTTGGCCATAGAAATATTGCCATAATATGGCCATTCATAGCATGAAGTCAAGGTGACCACATACTTGCAGAGTCAATAAATGTACACCTATGGTACGCCAAATTTCAAGTCGGTCAGACAAATAAAAGTGAAATATGTAGTACCTACCATAATTGTATGGCTAAGATCCATAAACCAATCGGAAACGAGCATAAGCCAGCCTTTTAATAAAATAAACAAAGTTAAATCAGACCATCCGTTTGGCAGCTAAGATGCTACAGACAGACAAACAGACAAATACACAGAATGACATAGCCGTGAAACTTGGCATAAGTGCCAAGTTTCACGGCACCCTTCCGTTTTCGTCGGGGGTTAAAAAACGGTGGTCCTAGAAAAATAGTAGGTAACTGTTCTGTGTTCACTCGATGCTTGAAGCATTATGAATTCTTTTTTTTTAAGTATCGTAATTTGATCGTAATCGTGTTTGGCATAATTCGGTTATGTATGTACCAACATAAAAATATGTAAGGTAGGTGTATGTCGACTACGAAATCTGTCACACGCCCAGTGTTGCAAACAAGGCGATCATTTTACCGAGCAGGGAAAGGATCTAACGCAGTGATTACTGAGATACTACGATATTGTATTACATTGCACAAACAAATTTAAGAGGTTTCCTTTCATAATAAGAGACGTTGAGTAAAGCCCATTTAAGGAATTGTGTAGTACAGTACACATATAATTTACGCTCCACTTAAACCGACGGACATGAAGCAATTTTAGTCGTACAATATTTTTAAATTATTTGGATTATTTCAGGCATCTTATTACTTAGTTAGGTACTCACATAAGTCACACACAGGACCCGAGAAGACATATTTGAAAAAAGCAGATGCAGTGTGATGTTATGTGGCTTGTAGCTGTATTACTAAAGGACGCTAGCCATTATAAAAAAGCGGAGCCGTTTTGTATTATGGCGGATCAACGTTCAGCCATCGAAATATTAATCGCAGCAAAACGGTTCCGTTTTTTAAAACGTCTAGCCGCTATGTTATTCGCTTCGACATAAGACATTGGCTGTATTGAGAACTTTTTTGTTTCAGGACACTTTTTTTCTTTATTTTGAGGGTTTTATCGCTGAGGGATAATGTCGCCCTGTACCGTCAGCACAATCAACGAGTCGCGATACTAAAAACAATCTCGTAGAAATAAAGATAGCCGTAGGTCTGAGGAATTATACAGCAGACTAAAAACGGGAGGTATTGCAAGACCGCAATGAAATTGCACAGTATGACGGTGTATTTATGCACGGTGGCTAGTTGGTCGAGAATCCTTTTCTTAGCTAGGTAGGTAAATGTTGATCATTATTGCATTACAACTTTCAGTTCCCTGCTTGTTGTTAAGATCCAGTTTCTAATAAAGTCCATCTTCCATTCATCAGAATGGATTCGTCTCTACAAGAAATTACTTCGTCAGATCAGCTGATGACACCAAGACGACGTGCATTGCTTACTCATTTGATTACGCTAGCTAGTTAAGTGTACTACAGTTCTATTTTCACCGATGACGACGAGTTCCATTGGGTAAGCAGGTAATCAGGTAAGCACCACACAGGCAGCAAAGCATTATTATTTTAGCATTGAAGTGTGAACCTGTGTATGTAGGAATCCACCACGAAGTGAATATTAGTAGGTACCTACATACCAGAAGGTCTACTCTCTAAGCACAAAATCCGTAGTATCGGTCAAAGTTACGAGCGTTTCCTACTCCGTATCAACTACGGACATAAGATTAGTTCGAGGCCCGAATTAAAAACTCTCAATGTATTTTTATCCTTCCTAAAAAAATAATTAATCGGGAGTAGGGTTCATTTCGAAGTAGGTAGTTATTGAACTATTTTTGGACGGGCCCGTATCTTCTTTGACGGACTTAGAGAGTAGGCCCCCAGGATTTTTTGTTTTCGGGAGAAACCTTCAAAAGGCGAAAACTACCTCGGAAGTAACCATCTGCACATGGAAGGGGTACCGTCACCTATCAAGACCGATCTGTGCAACGCCTGTTACACATCTCTGGGGAGGCTGTAAAGGGGTCTCTCCGTAACGTAACTGTGCAAGTGTGCAAGGCAGCACATGACTACGACCCGATGACATTCCCCATCGGCAACTTCTCAAGAGCCTAAGGAATGTGTTTGTGAAAAAACGATGATACAACTAACTTTTACTTAGGTATACATACCAATTCTACGTTTCTACCTTAAAAAATTACGAACGTTTTGACTGTGCGTTGTCTACTCGTATCAGTGAATTTAAGATTTTTATTATCTAGCACATCTTTAAGTTAAGTAATCCGCAAAAGAGAAAAATATCTCGGTGGACGAGCCCGACTCGCTCTTTGCCGTTTTTTTTTTTTTATAAACACATCATCTGCATTGCATCTTTCATTTCTGGGTATTAGGCTACATGATACCTAGATCGTTGCTGCTAGTTACAAAACCTAGCAGGTAAGTATTTGATCGCATTAAGTCTTGAGCACACATAGAAATCTGTTTGGATTAGGCAGTTGCGTATTTTCTCACTGTTTTATTCCATTGTGCTCACAATGATTGTCAAGAGTGCACCAGATAGGTAGTGTAATTGCATGTGTCGTAACCTAAATGCAATACCTGCAACCTCTATGTTAAATACAGTACAGTCGACCGCGCATCTGTGGTGAAACTTTGACCTCTAGCCCGCCCAATGTACTACAGAATTTCAATAGAATACCACGCCAGCTTAAGCTGTGGGCTAATTGCCTAACACACTAACAGTAGCAATGGCTTTCATTTTGACAGTTCAACAACATACATTGCGTTATTTACATTGTTGAGCAGACAAATTTTTCGAACATATGAAGCAATGGATTAGCAATATCCTTCAAAATGATTCAGATTGAGATTGATAGTGTGTTACGCAATTAGAGTGCCAGTTTAGATTGCACTGACGGACGTGCAGCCTACTGTACCTACGCAAATGACTGTTTGTTATCTTTGTTGATGAATGTTCCCGATAATAAGTGTTTTTTTAACCATCAAATATGGTAATCATTTGAAGCAGTTAATATTATATATACTTTAAGTAGTAGCATGTAATCGTAGTATATGAATGTGAGCGTACCGAATGAAGGTCAGAAACAAATACATCCCTCTAACTAATCAATCCGTTTTATGTTTATGTATTTTGTACCAACGATAAATACGCAATCAGTCACAAATGACCATGTATATTGTTGATGGCAATCCACAAGCCGAAATCACGATCGGAGATAATTAAGATTTACGTAACTGTTATTATTATTATGTTATGATCTGTAGCATTGAAGATTTTTGTTAAAATGTTAAAGGCTGCGCATTAATGCTCTTGGCATTACTTTCATTCAGTCGCTTAGATAACATTTTTATAATGTTCAACTTGTGTTGCTTTGCAATGGGCAGGGACAACACAAGTCAAAAAGCCTTTCTTTTTTTTCTATCTTGCTCCTTACTTCATATTCTAAGTAGTTTTTACCCGAGTACGGCAAAGTCAAAGGAGGATTATGATTTTAACTGGCTATGTATGTACCTACGTATGTTCGTGTGTATGATAGGATAGGAATAGGGGCAAGGGACAAGGAGGGGCTTGTAATAACAGCCGCACGGTTCGATCGATCAGGTTAAGATACGATTGCCGCAGTTGGTCCGTGGTTGGTTGATCATCTTTACGTACCAAGACCCCTCCGTGCCTCGGAAAGCATGTTAAGCCGTTGGTCCCGGCTGTCTTCGTGGATCTTTGACAGTCGTTACGGGTGGTCAGAAGTCTGACAACCAGTCTTATCAAGGGGTATCGTATTACCCAGTCACTGGGTTATGGAGGTCAGATAGATAGTCGCTCCATGTAAAATACTGGTATTCATCATTCAGCATCCGATTAGACTGGAAGCCGACCCCAACATAGTTGGGAAAACGCTAGGCAGATAAGGCAAATGATGAGCAATTAGTAATTTACCTAAAAAATACTTAGAATAGTAGGTATAGTGAAAGTGGGATATGGCATATATGGCGCCGACTTTTTATTATATAAAGTGAAGTGAATAAAATATTATTTTTCATTTTTGTGTTCGTGTTTTTTGAAGGCGGTTCAATTTTCTTTGAAAAAATATATTCTGAATAAGTTTAACTAAATCAGTATTTTTCATATCCTTTTGTTCCATTTGTTTCCTTTCTTTTTTTTATACATATTTTTTCTGTTTTTTTGTTTTATTTTATGTGTTTTGTCTTTCCTATTATATAACAAAATAAGGCGAACGGAAAAAATTGAGGACTAACAGCTAAGCTAAGACAAAACATCAATTTTGGTGCTATTCCGCGAACGATGGGGCAATTAATATCGTGTCCTCTGCACGTAACAGGAACTGATGGACGATATCAAACTCGTAGGTGAATTGGGCAGACTCCATTTAGATTGGCATCCACACGCCCCGAAGAAGATGTCAAATCAATTGTCATCGATGGTAACGTTTATCGATCGACTCAGATGACTTAATCGACGAGACTCAACAGCGACGACTTCTTCTTCTTGACGAGAGTCAACAGTCGACTCCCGGCCACCGTAGGCGCGGGCTTGCGGGCGGCGAGCAATGGGCAGCTTGCCGCCCGGTAAGGACGGGAAGGCAACTGAAGGAACACGGGTGCGTTTTAGTCAGTAAAAGTCTGACACGACCTTCCGCCCAGCCCAGAGCGGGTCGAGGTCATTTGATGATTTCCCACCAAAAAAAAAAAAGGTGCGGTTAAGGAATCAATATTTGTCTCAAACCGAGTCAGACTCGCACACGAAGGGTTTCGTACCACAAGGCAAAAATGCCGAAAAAAGGCACGTTTCTTGTATGGAGTAAATTGCAAATTCCCTTCAATTTTTAACTTTACATATTTTATTGTTTGTTGTTTTAGCAGCAATAGAATACACACTGAAAATTTCAACTATTTACCTGTTACGTATCATAAGATACAGCCCGCTGACGGACGGACGGACGGACGGACAGCGGAAGCTTAGTATTAGGGTCCGTTAGAACCGTATGGCACAGAATATATAATATTAGAAGTCCTATTGGTACGGAACCCTAAAGATATAGAAGCGATTATTACAAAAGTAATAACTGGTTGGTTCCTAACTGCTTTATAGAACTTAGATGTTCAGCTCTCGAAACAATTTGTTGGTAATTTCCCTATTGTCATTAGTCTGGGAAAAATGATCATTAATGATCTGAATTGGATGCTAGGAAGCTGAGTAGAGATCACGCAAGCAGGGTGAAAGTGGAAACATTTGCGGGTTTTTTGCACAGTCGGGTACTTGTGTCTCATCCGGACGTAATCATCATAACATTTATGTAACTGCTTGTGTCATAAGTCGTAGTCTTTGTGTAGCAAACTATAGATAAGCTAAGATTACATAGTAGGCGACTACGAGACTTTTTAAAACAGTATTTCCGTTTCACATGCTACTAGGAACCGGTAGGTACTTACCTAGTTTGTATGGCTGAATTTAATACTGCAGTTTTGTTCTACGATTTCTTCTTTTTCGTCGTTCCCTCAATGCTAAGGATCTCGACCACATACGACGTGTCTCCAAGATATGCGGTCTTCTGCAGCGTGGACACTCGTTAAGTGCTGCCTCCAGCAGCCTTCTTGATCGCGTCTGACCATTTTGCCGGTGCTCTGCCTTGAGCGCGTTTTCCTTCCACCCAGCCCAGTGTCATAAGCCTTTCCAGGTCATGCTTAGATGAGCGCTGCTGAAGAAGATGAAAAAGCTGCGGGCGCGCTCCTTGTTGTTCTGATTGCGGTCCATGGTAGGTATATGAAGTAGCCTCCGCCAATACGACATCTCGAAAGCATCGATCTTACTACTTTCGCGGCTTTTAATGCACGTTTCCACGCCATATAAAAAGATGGAAAAAACGACGTTCTAAGACTACAATTGCGAAAATGCATACTACAGCAGCCTAATTGCGTAACACACGGTTATCGGAATCGGTTTCATTTTGACAGTTCAACATAATAAAATAATTAAATTTTATGTTCTGGTTTTGTAATGTTAATTACCGAACATAAGTAGGTACCTAGTATTGTATTCATTCAAGTATTTTTTTAAATTGAACAGACAGCTGTGCTGCTGGGGAGTTTGTTGCGCCACTTCTTCTTCCCAGCAATAGCACTAGGAAGTGGTGAAGGGCGGGCGTTTTTGGGGGACTGTCTTTTGTAATTTTGACGTTCAAAAAGTGCTGATTCTCAGCCTAATTTGAATAAATGACTTTTGATTTTGAACAACATTCATTGCGTTATTTACGTTGTTGAGCAGACACCATGACACATTTTTTGAACATATAAAGCAATGGTTTAGCAATATCCTTCAAAATGATTCAGATTGAGATTGATTGTGTTTTACGCATTTAGGGTGCCGAATTCATCCCCTTTTCGTTTTTCAGGGGCTTCTTGAGTGCGGCTGAAATACCGCACCTAATTACGTGTTTTTTTTTATAAATAAACAGTCATACATAACTTAATTATAACATAATTTATTCTATTACTGCTAAGGTACACTACTTATTACAAAAAAAAACAACAAACATTTCATTTCTTCTTTTTTCTTTCGGCGCGACTGCCACCCATGTCTTGAAGTTGCTGCTTGAGATCAAGCAGTTGGTTGTCGGGCACGTAGCGCACCTCTTCGTGCGCGATCTCGTGCTCATGCACGCGCAACGTGCAGCCTTCGGGCAACACAGCACGAGCCACGCGCAGCAACGTGCCCAGAGCCCACGCGGGAACATCAGTTACCTATAATGTAAAAAAAAAACTTTGGACTTGACTTCAGAGTTCAAATGAAATTTTTATTTATGTAAGTAAATGCCAGCGCCATCTAGTTTTAAAATCTTGACCAACAAAATATTGACATGTAAAAGTGTCATAAGATCTACTTGCAGAAATAAACATTTCAATTAAGTTATTTTATTTCATTAGATACTGACATCAGTGAAGGAAAACAATGTGAGGAAACATGGACCTGTCTTGACCAATGCCCATGCCTTCTCTGTATGAGAGGCATTTGCCCTGCAGTGGGATAATTATATGGTGGTATTACTCGTACGCAAAATACGCGCATTGTCGTGGAGTTGAGGACATCAGCCTGTATTACCTATGGTGGTATTTTTTTTTTCAGCAATGTTAGTTAGTGTTTTTAAATAAATTACCTGCACATTTCTCTCATAGACATTAAGATGGTACTCAGCATCTAGTGCAGTACCTCCTGGCTTAAACCGTTGTACTTTCAGATGCTGTGCTGGTGTCGCCCAACTTAACAAAAACAAAATATTATGCATTCATAGATCATACTAACTAACGGAAATAAATTAAGTTTCATAAAGTTACACTTTGTGTTGCTGGACTCCTTTGATAAAAATTGCTCCTTGGCAACTCTGGACAAAGAGTAGGGAGGCCTTTCCCCAGCAGTGGGACATTAACCCTTCATATGCCGGAACGTAGATCCACGCGAGACACAATGGCTTTTTAATTGTGTCTGTAATTACGGCATTCAACAGGTTAATGGCTAATATAAAAAAATACACAGCTGTATTATATTTTTAACAGATTAGTAAACCCACATAAAATATAGGTACAGCACAATAAAATTAATCAAACTGACTATCTATAAACTACAAAAAGGAAAAACAGATCAAGTAAATTGTAAAATACTTGTGTATTGTATGTATTGGGTATGTATATGTACCATTCATCCACTTGAATCCCCATAACTTCAGCATATCTATGGATTTGGCTCTGGCAGGCTTCCAACAGAGCAAAGTCATGCCCTTTTAACTGCAGATTTAGGCAATCATATACCGGCTCATCAGGTTCCATGCTCTGAAATAAAAAAAGGTTTCTACTTTTACTGCACATACATACATATAAAACTTAATTGCCGTTTGATAGTCTTGCAAAAACCCGAAAATGGGTCAACCAATTGTGATGAAACTTTGGTAAGTTGTTGTGTGTGTGCCAGAGAAGGTAGCTAAGCATTAGCTCTTTATTATTATTTTTCTGTTGCACACAGCAATAAGCCACTTCTCTGTCTGATACTTGTATCTTATCTGTTTGGGCTTTTTAACTTGATGAGACACTTCTCAGGTAGGTGTCTCATTACATCCTGATGAATCCATCGGCAAGCTAGTTATGAAATACTATGTGGCTAGGAAGGTTGTAATTAATTGGGAAAGGGGCAGGATTATGACATATACAATGCATTTCTATTCATCTTATTGCAGCTAACAAGGCTATTGCGATATAGTAATATCATTATTTACATCGAATTTTTAATCCTTTATTGAATTAGTTTAAATTACTCACAATTAAATAATCAGGTTCATATAAATCGCTTTTAAATCTTTTCTGTTGACTATGAACTGCTGGCATGCTGAGATTGCGTAAGTTATTAGGCTTCAAGCATTCACGAAGTTTTATCTGAAAATTAATAAAAATATTTCTTCGTTACTACTTCGATAATCAAATATTTTTATTTTCGAAAAAAATAGAGAATACTCACCAAATTTAATACTTTGGTTTTAAACATTTTGTGTTCTGTTTATTTGGGATTGATTTAGCTATTTATTGATCAAGTAGAAATGTAATAACTAAATAATCAATGAATTATTATGAAAGCGAAAAGAGGTTATTTATATCGCCTAATATAGGGAACGATCCACTTTATTCAGTATTTGTAAATTATAATAATATTATTAGATACAAGATTGCTCTGAAACAGTCTCATTAGATATCCTATAATTTATTCGAAAACGCAAAGAAACAAAATATTATAAAAATACAGAAGACGTGATTATACATTTATACCGCTAGTGACATTACAGACAATGACATGACATTGACATTTAATATGACATTGGCTAAATAAATGGCCTAAATGCTTTTTTTTTTCGCCCAATGGGCAGGCTAAAGTTTCTCGATCATACCGCCTCGTCTTCCGTGTTTGGCTAAATAATGCACGAACCGTGCGAAGACAGAAAAAAAAATAAGGCTAATCAAGATCATAGACTAATATATAAGATCAAGATTATAGTATGTACATACATACATACTAATTCCATGGGGGCATTGCAGAGATGTGCTGGCGTCCGTACTATGACTAAGCACAAAATAGCAGTGCAGTTCAACTTGTGCCCTGCTTTAAGGGCTGGTGGTAAGCCTCCTGTACTAAGTACTAAGTATAAAAAACGTAGTTTGTCACCCTTTAAAGTTGAAGTTTGAACATGGTAAATGTTCGAACTCCAACTTTACCAAATTATGTCCCGAAAAGTACATACCTCGAGTACCTCGACACATATGTCAAAATGTGTATGTGTGAGCAGGACATACCATACATTTTCTATCTCTATTTGCGTATCGGTTTTTGTTGTTTGCCATCAATAGTCGTTGATGGCAAACAAATTGTGGTGTCAAAATATTTTCGTTGATATAAACTGTGAAACGCATACTTTGTGTAATTTCTGACTTTAGTGATATTCCAAAAGGTAATATTTAGTGTGTAATGATGGTGAATTGCTGTGTAATCGGCTGTAAAAGTCGTAGTGAACGAAATCAACCAAACATATAAAAAAAAAAGTGTGTGTGTGTCAGCTACGACGCACGATTGGAGTTTACTCCTTACGAACGATAATTATGATATATATCGAATAGAAAAAAAGGGTAAAATAAGAGAAACAAACATATATCTGTAATTATTCGGATTAGTTATATTACTTCTAAATCTTAGACGTACATAAAAAATATTAGTACCTGTAGTAAGCTTATCTAATACTTCAACCTAGTTGTAAAAATCGTGGCAGTGGAATCAAACACTGTACTAAAATAAGGTTTCAAGTTATAAAAAAAGTATATTACTGGCATTTATTTTCAAAAAAGGTTTTATTTTGATAAAAAGTAAACAAAGAGGAGACCCCGAGAATGAGATACGCTGTGTAATGTATTCCATCTCATTCTTTTACACGTTCAATCCTACAGATATATATGTTTGTCTCTTTCTACGTAACGCCTCAACTTTTCGTGTTACACTTGATTTTACTCCTCATAAAATTTCCGTACCGGGCCTTATAACTCAAATCGTTTCTTAAGGAGTAAACTCCAATAAACTCCAATATTGTACAGACGCCAGCACATCAAGCTACTACAATCTGTCAAAATTCTTTAATAGATTTTCAACTTTATCGTTAAAGTATTAAGGTTCAAGGTTGATTGCGAAAATTTGACAGTTTCGGGTAGCTTGACCTGCTGGCGTCTGTACATACACACATATGACTATTTTGTGTCAATAATAAGCAACATATTGTGATAATTTCATCTAAAAAGACGATTACGTAGCTGCAGTAATGTAGATACTTATGTCAAACTATCGCTATCTCATACTGCATAAGTTGAAAATTAGATGTTTCCTAAGCTAAGCTGCACTAGGTGCAACTGTAACATCTTGTTAGGACAAGGCCGTGTGGAAATCCATCTATGATATAAACAAGTACCCGAACGAGTTCTAATAGTATAGCATGTAGGTATGTTGTACAACATAATTTTTATTATCAAAGCCTTTCGATTTGAACTAGTAACAAGGCTTGTGTAAGAAGTTTGGTAGATTTTTGTTAATCGGTCAATCTTCACGCCTTCGACCATTTAGCAGCATTTAGATCATCACCATGGAATTAGTAAGTACTTTCATCATCACTAATAAAGTTAAAGAAACTGGCAGTTTATATCCACATGACATGATACATAATTTAAAAAAAATTAAATGTCAAAATATTGTCTATGTTTTGCTTTACCTTCGTGCGTGAAGACATCAATGAAATGGGAAGAACGGTAAAGAAACTCATAAATTAGGTGTTCTGTATTTACGATATTTTAATAGTGATAAACTTAATGGTGAATCGTTTATGGTTTTGTATCTCTTTGAAGCAATTTCCCAGAAGAAATGGCGTCAACAGGCAGTACACCTTTTCCTAAATGGCAACTGGCAATTCTTCTTGGCGCACCTCTTGCCATCGGTTTAGGTTACCTTTATCTCAGAAACAGATTAGAAGACCCAGAAAAGAAAAAAGTGTCCGAGTTAAAAGCGAAGACTACCATTTCATTGGATAATGAAGATAATAACGCCAAAGTTTCCGAGACCGCTATCGACCGCGCTATGAAACTGAAAGGTGCCGGAAACCGGGCTTTCCATGCAGGAGAATATGATAAAGCTATAGCTTTATACAATGAAGCGATCGAGGCCTGCCCGCCTGACCGTCACGTCGACCTTGCCACTTTCTATCAAAATCGTTCTGCATGTTACGAAAAACGTGAAATGTGGGAGCAAGTTAAAGAAGATTGTACCTTTGCTCTTAAACTCAATGAGAAGTATGTTAAAGCTTTCTTGAGACGCTCTCGTGCTGCTGAGAAAAGTGGTGACCTTGTTTTGGCTCTTGAAGATGTTACTTCTGCCTGTATTCTTGAAAGGTTCCAGGTACAGAGTTCTCTCGTTAATGCTGACAGAATCTTAAAGGCTCTGGGCAGGCAGCATGCTCGCGAAGCCCTTGCCAAACGTCGCCCAGTCATGCCATCTAAACATTTCATCAAGACATACTTCTCAGCCTTCTCTGAGGATCCCATTACTAAGTTGCTACTTGATGATAAGGCTACCAGTGGCTTTGCTAAAGCCAAGCAAGCGCTTGCTGCTCAAGATTATGATTCCATTGTTGAGGCATGCTCTCAGGAACTGAAAGATGCTGATGCTAAATACAAAAATGAAGCCTTGTTGCTGCGTTCCACCTTCTATCTTCTACTAGGCAGACATGATGAAGCTCAGGCAGATCTTGCAAAGGTTATTGACAGTGATGCATCTACTAAAGTAAAAGTAAATGCCTTGATCAAGCGTGCTTCATTATTTACACAATTGGAAAACACTGAACGCTGCTTAGAGGACTTTGCAAAGGCTGCACAGCTTGATCCTAATAACTCTGACATTTATCATCACCGAGGACAAGTGTATTTACTCCTGGAGCGTATGGACGAGGCCACAGCTGAATTTGCAAAGGCCGTTGAGTTGAACCCAGACTTTTCCATTGCTTACATACAGAAGTGTTATGCTGATTACAGACATGCACAGATCAATAAGAATGTTGGAGCTCTGACACAAGTGCGAGCTGACTTTGAACGGGCTTTGGAGAGATTCCCTCGCTGCGCTGAAGCGTACATCTTGTTTGCTCAAGTATTATCAGACCAGCAGGAGTGGGGACGTGCTGAAGCACTGTTTGATGCTGCCCTCTCAGTAGACCCCAATAACGCGACTCTGTATGTGCACAAAGGACTGGTGCAGCTGCAGAAGAGCACAGACTTTGATAAAGCTGTGAAACTGATCAACAAAGCCATTGAAATGGATGATAAATGTGATTTTGCATATGAGACATTGGGTACAATTGAAGTACAGAGGTAAGCTAAACAGATTTAAAATTATATTTGACTTCAATTAGTAGCAAGAGTATGATCATGATTATGTCATAGTTACATTGCATGTCCTACTTAGTAGTTAAATGTGTCTTGTGATTCATGCTCAATAGAAAATCAGTTAATATCTCAGTAGTATTTCTTTACTATTGACATCCTTTATAGGTGTATTATCCACTGTTATCGCTGAGCTGTTTTATCATCCATACCAGTAAATATATAATATGATAAGAAGTTTTATCTCACACTATCATGTAATAAGGGTATTGTTTTATTGTTATGTAAGAACAATCAACCTTAGAAAATAGGTCTGTGATTTGGTAATAGTTAAAACAACTTTTATAATTACAGTATAAAAAATATATGGGACTGAATAAATATAGCAAATGGTAACTTAATATCAGGGATTTGACCACAAGATATAAAATATTAAGGTCAATAGCATATCCATAGAGAAAAATAATATTTTATTAATCTTACAGTCAATACTTTATATTTAATCTTTAAGTTTCGAAGTTGCGTTTGTCCTTCTTGTTGTGATTTATGCAGTCCTTTTCTCAAAACATTTTTTTTCTGAAATCTCTCAATGTCCGGGAATTTAAACAATGACTAGTATCTGATAGATTTTTATCATGGACACATTCCAACAAAATCTGAAGACAAGAATTATATACTTACAGTATCAATTTTGCTCAACACTTTAACCCACAACATAGGCTAAGGACATAATGAATTAAAATTAAATAATCATATATTTCAGAAAGTTATTCCCATATTAGTAGAACAATTGAATTGCTAATGTAATATTATGTCTTTTCCAGAGGAAACCTGAGGCGATCCTTAGAATTATTTGAGAAGGCTATCTCACTAGCCAAAACTGAGCTAGAGATGACACACTTGTTCTCTCTGAAGGATGCAGCTGCAGCACAACTGAAGGTATCAGAGCGCTGGGGACTGGACTGGACCGTGAGCTAGACTCTTGCCACACCACTTGCCTCATACTCAACGAGAATAGAACCTGGCCGTCCAAGTTAGCCAGAGAGCTCAGTATATTATTCGTAATTGTTCTCATTGTATGTATCTGTATATCCCCTATGTTCATTACCAAAATTTTGTTATTTGTTAAAGCTTTAAGACTGTTTGAAATATTATTATTTCAATGTGTCATATCATTTTAATTACCAATTTATTAGATGTTATCAAAAATTGTGCCAGATGGTATTCTCGTTGTGGACTACTGGTACCTAGCCGCCGCCGACTCGCATCGCATTGTATAATGACTTTTTGGTATTAACCATTCTAGAAAGCTGCTTCTCTATCAAAGCCTTTATTTCCCAATATATTGTAACTATTTAGGTGCACCTTATACAAGTAAATACAACTTTATATCACAAATGATTCTTCAATTCAGTAGACAAACATAAGATGTAACTAAATAATTGATATCTGTTCTGCGCTTTTCTGTGTGTATCACAAAAGTTAACAATAGTTTATACATGTAGTTCACAAAAATATATTGTAAATATTTATAAAATTCTTTTAAAGGCAGCCTTAACAATGTAGATCTAAATTGATTTATTGGCACATAACAGATATTTGATTCAAATGTCAAATATTTATGTCGGTTGTATGCCTGCTTCATATTGAAGTGGTAAACTAATTGTTTCTCAAAAAAACCTTTAGTTTAGATGTTTATTTACATTTCTGCATTTAATATGAACAAAATACTATGTGTAGCTAAATTGTTATGTAACTTACAACTGTTGGATGTTGAATTAAGAAAATTTAGTAAAAATCCTGTAATTGAAATACCTTCCTATTGTTAGTGTTGTACATCTAAAATGAGTAATGAGCGAGGCTGAGCGGGAATTTGTGTAGGGCATGTTTTGTTGTTCAATAAGTTTGTTAACTTATTGACTTTACATTGTGATATATTATTGTTTTATTTTTTAATTTGCATTTATAGCCACTTAGTTGTTTGGATTGTATATTGAGTTTTAAATTTATATTTAAAATATTTTTTAAAACATGTATTAACAAAATATCGCTCAGTCCCTACATTGCAATATGAATAATATTTAAATGTTGTAATATTGTATCACTTCAATTAATATGTTTCTGGGAAGTGGAAACTTACGTTATGCGCATATTAAAACTTGTGCACGCATATTACGCAGGGTGCCTAGATTGTTAAATTGATCGATAATATTACTTACAAAAAGAAGAATTAATGTTAAATGCTGGCTTGAGTTGTGTAACATGGCAGTATGTATTTAGTTTTTTTTTTGGGTCCAAAGAATGATTGCGAGTCAGAAGCGCTACAACACTTTAAAATTTGTCGTTATGTATTGTGACTATTTACGTAGTTTTGGGAGTGCGCCTTGAGTTTGTGCGGCGGTGAACGCGTGCTGGGTGCGTTCAATACATTTACTCACACCCGCAGAGCAATAAAATCCACATAGTCTAAATATATTATAAACTCTTTTAGTACTGATACTTTATTTAATATTTTGTGTATTTTTATCCATACATAATTTATAAACACTGTCAAGTGTGGTCTTAACCGCCTGAATCAAACGTAGATCGACTTTGAAAATACTTGATTAAGATGTTTTGGATGCACCCTCAAATTATCCAGTTAGATTGTGAATTTAGATTTGTAGCTCGCTGAGATGGTTCTACAAGAGTTGTTACCTCACCGATAGTGGATAGTTATCAATTTATGGAAACTACGAAATACATTATTGAAACTTAATAACATTTGATTTTATTTAAATAATATGTTTTTATAATGGGACCTGCAGTGCGATTCTGTAACCATCTCACCGTGAAAACTTAGGTGAAGTGAGCGTGGAGTGAGCTGTCATTCCAACTAAAGCCGCGATTCCATTAGGCAAGTCTTGCATGCAAGTATAACGTCACACTTGTGTGCAAGTGATTTTTTAGATAGAACAAAAGTTGCAACTTGTTTGCAAGTTGTGGTTTCCACTATACAAATTGCATGCAACTTGTATGCAAGTGATTTACATAATGGAGACGCGCCTTAAGCGCTTATTACACTATCCAATTTAAGCAATGCTAACTAGGAACACTCTAACAGAACAGTTCAGTTAGAACTGTTCTTACTGCGATTACATCTGCCGATTTCCTAGTTAGCATTGCTTAAAATTGGATAGTGTAATAAGCCCTTTAATGCTAGGGATTGACACTATTGGCAGCTCACTCTAAGCTCACTTCACTAAACTTAACTTTTCACGGTGAGTTTTTTACAGTGTCTATCGGCAGTATGGCTCGTGAAGTTGTGACCTCACCGCGAGAAAATTCCCGCCATGAAAATTTCAGTGAAGGGTAGCTAATAGTGCCAATCCCTAGCATCAGGTGGAAGGACAGCTCACTGCACCTACGTTTTCACGGCAAGTTTTTTACAGAATAGCACTACAGCTCTTTAGTGGCGGCTTCGTTTGAGTCTTCGAAAGATCACGTGAATGGTGAGTACAACCATAAACAAACAATTTTTACGTCAATCATTTGATACGTATTCAGCCGCCCACTGGCTTGTCATGAATATCGCCTGTGAAGAAGATAATCATCGTATCCTCACCTAGATACGAAAAGCGTTCTTAGTGCAAATATCGACCTAGGTACGATAAAAGAGAGCAGTCATGGTGGCCCAATGGTAACGGCCGCGACTTACGAGTTTTAGGTCGCAGGTTCGAACCCTGACAGGCGCTTCACTTTATGTAAATTATTTCACAACCTGCTGCTCTCAAAAACGGCGATGGAAAACACGAGGAAACTTCGAAGAAATTTACATCTACCAATCCGCACCGGGCCCGCGTGGTAGAATAATTGTAGCCCACTCACTCTCACATAGAGGAGGCCTGTGTCCCAGCAGTGGGAACGTTATAGGCTGATTATGCTACGAAAATCCGGCGCAGATTTGGCAAAGTGTAGCGCAGCCGCTCTATACTTAAAGGTATTATAAAGGAGTAAAACTTGTAAGTTTGTATGTAGGGACTAATCTCCAGAACTACCTAGGTGCCTCCCCGTCGGATTTGTAAAATTCTTTTTGCATTTGATAGCCCAATTTCTGAACAAGGCTTTAGGCTATAAAACATCACGCTAGGAAAAAGGAGAGATGAATTTACTTTGATAAGTAACCGTCGCATACGAATGTGAACATAAGTAGGTATACAATTTATGTTCATATTCGAGAGAAAGTTGCTTGCTCACAATTGCTAAAACGTAGACCTAGGTACCTATATGAAAATTATGCACATGAAAATAAAATTCATGTTCGCGTGGAACGCTCTCGGTACGTACTTACGTAGTAGACACAGATCACAGATCGTCCATTAGCTTTCAAAGGACGATCTGAATACCCTTATCCCAAGGTCCTGTTACCACATTCGTGTGGTCGACTGTACTTCAAAAAGTGCAACAGAAGAATGATAAGTCAGGCCGTTGCCCGATAAGGGAAATATAGGTGCTGAAGCTGATATTTTCATTTTTGATTCCAACCACGTTTACACGACAGCACAGATAAAATTACATAGAAATGAACGTTCATCTGCTCTTTTCATGTTTCGATTATTAGAAGCGCGAGTCAAAAGATACCCTACGCCGAAGTTGAACACCATTAGATTTGTTCCAGTCATTAATTCGTTCATATATAGGTTGGTGCTTACATGATAAAGCCCTGAAGCTCCACTATGTCGAATTTTGCAATTATTTCGTGCGAATGCGAAATACCGTGTGCAGTGGTTAAACGTAGGTACTACGCCGCAACTTTATAGCTCATTATTGACAAGAACACTGACCTTAAGAACCAGCTGACTGAACTACATGCACAGCATACGGACATACTTGATCAGCATCAACACCTCCGTCAACTAGTGTCAAATTTCCAGGAATGTAGTGACACCCACGAACACACATCACATCATAGCCCTCTATCTAGCTGTTACTGTGTTAATTTAGGAACGAAGAATAAATGTGTTGATTTAGGAACTTTTCCTATCCCCATGAAGAGTAGTAAAGTCATACCATTATTTAAATCAGGTAATAAGAATGACGTTTGCAATTTCAGGCCTATTTCTATCTTACCTGCATTTAGCAAAATATTTGAAAAGTTAATACTCAAGCAGTTGCTAAGACATTTTAATTTAAATAGCCTCCTCCATAATTATCAATATGGCTTTACAAAAGGTTGTTCAACTACAGATGCGGGTGTTGCTCTGCTGAGACACATATTTGACGCATGGGAGAAATCGCAAAATGCTATTGGTGTTTTCTGTGATCTCTCCAAAGCCTTTGATTGCGTGCACCATGACACGCTTTTTCGTAAGTTACGTCATTACGGTGTCCAAAACGAAGCTCTCAACGTAATCATATCTTATTTACATAATAGGGTCCAATGTGTAGATGTTAATGGTGTGAAATCTTCCGGGCTACCAGTTCAGTTAGGTGTTCCGCAAGGCTCAATACTGGGTCCATTCTTGTTCTTAGTATATATCAATGATTTACCATTCCATTTGAAGGGCATCTGTGACGTTGTACTGTTTGCAGATGATACCTCTCTTATTTTTAAAGTAGACAGGAATAGACAAGATTTTGACGACGTAAACAGTGCACTCTCAATAGTTACAGATTGGTTTACGTCAAAAATAACCTAGTTCTCAATGCCAAGAAAACCAAATGTGTAAAGTTCGCCTAACTGAATGTTAGAAATCTAGGACCCAACATCGTCTTAGATAAAGAGGTGCTTGAAACTGTAGGCTCGGCAATTTTTCTAGGACTAACAGTAGATGCCAAACTTCAGTGGGGACCTCATATATCAAGTCTAGCAGGAAGGCTCAGTTCGGCTGCCTGCGCCGTCAGGAAAGTAAGACAATACACTGACGTTGCTCGTTTAGTCTATTTTAATTATTTTCTAACTACGTGTTACGTTTGTAACTACGTGCCGCCTTTCACCGGCTTCATACGGTTCATAACACATTTGTTGGGCTTGGTATAACCTTTTATAACAAGATGCCCTCTTCTTTGCTAGACTTGCCTTTTAATGCGTTTAAACCTCAAGTAAAATCCAACCTTTGTTCAAAGGCATACTATTCCATCAACGACTACTTACACGATAAGAATAGTTGGTCGCCCTAATTTAACGCAAGACAATGTTTATGTTCTTTCTCCAGCACCCTAATTGCGTCACACACGATCAATCGGAATCGGTTTCATTTTGACAGTTCAACAACATTCATTGCGTTATTTACGTGCTGAGCAGACAAATTTTTCGAACTTATGAAGGAATGGATTAGCAATTTGCTTCAAAATTATTTAGATTCCGATTGATTGTGTGTTACGCAATTGGGGTGCAGAATTAGCTTACTGACAGGTTATTGTTATTAACTTATTTACCTATTTATTTTCTGTCTTAGTTTATCATTTTGTGACTTCAAGTGACAGCTATGTGAACAGCCGATTGATTCTGTAAAAATCTCACCGTGAAAATGTTTATGACTGGAGGGTTTTATTTGGGTAGTTAGTTTTTAATTTACATTTTAATTAATTATTTTTTAGCTTGAGTAGGTACGTATAGTTTTATTATATTTGTTGGTATATTGGCGTGGCTAGCTGACATTTAATTTTGACGTTTTAAAGTGCTGATTCTCAGCCTAATTTGAATATATGACTTTTGATTTTGATTGATTTTGATTTTATAGTCGTAGGTTCAATCGCAATACACACAGGAACTCACGCCTTTTTCCCATGGGGTAGGTAGACCTACAGTCTAGAGTCTACAGAACGCCACCTGCTACGGCAATGATCTTAACCTACATATGTAGGAGTACATACGAATCACGCAATATTCGATAGAATACGTGTAATGGCATAGCATTGTGTAGGCAAGATAGTTTTAAGGGGGAGACAGCTAAATAAATGTTTTAATAATTCAATTAGTTAGAGAGACATCTACCTAACTGACGGAAGACAAAGTAACTATTGAACGTTTTATTTTTATACAGTAGCGCAACGGATGAGCGAAATTGGCGAACGAGAAGTCGTGAGTTTGATCCTTACCTCTCACCTGTTGCACTGTTGTCTGTTGACGTCGTGAACCCACTCCCCTCCACTAAGTAGGTAGGTATCTACAGGTGGTGTCTACTCTGTTGGTGACAGAAGAGTGTTCCTTCCGCTTATTTAATGTGGCCCCCACCAGTGCCGTAACAATAGGATGGCAGGACGGGCAAAATGCCACGGGCCCAAAAATGTATTTAGATTTGAATGCATTTGTAATAAAACGATACCTATATATTACCCAGTTTTAGAAAGCAATAAAATGTACTCGCCATTTATAGTTGCAGCGCTGCAGCGGGAAGAAATGAAGTCTATGGTTTTTTTGTTAGTTCATATTCATATTTTCGTCTAATCTACTATATAAAAATAAGTCGGGTTTTCCTTCCTGACTCTATAACTCCAGAACGCACGAACCGATTTCTACGGTTTTGCATTCGTTGGAAAGGTCTCGGGCTCCGTGAGGTTTATAGCAAAGAAAATTCAGGAAAAATAGGAGTAGGGTAGGAGTAGGGTAGGAGTAGGTTAGGAGTAGGGTAGGAGTAGGGTAGGAGTAGGGTAGGAGTAGGGTAGAAGTAGGGTAGGAGTAGGGTAGAAGTAGGGTAGGAGTAGTGTAGGAGTAGGGTAGAAGTAGGATAGGAGTAGTGTAGGAGTAGGGTAGGGGGTAGCACACCACGCGAACGAAGTAGCGCCGGGCAGCTAGAAATAATTTATATGGCAAAACAACGTTTGCCGGGTCAGCTAGTCAGAAAATAAAATCCAAAAATGCCAAAAAAAAATCTGAATATGTACCGAGGATAAGTATATGATGGTCCTTACCTATAATGTGAAAATCGCTTATGATGCGAGTTTAAACCCGAGATATTGAGCGAAATGCGGTATAGGTATGTCCTTTGTGCTGCTAACTGCAAAACTGTGCAACAAAACTATATTTTATTTTGGGCATAGTAGGTATCACAATATGGAATATATTAATAAGTTGTATGTCTAATAAAGATAAGGGAGTCTGGGGAATCTTTAAATTCGGTAACATTAAAAACATTAGGTACATCCAATGGGTTGGACTTTACGGTGCCGATATTTGGTTTAAAAGTTCAAAAAAGCAGGTATGAAAAATGAAGCTATTTTACTGAATAAGACGGTTAAAAACTACAACTTTATTGTATTACTGGTTTTCCATTGTACAGATCATCGACGGGGCCTCTAATAAAGCCCTTCAATCTGAAGCCTTCTATCTTTCAAAAGCCTCAAAGTGTTTGTTAATGAATTGAATTTAAGTGTA
This sequence comes from Apamea crenata, assembly GCA_949629185.1. NCBI lineage: Eukaryota > Metazoa > Arthropoda > Insecta > Lepidoptera > Noctuidae > Apamea > Apamea crenata. Next base: position 11,450,839 of record OX451360.1, on the reverse strand, counting down.
GCAAAAAAATGTATGGTCTATTGTCCCTGAATTTCCTAAGACTCGTCCGAGGAAGGTGAAACGTCATTTTGATAAAATTTGCGCGGATGAACGTCTCCAAGATGCGAAAAGCTCGTTTGATATGAAGCACCCCAATTGCGTAAGACACGATCAATCGGAATCGGTTTCATTTGGACAGATCAACAACATTCATTGCGTTATTTACGTTGTTGAGCAGACACAAATGACACCTGTTTTGAACATATGAAGCAATGGATTAGCAATATACTTCAAAATGATTCAGATTTAGATTGATTGTGTGTTACGCAATTAGGGTGCATATCCCCCACCCTACTCAAAATCTAGTTGGTCGTACTACCTTATGTCACAATCAACAGCTGTAGACTAAATGTTTTTATTTGTAATCTTGAATTTCATTGTAATTATCCATAACACCTGTTCTTTACTATGCTACAACGGCACGTTCACGTTTAGACGTTACGGACAAGACCCTGTGACCTATAGAGGATTGTTCGGCCCCAGTCAGACAGTTGTGGCAAGAACACGATGTTTACTGACGACACAGTGCCATATACGTTCAGGTTACCTATGTTCTATTGTTTATCAGGATACCATAATTTGTCAGGTGCTCTACAAAACACCCGACATAATGGTACCTATCCTACTCATGCTCAGTGTAAACTATAAAGATTAGCTGAGCTAGCAGCGCAGGCACTGTGTGTGTATCTATTATTATAATACAGTGGTATTATGTCGTTAGGGCGAATGAATCAACGAAGAATAGGTTCTTCGCACTCTGCAAATGTGCCAAGCTCCAGTCAGCCTTTTTACTTTAATTGTAAGTCGGCCTCTTTTCATTATTCTGTGACTTGTTCCGTGCTGTCTCTGGTCCTGTCCGTTTACCATAATATGTCATACCTTGTATAAATTCGTCATGACTCATGACACACGCTCGTTTCCACACTCATGAGTGACACTACTTGTAAATCCTACATTCACTTATCAGTGACTGCGATAAGGTTTCTACAGGTTTCAAATATGCACACACATGTTGTTGATAAAGTTGTTGCTTTGGTTGTTTTTGTTTAAGACCTATGAGGCACTGCTCTGTTATAACTGCTCGTCGACCCAGAGCGACTGGAACCGCTGCGGAGGAGACTTCGTACCGTCGACTTTTACATTTAACAGCACACGGATGTTTCTTATTAATTGCACAGGAGGTGTTTGTAGTCATTATAAAACACTATTGTTAATAAATAATTGACGTTGCGCTCGTAGCTCCACAGTGTTAAATGGCATTTGTATTCTAGAGAACGCGATGTGCTTTGTGAGGTCGTGGACTGCGCGGGCGCGGCATGCGTGGATTGTGCAGAGAGGATGCTATCAAGCAACTGCAGAGGATGCCCTGCCTCGATCCATGGTTTTACCCACAAGAGCTATGACTTGTAAGCATGAAAGGTGAGTAATACCTATTTCTACCTCGCAGCCAATTACAGAAGGATTTTGTGTGCAAAAATACCTATCCTATTGCCTACGATAATCAATTGGTACTTGGTATTTAGTGCGTATTTTCATCTATATTATTATAAATACGAAAGTAACTCTGTCAGTATGTTACCTTTTCACGCCTAAATCACTGAACGGACTTTGATTAGGTACATTTGGCAAAAATATAGATGGCATCCAATGAAGCAGATAGTGGCGAATAAACGAAATGTAGGTAGGTATGTAATATACATAAGTAGGTAGGTATCTACCGACCTTTTTAGTTAATTTATGAAATATTTTTTTTAGGTATACCTACACAGGTATGAGGTGCAGACCCACAAGTTGCATGCATAAAAAATTTGCTGCAGGTCATAGGTTACCTGCTTAATTGTTCCACACAGGGTATCGAATTTGTGACTGGATATTGGCTTTTTGAGCTTTGGATCATCCAAAGCTCAAAAAGCCAATAGCTCAAACTACTGCGCTAATCGAGTACCGTGATGGCATCAATATAATAGGAACCTATTATTATGTGGTCGAACTAATGTGTTTATCTATTCCCTGTTTTAATATTAACCAGTTACACGATAAAGCCCGCCATCTCATTTCAGACATCCTGCGGCCGAGTACAAGGTGTGCCTGTGTCAAGCAGACTGGTGTAACTCAGCGTCCAGCGTGTTCCCTTCTATAACACCATACTTTCTCAAGTTATTCACGTTCATAGTTGGGAGCATTATTATTTTCATATGTAATGTTTAAATATTAACTTCTGTAGACAACTATCATTCACGCCGTTTTACTTATCTGCCGGTGACCCTCCATCATAGATGACTCCTTATAGGTTACACTTGATCGCAATAAATGTGACTTTATGGGTTTATAAGCAGCTTTCACTTTATCTAAGGTGTCTCTGTCTATTTCTACGAAAAGGATGGTAAGAAATGTGTGTGTTAGTGGGCCGCGTCCGCTGCTCGCACGTGGCTTTTTTGTAGACGTGCATCAATCTAAACCTACATACTTAATTAGAAAAATGGAAAATTATCTAAGCTGCAGTTTATCAGGGATTTTAAACGGTAAAACACGCACAAAATAGAAATACAAATCAATTAGTTAAGTATCTACTTAATATATGAACTTAGTAGGTCTGCAGTAGAGTAGGCCCTAATCTGTGCAGTGTGCCGTCGATTAGGCCCAAATCGGTCGGGATTACCCTAATCATTAGGATATACCCACCTATAGGTATACATATATAGAGACTTAGCTCAAACCTCGAAGAAAAATGTAATAAGTAAAATCACGCAGGTATATAGAAAGTAATATAATTGTTTAATTAAATGTATCCCTTATTACTAAAATAAATACATTCGCTTAATAAGTAGGTACTAACATACAAAAAAGTCTTATTAAAGTCCAATTATTCACTCCGTCACTGAACCACAGTGACATCCAACAACAAACTATTTTCACTAGCTCTTTATTTGGTAAAATAGAATGTTTGTATGGCTTTAACTATTTTTATCCATTATTAAAATTATTAATAAATATTCCCTTCTACATTATTGAGGAACGCACGTAGATGGTACCTGGGTACTTAGGTATAGTAAACAGGTGTATATTTGCAAACACTCAGCTTCGGAAAAATTTTATAACATGCCAAAGCTACGTCGGGATAAAAGCTGTGAGTTAGTGCGTGACAATACAATTTTACTGGTTTACTTGCAGGGCATGCGGTTGTTTTGCTCATACTTCACTAAATAAAAGTTTCAATTTGGTCGGCAACGTCCTCGTGACATTCCTCTGTGACTGTCTGAGAAATTTTGCAATAGAAGTAATCGAACTCGACCTATTTAATTTTTTTTCCAGTCTCGTCGATAGGTTGATGGTTGATGTGACTTATATCGTCTACAGTAGATTCTTCACGCAAATTTAGTAAAGCCTCAGTTTATTACTGGTTCAGTAATATGGGTAGAGTTCCTACCTTCAGTGGTTGTGGCCGATTAGATTAGCACCCAGTATACCTCTTATCTTAGGTACTTATTTCAAAGTGCCAAGTTATGGCTTCTGTTGTGGAGTAAGCTGATCCATCGGTGGGGTCGATCAACAAATAAAATTTAAGTTTAATTGTCTAATCCATTAAATTATCAAACTTCTGCACCAAAATCGTTTTTGGTATTGTGCTATGTAATTTATCCTAGTAGGTCTCTGATAAGCACTCAAAACCCACTCATCTTTCTTCTTCTTGTTCACTGTCGTCGTCATCTTCCAATTCATCTATGGCTTGAGCTGCATCACTAGTTACAGCTTGTGCGATTAGTCCTGTGATACCGGTCTCATTTTTTCTCCCCTCTAAAAAGTTATAAACGTATTCTTCTATAGCCTCTTCATCAAACGGTAATAAGTCTTCCAGCTCAATTTGTCGTTTTGTCCTTATTTCTTTAACAGTTTTCCTAGGGTTTGAATAGTTATTTTCATCATTGTCTACAATGCCTTTTCTGTATATTTCTATCGGCACGTCGCTGCCATCGCTAACATCGTATTTTATCCCAAGATCAGTTTCTTGTATTTCTATAGACCCGAGCCCACTATCGATCAATGACTTTAAATTTTTTGCTTTGTTATTTCTACCTACATCGGTCAAATCCAGTTTTTTTGCAGATTTTTTCATTAATGGGTGAAGGTGTTTAACTTCATTTGTTTCTAGAGGTTTAGAAATCTCATTGTTGACTGTTTCCTTGCTGTCAGGAACTTTCGGTTTTGAGCCATAAGTTTTTACCTTCGAGTGACCCTGTATTATAAGATACATCGGTACGGTCGGCGACTCAGTGGTTTGTTTGACATTTTCTGAGTACTCTTCTATAGTAGTTGGTATCGGTGTTGTAAAACGATTATGTAAATAGGGACCATGAGTGTAGAAGGCAGACTTTTTATTGGAAACTTGTGAATTCACATGGAATTGTTGCTTGTGAGGTGCTGTTGAACTTTCGGCAGGTTTAACCGGCGGTGGCGGTTGCATGGTTTGCATTGTTTCAATTTGTAGATCATCTGGTTTATTTTCGTTAAATATGTTAACAGTCTCAGACGCGTGAGCATAAAGGTTGTCCTCGGGCCTGTCTGGGCCGTTGACCATTGGCATAGACATCATCGGTCCGAGCATATCGAATAAGCTTGTTTCTAGTTTTGTCGTTGTAGTTGGAACAGGCGTCGGCTGAAACACAGTGGTGCTTCTTTTTTCGGTCGTTATCTCTTGTGGAGTCTCCGTCGTAACTTCAAGCATTTCAGTAGTTCGTTCTGTTGGCCATGTCACTTGAGTAAAAGCCACAGTAGCTGGTACCGCGGTGGTAGGCGGTAAAGCGGTTGGAATAAACGTTGATACAATCGAAGGTCTTAGGGTCAACTTGGGAGGAGGTGGTGATTCAGACAACATTGGTTTGTAGAACGAATAGGGATGCCTTGAAAATTCTATGTGATCATTGAAAATTAAGTTATGAGTGTCATTTGCGGCATCGTTATCATCGATCGGTGTTGTTGGTCCCCAACCAGCGTAATCACTACTAACAGAATTTTCTAAGATTTTAGTTTCATTTGAATCTGTAATCCAATTTTGGGTGGTTGTTGAAGACTGATAGATAAGGTTTGACTCTTGCAAGGCATACAGAGATGTAAGATGCTCGGGTGCAGTTGTAGAATCTTGAATTACATTCTGAGGAGAGTTGTTCGATTTCATTGGAGACTGTGCTTTATTAGTTATGGGAGCTTTATCATCAGAGAGAATAAAGAGCTGTGGTTGGTGACCGGGCGGAGGTGGCGGCGGGGGTACTAAAATAGTCATTGGATAGTGCTCGCTCAGTTTGTAAGTGAAGTCTTCGTACTTATTTGGTTGAGGCCTATGCACATGTCGTCTCGGTGGCAAGGGAGGCTGTCTAGAGGTAACGCTCGGTTTTCGAGAAGAGACACCGAGCATGAGCACTTCTGATTTTCTCTCCGGAAAATGTTCCCGTTCCAGTCTTGTTTCTTCAGCCCAGTAATGGACACGTTCGAGAACTGGTGGTTCGTAGTCATACGTCGGATCGTTGCGCAATGGGTCCCCTCGACCAGTTAGTGGCTTCCATTGTTCAAAGTCCATACGAGGAGAAAATATCGATGTTAAGCTGCCTTGGTTTTCTATTTCTGCTCCATCTGAAATTAGAATTAAGACGTGTAACATAAGTACTATTGTACAAAAATTGCATGAATACCGTCCCAGATCCAGTTAATACACAGATATGTATACTTACAGGATACATTAGCTATTTGGTTGATCGGTGCCGAATTAGTTGCAACCAAGTCCGAAGAAAACGAGCGCGAAGTTGTGCCTGTCACAAGGAACAGTAACAACAAAATGTGTTGTTTTACCTGCAAGCAAACAAAATCATCATGTATTAATACATTCGAAAGCTAAATATAACACGAATACGACCATAATTCGCCTTATTTTATAATTAATTTCTAAAACATAATCTCGTTAATATTTTACTATCAATCTCCAAATCAAATCCTCCTGTCCTAATCTCCTAATAAGCGTCCACTTCTAACGTGACGTTATCATCGTGGATGTCCACGGCATCACGATAACAATTAGTTACGTTATTATTATATTAGCACCCTCTATTTCCGTAAGGGGTACACAGAGGTGACATGTGTGCGGTGACATTTTGATAGGTACCTACACAAATGTGTGTTCAAAAATAGCTACAATGGGCGTAAAAACACAAAACAAACACTTTTTATTTTAAAACAAACCATTTTATTTTTTTCACAGTGTACCGTTGGTAGGTTATTAGTTATTCTTGTAACTGCATGTACCTTACCAGAGTTAATATGACATGGTAACATATTTTAATGATGCACAGCGTGATAAGATGTGTGCAAAGCTATAAGGCGAAGATAGTACAGATAATTTAGAACCATTTAAGCCATGGTTGTCTTAGACGAAGTCTTACCAATTTTTTTTGACCTAATTTTTATATTTTTTTTCGAAAATTCCTAAATTTTAAGTAAACTGAAGACTGAAGAATGATAAATGAAAACATATTTTTATAAATTACTTTATATGTTCGCAATGATAACTTAGAAAGTTCCATTCTAAGATATATAGATTCTATTTTTTGCACATGCAAGAACCAAATTGAGGGGATTCTCTAACTTAACAATGGCGACGATGCGGCAATGGATCTTTGGCGCGACCGATGTATCAAGAGCGCTATCTAAATCGCAGAGTACCGAATGTCCGAGTGTTTTACACGTTTCGTCGACTTGCCCGAGATGGGTTACACCGCGTGGAACCTGGAATCAACCTGGGTAGACACGAACCTGACGTCGAAGAAGACATTACAGGTATCGGGCGCAGAAAAAAATCCTAAGCTTTGCTGCTCAAGTATTCACCTATTTAGGTCATTAACACCGAATGAATCGTGCTAGTAGCAAAGATTCTCCTTAAAAACTCTTTCCATCTTATTGCTATTGGGCCCTTAGGGTACCATAACCCAGAGCTGGCGGACCATGCTCCTTTTAAAATCAAAATGAGTACTTTGACTAAAAAAAAATAAGTACTTTTATTTATCATTGAGACTCCATTCAATGCATATTTTTGTCCGACACATGATTAATATTTCAGTTTTTGGTTTCGTTTATATGTAACTATTGAAAACATGATTTTCATCCAATTAGTAGAGTGAAGGCGAATGGTTTTTTGGGAGGTCACTGCAGTACCTCGTTAAAATGCCGACTGCCTCGGCGGGAAGAAAGACGAGCTAATTTAATATTTTAACCATCCTCTTTATGTATATATACGAAATGCTTGACCTCAATGGCTTTTTATGGAAAAAACTGGGCAAGTTCAAGTCGTTTCCTTGTTCATATGCGTTGTTCCAAATTTGTTTACTGAATTAAATCACAAATTAAGCTTAAATATGAAATTTCGCCACGTTGTCGTAAGTACCTACCTACATGTTAATTGAAACATGTCCGTGGACCAATGCTATGTTATGTATGTATCAGGATAAGGCACATTGGTACCTAATAAATAACATGAAGTAATGTGTTACAGTAAAAAAGTCCTGATAAGAAATATTAGGACTTTTTTTACAGTAACACATTTCTTTTATTAGGTAGGTTTATTATATTGTACCTAGCTACCTAGGTGAAGATGAAGACCATAGAAATACTACCTCCTTATCGTAAGCTATGATACCTTGAGTTCCGTAGGTGGCTCTAGTATTGGGTTTTTATAAGAATCGGGTTCTTATATCTGACGCGAAGGTTCTACAGTACCTAAGATTTTAATTATGTCCTAGCATATAATGCTTAGGTACACAAGGATCTCTACCTCCGCGCTACGATGTAAGTACCTATCTTACGAAGATATATCGTAGCGCGGGTGCTATCACTGCTAACCATCAAAAACGTATTCATAGCCGTAGATTTATTTACTCTATTATAAGGACTTCCGTCGTCGATGCGACATTTATTGGGAAATCGTTGGGATGTAAGAGCTACTACTGTGTTTCCAACACCTCAGGTACCAGGATACAATGGACACAGCAGCAGTGAAAGCGGCGCGTGCGCCGAATCACTAACACGCACAGTACTTGACGGGAATCATATTAAGGTGTTTTGCATTTATTTTATCCTATTTTAAAGTGTTCTTTCACTCTTAGTACCTAGTTGTGCTAGGTGGTACCGGTAGCCTTGGTACATAGTGGAAACGAGGCGAGACAAAATAGACTGTGGCCCTTCTTTTGAAGCAGTAGGTAGCAGTAGGACTAGGAATAAGTTATGTCTTTGGAAAATATAGGAGATAATCTTGTTCGATTCTAATAAATTTCAAAATAACTGTTGACAATGGCGTAGTCATAACACCTTGTCTTGTCAAATAAACTTGAAATAAAGAACAATCCAAGACAGTAATTATTGTCAAGTGTAATGTTAATTTGGTCCCCGCGCTAATCCAGTCGGCACGTTCAGTAAACATTTGTTCGGACTCCAAACGCGGTACAACTTTCCTTTTCTAGTTTTATAAGCATTGTGGTTAACCGAGTCCTCTAGTTTTACTAACTGAATGAAATTATATACTAACCACCGGCTTGCTCAAGTTGCCAGTGAAAACGACATTGACATCTGTATACTTTGTAAGGAATACTTGCCTAATACATAGGTATGTGAGGCGTAGTTGCATATTAACCGTTATAAAACGGTCCTAAATCCTTCTCAAATAGATTATCCGAAAAATACGCGCAAAAATGCTAAATCTGTATTGCAGAAACGAGCTAATTTTAGCTCGTTTCATAATTTTATGAATGTTTTTATTGTAGAAAAAGTTGGACGACATTACTAGGAATGTAGACAGGTACCTTCTTAGCCATTAATTATTATTTTCCTGGCTGTTTTTCCTCTACGTAAAGTAAGGAAGCAAGATGATCGTAAAGTGATGGTTTTACTTTTGAAGCCACTCATGAACACGAAGATTACTTACAGGTAAGTGAACTTTGTAAGTTTTATGACACATAATGCATCTGCGGACATTATGCATCATTACTTTTTACTTACGCCCATATAGCTGGCACTCCGTGTGCTACAAGTGTAGGTATTATGTATCAAGTTATATAGTCATGTAAGTAACTGTATTATATTACATCTACCTATAATGTGTCTAGTTATCTAGTAAGAGTACCTGCATCCATCCTTACATATACCTAATAAAATGTCTGTTAACTTAAAACAGACTTCATGAGATTGTATCTCTTATAAATATTAAGCTAAAGCGGAAACACCTTCAATAATAGCTGTTGCATGTAGAGACGAGTAAGCACAGCTACCCACTTAATTTTAATAGGTAGGTATGTAGGCACTAAGAATTACCTACGTACACCTCTACAATGGACGTGACATAAAACTGCCTTCGAACCTGTCTCCGACACAGATTCCGTTAGGCTTCGGTGCCAGCGATGCTGCATACGGATACCAATATAAGCGCATGCATTATATTTACTTGTACATTTGCTTACTATTATATTAACCAGGTAGATACCTACTTGAAGTAAGTATACAGCTACGGCTACGACTAGAACAATGTTTGGCAAAAAAGTAGAACAAATTGAAACGTCTGATGTATATATAATAAGGAGTTTGGAACTTAACAACATTTATGTATCTATAGTGATCCCTCCCGCTCTGGGTGGAGCGGAAGGGAGTGACAGACTCTTACTGACTAAAACCCACCCGTGTTCCTTTCTTAGCCCTTTCTGTTCCAGGGCAGCGGTAACCCTTTCGGAAGATCCCGCCGCCCTGGCAGATCTATAGTGAACCTACCTACCTAATTATAAAATTTGCTTTCGCGAAGTGTCGTAAGTTTTGGGTTAGGTTAGGTTTATCGTCAATCTTTTAGATCATTCCTCTAAATATAAATGAATATTCTTCGAGCCTCGAAATTACTTTTCATAAATTAAATATGTAAATCAGTCGTTGACGGCAAAGCGAAAACGAAATCAATCTAAAAACTAGTGGATAGATTTTGACAAATGAGGTGTCTATCGATTCGACCCACATTTAATATAGGGACGGACGACTTAGTTCATTAAGTGATAATACGTCCATGATTAAGTGTTAATGCACATAACTACTTGACGTTTCTCTGATCGAATATGCTTAAGTTACGTACGGCGTGTTATTCGTGTTTTCAGATACCTACTTTTTAATAAAGGATGGTAATTTGAGATGGGGCATGAAATCAAGAGAATCTTGCCGTTATAGCTCTACATAGGTAGGTACTGGAAAACCCCTAACTTTTGGAGTCATTGATATTTGCATTTAAAATAGATTTTGGAACCTACTCACTGAAAGAATATCCAAGGATTAAATAACTACCTACATACTTACTTATTAACATTTAGTAACAGATACTAATAAATGTTTGGATCGACCAATTAAACCGAAAACAACGTTTATATGCGTGTAATCAAATCGTAAAAAAGACGTAACGCAGGCGTGTCCGTAAAATCAATTTTGTTGAAATGTCTGAGTAGACGTATTGTCGAGAAGCGTGAAGTGTACCTACTGCCGCACGAGCACGACGGACGGATGAGGCGGCGCGGCGCGGCGCGGCGCGGTGCGGATTGATCGCGTGATAAACACTCACACTGTTATAATCACTCTTTTTCGACTTAATATCTTCGGCTTTTATAAATTATCGTTACCTAATATTACGTTATACATCACGCGAGAAAAATACTAAAGAAATAATAGTTTCACCGTTCCGATTGTTTTATATCTTATCGTTCGCAGATTCTCAAACGGCAATACCTATATATTTTAAGCTTTTAGACATAAATCATTATTCATGGTCTTCCAAAAAGTCGTATATATTTGTTAGTGAAAGTTTTTGAAGCATTTATTTATAAAAGTCGACGTTGATTCACGAGAGGCGGAGAGGAAGAGGAGCCGGGTGTGCGGAGGGTGGCGGGGCGGGGGCGTGGGAACAGCGCGCGCGCAGACCGAGTGGCGCCACAGGCGGTTTAACGCCAACGCAACCGCCCAGCCACGCTTATGTCTCTTTTTTTGATGAGATTTGATTTTAGGTTATTTAATGTTCTTTATCCCAACAAAATCAACCTTTGGTTTTATTTGAAACTCATATAGGTAGTAGAGCTCAATGGTCAAGTAGGTAGGTGCAACTCTTCAATCTTGACCGTGATCTTGAGAAATCACCAAAATCCTTTGAGTATTGCTTTCGTTCTTATTTCCAAAATAAAGATCATTCTTGACATGATCATTGAGAGTAGGTGATCAAAATGTTCGCATAATGTGACACAGAAAAAAAATTAGGCAAACTTTTTTCACGTCTGCAGCTCCGTACTCTGAATTTTCGTAGGTACTTTGCTGGATACCAGAATATAGTAGGAATACCATAATATCACAGTCGCACTTGACCGTTTCTACATTAGTCATAAGGAATCAACATAATAGCCTAGCTCCTACTTAAGGAGGCGACAGTATTCAATCCATAGAATCCTATTGTTTTAGTCGATCGTGATAGTCTGGCACAACGAGGCGACACCGACCTCAGGCGTGTGGGTGCAGAAGGAAAGATATAACACTTTCACACGCTTTATGTGTCGATGACCTGTCGGCTCGTCCGCTTGTCGGCTCTGGGTGCAGAAGACTTGCCCACGTACGGCGCGCCCGCCCGAGGCGGCCGCCCGCGTCCCACAGATACTCTTCATGTCCCTGGATTTTAATGGACAATGGACATGGATGGCAGCGAGGAAGCTCTTGATTTATTTATAACGTTGATAGGTACGTGCGTGTAATTCTAAATGACCCTACGACACCTAGCGAGCTAATTTGAATTCGTAACTTGGGTAGTACCAGTAGTGAGAGTGATAGTGTTGATTTAGCATACAAAAAGAATGGACATTCAATCTTTGTCAAGTTGCTTTATGAACTGAATATTTACGACGGGGATCATGGTAAACGATTCGATATAAAGTGATAGGTATCTATGGCCTATACTTAGGCGTATCGCTACGCAGTTCCGAGACGATTTAACATTGGCGTAGGAAACTAGTGTAGCAGCAAAGTTTTAAACCGTAACTAACTTTCAAGATTTACTTATTTTAGGTACCTACTCAAAGGACCTTAAAGTTCGAAGTGGACTCGCTTGACGTATGAAGAGAATTAGAGACCCACTCTTCATGGTAATTGGGCAATAGGAAAATCTATTGGATCACAAAATCCAGCACATATCCCCGTAACGTAACGTAAGTAACTTTTGGTCCTCCGCCTTTCAGTTAACTCTCACTACATATAAAACAACGTCCCGACGCCGCGTCTGTCTGCCTGAACAAGATAATCTAAAAGCGTCTTGGAGTGATTCATGAGTAAAGTTATAGGCTATTTAACATTGCGCCACGACCCTTAGGAGCCTAATAAAAAGAAAAAAAAGTCATGGAGGTGGGTCGAGGGCCGAGGGAGTTTCATAAGAATGTGGCTGTTATTTTAGTTTATTGTGTATCTTACTACTTCCTCGCGAAGTAAGTCGCGGGCAGAAGCTAGTACTCAAAAATGTAAGAAGGACCAAACTTAAACGTGGGAGGACCAAAGAGGGTGGAAGGTTCTATAAAGGATAGAATTGAGTCAGTAACAAAACTCGAATTACATTTTGTGCAATAGTTTGTGTTAGTAACATACCTATTCACTAGGTAGGTTCAATCCAAAGTATAGAACATCTACTTCAACAGTTTAATAGTCAACAGAACGGTCAGATCTGACGGTGTCTAAATTTTAGCGTATTGCTATGGATGGATCAAGGAATTACAGAACAATACCGTAGCATAAGATCATTCAAAAAGGTTGAATTTAACCGAGCCTGAGTGCTGCTTGCTTTTAAGCGATTTCTATTCGGAACTAATTTAAAATAACTTGAATAAATCTCCGTTACCGAAAAAAACATACAAGACTTACTCTATCCTCTAGGAAACTTTTCTCCGAAAACTTATAGAAGATAGAGATATCAGTGAAACTGAAATTTTATTATATTCCCACATCTAGTATATTGAAGGTAGGCATCACGGCGTTATCCACCAGACCACTATTACTTAATGCCGGTGTTAATGCAAAAAGTTCTTGTTGGCAAGTTTCCAGAAGCTTTTTTACAAGAAATCTCTACGGTTCAGTAGACGACTTAATTTACTTGTCTGCTACAAAACTGTAACGTGCGCCTTAGTCCCACACTTGACCGGTTTTAGTGAAGTGGTTTAGATACCGCGTGAAATAAGTCTTATACCAAATAAGTTTTATTAAACCTAGTTCGGGCGGGTCGCTACTAACACTCTAATTCCGAACCATCATTACTTGCACCTGTAATATAAATGTTTTAGTTTATTTTTTACGCACTATAATTGTATGGGAAATTTACAACTGTTGGCTAAATGTAGGTACACCTTTTGTAAACGTTATTATTAAACTAATTTTTATATTCTATTTACCATGAATTTTATGACAGTTATAATTTTTCATTTCAATCCATTAAAAATAAATACATAGGTAGGTAAGTATAGAATCTTTTCAAAAACTTATAAGTCTCTTCGCGAGAGAATAACTATCATCATATGTCTAGCCTTTTCCCAAGTATGTTGGGGCCCCCAACAAACCCCCAACTTGGGGATGTTACTCTATTTTAAAATTGATTGGTAAAGGATTCCGTTGTTTTCATTTAGGAAACTGACGAAATGATCACAGGGGTGTAATTCAGCTCAGCATCTAAGTATGAATCTATGTTTTATTTTGGTCCCATGGCTTTAAAACTACCTAACCATAAGCTGCTAACAGCCTACCGAATAGCTACCTCATTGCACCCGTCTTTCATACAAGTAACTCCTTGTTTTTATTTTCAAGAACAATTAACCCAGCTACGCTAGAAACCTATACCTACTTAGACACGACATGAACAAAAGCTTCGCAACTATTTGTAATATAGCATTGTTGTTGGGCATATCCTGCAAGGTTTTCTTTACTTCGACATAAACAGTTAAGTTACGTAGGTACTGGGCCTTATCTTCATTATTCGCATTCTGAATAAGTTCTTAATCCTATCCACTTACATTAATTGTACCTACGACGTACACAACAATCACTACCTACCTAATTTGAATTATTTATAAGCATAAACTTTTAAGGAGAAATGGATACATTATACTATTTATAAATTGGTCAATCTCTTAAAACTAGAAATACACAAGTTACGAATTGTTAAAATGATACCTAACACATTTAACTGACTCAGCACTTCAGGCACGTCTCGCGCGTTGATGTCTTTTGTACGCAAACGGAATTGGAGGTTCCGTAGCGCAGGATACTAATATTTTCATGTGACTACTTTGAAAGTTATTATAACCTACAAATTGTGTGACAAGAGACAGGTAAAAAACAATTTTTATTTCCGTGATATTTTTGGAATTTCAAAAGTTAAACAAAAAATAAACATAGGATACTACCTTAGGCTAAGTTAAAATAAACTGATTAAAGGAAGGTTTTCGGTACACTATGTTCAAAACAAACAATTTGGAAACATTTTAATGCTCAAAACTAACAACACTTAAAAAAATCTTAACTTACCGGAAACATGATGTTCGTACGACCGTCTCAAAGGACACCACTATACACGTATGTCACACCGCGCGCCACTCCAGCGCGTTTCCCGCTCGACGTCTGCGGCGAGTCTGCGTGCGCGCGCCCATTCATAGCGCACGCGCTCACCCGACCCGACCCGCGACTTCTCCTGCCCATACACGCGACTAACTTACTGAAACGATGGTATTGTGGTTAAACGATTGATATAACTTTCCGTTGCGAAAAGGTATGGCATTTCTATGTAGGTTATTCAAAAGAATATACTGGACTGCATTCGCTGCTCCACTATTAATAGCGCTGATGAAGCTGGAGAATACAAAGCTCATCCATTTCCGAGATATCTATTCTAAGCGTCAAAAAGCGCTAAGGACCCATTTTTGTAAATGACCTGCACCATAATTATGTATTGCCCATGGATACGGTACGTACATCAACTTTACCATCATTAGCATTGTATTGTATGCACACAGAAAGTTCTTAATTGTACTATAAGAATAACAGGACAATAGGAGGAGTCGTTAATTTAATTTGCATCGACTGACCTACTTGAGCAAAATTTTAAATTTTACGCTTAATCTGATGTTTTGGTTTTCTGTTTGTAATTTTTGGGACCGCTAGTTTAGCCGATTGTATGCAAATGTTGTTAAAGAATGGGGTGACATGGAGACTGTGCGTTAACCATTATACTGTGACAATACAGCCGCTGACCTGCCAGCCGCCGCCGCCCGCCGGCCAGTCGCCACCGACCAACATACATTCATTATAGTGTATTTACATACTAAACAAATAACTCGTTCTTGAAATTTACTTTTAACACTAGTCATGAGCAGTCTTTTTCAATTACAAATTAACTGCGAAAAATTCAATCTAACCCACTTGATGACTATCAGCAACATTGAAAACGGCAAGATTACGTAAAAAAAGGTTGCACATCTTTTGCGAAAGATTTATGGCAAAATTTAGATTCCTTTTATATTTATTACAATCTTTTTTGGGCCGGTGGCTAAATAATAACATCTGCACGGGTCGATTGAAGGTTAACCTACGCGTGCCTCGGTCAGTTCGTGGATGGGTGAACAGCCATTATCTACATATTATCGAGATCGCTCCGTGCCTCGGAAAGCACGTTATGCCGTTGCCGGGACCAACGTGTCATTCGTAGATCTTTGACAGGCGTAACAGTCAGAAGCCCAAAAGTCTGACAACCAGCCCTACCAAGGTAATCGTGTTACCCAGTAACTGGGTTGTGGTCTGGGTAGCTTGGTCGAGGTCAGATAGGCAGTCGCTAGATGTAAAATACTGGTATCGACTGCATCCGGTTAGACTGAAAGCCAACCCCAACATAGTTAGGAAAAAGCTAGGCAGATTGATTTATTAGAACCTTATCCGCGTCTGTTTGTCGCTGATCCTGGTGTCACTAGCGCGACTGCTGCACATGGGGTCGGTAAGGTTTTTTTTCTTTCATTTCTTAATAGCAGCCGTCTAGCTCTAGCTCTAGCAATCGACATATTTTCACGAAGTAGTCTTATTTGAAGAAAACTTGGATTTTCTCGAATCCCATGGAACCATCGCCTAGGCTATCGTAATCTGCCGAACCTTTTCCAGTCGAACAGAAAAGTTCGTACCAGTTCGTACATAGTTCAGGCAACGTTTTTCAAAAAACTAAAATTGCAGTTAAATCCTCAAAAATCGAGGTTCCTTACCCACTTTGTTCTACTACCTATAGGTAACTTCGGATACGCCTGAAGTCCGATCTCAAAAATCAGCCTGTATAAACTAATTTGACTCAGCTCGGACTAAGCTTTAATCTTTACCGCCATAAAAAATTTCGTTCGCTATGTCATTTTCTACTACCTAAATGTAAAAAGTTTCGTTAAAGACCGCCAAATAAAAACACTAAATTGGTCCTCGTCTTTTAAAGTGTTAAATAACACATACTTTCCACATATTAAACAGCAATACTCCTCGATCTAAAGCATACAGCCCTAGGCTGGCCACACGGTACGAGACGATATCGCTAATTTGTGGCATAATTAGCCTATAATGTTCCCACTGCTGGGACACAGGCCTCCTCTCTTCGAACATAGACCTCATCCATCGCTTTCCACTAGGCGTGATCAAGGTCAAGAGCTGGCCCATTCAGCAATCAAAAAAGAGGAAGTGCACTATAATATACCACTCGGGCCCAGTGCGGGTTGGTAATGTCATGTCTTCGAAATTTTCGTTTCATCACGATGTTTTCCTTCACTGTTTTGCTTTTAAAAACAGTGGTGATGAAGCGCCTGCCTGGGTTCGAACCCACGAAACGCGTAAGTAAAATTCAAATAAGTCCTAATAGGTAAGCTCTGCTCGCTAATAAGCACCTAGGTACAGGCAATATGTGAACTATTACAGTTAAGAACGGCTCTCCCTTACGTTCTGCTAAAAAGTTACCTACGGAAAAAACTACCGTAGCTACTAGAACTATATTTTGACCCTGTGATCAAAAAATAACACCCGTGGAACGAAAACACGTAGCCGTGTAGAGGTATGTTATGTGAAATTTGCAGTTCACTTCTCAGTATGCATACCACGGTCGGCTACCTTAGAAAGAGTCCACAACAACAAATGCGTTAGGTAGCCGCGCCAGTGAAACGCACACAGTATTCGAAACGATCAATTATGTACATCTATAGTTGTATTATATAGAAAAACTGTTGCAACTTAGTTGTGCAACATTTCCAATTAGATTTTACATTAGGTATGTTTATTATGTAGATTACAAACACATTACGTAAGGTTATGCAGGAACTAGACATTTGTTTATAGTAAGTCCCTGGCGTGGAGTAACGTAACGCACAGGAAAGCGACATAATAAAACTAAATACTCGCTATTAAAATAATTCACTGGTCAATGCTACTCTCTCACCATCCGCTGAGAAATTCCAGGAAATTATAAGTTTGTATTTCGTGAAACTCTCACAAAATACAAACTTATGATTTCCTGGAATTTCTCAGCGGCAGCCTGAGGTCTGGCTGGATCATATCTGAATTTGTGTCCGACTATACTATATACCTTTACCTAAATAATTGGGGAATACAGGCGTAAAGTTATGTTATTTTATTTGCATTTAGAGCGGCCATTTCGCAATAATAGCATGGGCGGGAATCGTGAATAATCCAACCTTTCGCGTCCTAACCGAAAGCGTGATTTATATGAATATGTGTAGGTACGTCAAAATTCATATAAACGACATAAACGATCGCTTATTCACGCGAAAGTCGCTTTTGGTTAGGACAGGGTTATACATAATTATCTTGTAAGGATCTTTGTATTGTTCCTTATACAATCAAGTAGGTATTTTCTAACAGACAGCTGTGCTGCTGGGGAGTTTGTTGCGCCACTTCTTCCCAGCGAAAGCACTAGGAAGTGATGAAGGGGGGACTGTCTTTTGTAATTTTGACGTCCGAAAAGTACTGATTCTCAGCCTAATTTGAATAAATCCTTCAGTCTGATGACTTGATTTTGATATACCCTCAAAGCAAAGTGGAGATTTAGCGTTCGACGAGATGTTTTAGCAAGCTTTACTTCACATGCTCAAAAACCATATACAACCATTACGTGGGCGCAGCAACCCAAAGTACGGTTCCCTGTTTTGCATGAGCATTATTAAGTCTTCAGTACATTCAATCCGCTCATTATCGTTTATCAACACATATCTATGATGTTACGGGTTTGGTTTCCGCACTTAGTCCTTCAGGTGGACCATTGTGCGTGAGCCATGGCAGCCGTCGGTGGTTATTCCAACCAGTAGCCCACCTCCCTCCAGAAGCTTATTAATTCTCCTGGCCTGTTGAGACCATCTGTGTAACATCTGGGTGTCCCGAGGGTTTCTGTCCTAATCTGGGTGAAGTCTGTACACTCAAAGAGCACATGCGCGACGGTTTCATCAGCCTCCATGCAAGCCCTGCACCGGGGCTGTCCGTGATGCCTATCGTGTGACAGTGTTTGTTTAGCGAACAGTGTCCCGTGATGGTCCCCGCCTTTCCTGTCCAGACGTAGTAACCCGCCTGCAGCCCGGTGACGAGGTCCATCAGTTCTCTGCTTGTGTGTGGGTGTGCTTCTGTAGCCACCTGTGTAGTTGATTGAAGGGGATGGGCACGACCGGTTCCGGTCCACAGACTGACGTGCTGGATGCCCTTCTGGCCAGCTCGTCAGCGTCCGCGTCATTACCTAGCGATCCACTGTGTCCTTTTATCCATTGTAGTGCAACTGTGTTCTGGTTCGATACTCTTACCTGTTCAAGCGCCTTGTGACATTCTACGATGCATCCCTTCTTTAGGGATTGGAGGACTGAGGCGCTGTCAGAGAGTATGCGAACATGGGTGTAATAAAACTTCGATCTCATGTACCTCGAATGTATCTTTACTCTCAGAAACCACAGGTGTGTTCTTTCAATGCCAGTGTTGTTGAGTTCGGCTGTTCGGCAACGAGTTGTTCGGGTTCTCGGTAAATATACATATATTGAAGTGCCTGTTTCCCCGAACATGCTCACTATAGTATTTTTTTGCCAATTTAAGTTGATATGTAGCACAGAACAGATACAAGAGTAGGTACGCAAAGCAAAAATAATCAGTTCCCTTTGTGTGAGCGAAGGAAATGTTTCTAAGCCAGGAAAATTGGCGCTCATTCCTTGGAGGAGTAAAAGAATAAACAGACCGCATGAACAGACAACGATTGTCTGTTCATGCGGTCTGTTTATTCTTTATATTATCTCCACCACATGGTCGTTGTCGGTGTCACATGAAAACAATTTGTTAATGCAGCAGCAATTCGAAAGTCTTGAAACATGTGTGGCATTGCACTGTGGAAATATTCTTGTCGAAACAGCTTGAAGTCGCGTTTAAAACGGCCATTAACTAGGTATGTATTTCAACAACCCATCGAACAA
Organism: Apamea crenata; assembly: GCA_949629185.1. NCBI lineage: Eukaryota > Metazoa > Arthropoda > Insecta > Lepidoptera > Noctuidae > Apamea > Apamea crenata. The sequence goes on along the minus strand of OX451360.1, from coordinate 11,431,256 downwards.
GCGTGACTTTTCTGGATTCGTTTGCTTGCGATGTTGTCAGCTGTGTTTCCCCACTGTGTTTGAACGGTATTTGGCATATTCACTTCATAACCTAACGCTTCGAGGTCTGGAACGACGTCTCTGAATCCTTTATCCAAAATGAAATTATGCCAATGAAATGGATGGTCTTCGTTATTTATTATATCTTGCATCATTTGACTTTTTAGCACCATGTAGACCGGTGACGGTTTTCAAAATCGATAACTACAACACACACGACTTCTTTGGCTTACCTATGCATTAATGACTGACAAAAAAGAAGAGTCTTACTATATATTATTTTCGATGATAAAATCACGATTGAATAATAATTGGTCGCCAAAGTTTTTCACGTGGACTTCGAAACAGCTTCAAGCAATGCACTATTACAAATTTTTCTGAAATTCCAAATTGTAAACTGTTTTTATCGTTTCTCAAACAGCCAATGGCGAAGAGCAAAGAAATTGAACTTGAAAAGTAAAGATGAAAAGAGAGTTGTTGGCTTATGTGCTGTACTCGCCTTATTACCTGAAGACAGAATAGAGGAAGGATGGGAGTACCTATATTAAATATGATAGTCCCAACACCGCGAAATGTGAAAAATATTTAAAATATTTCGAGACTACATGGATGAAGAATAAAACATTTAAAAAACAATGGTCCGTATATGGCATTTTCTTAGGTCAATGGTATATGGTCAGCGACATCGTACAGACGCCAGCACATCAAGCTACTACAATCTGTCAAATTTCTTTAATAGATTTTCAACTTTATCGTAAAAGCATTCAAGGTTGATTGGGAAAATTTGACAGTTTCGGGTAGCTTGACCTGCTGGCGTCTGTACAAAATAAATAATATAGTTGAATCATGGAATGGACAACTGAACAAATCGATGAAACGATATCATCCAATCACGGTTGCTAGTTTACTGGCAACTTTATTAAAAAAAGAAAATACTGATCCAAAATTATTGTTCTGAGTCCAAAACCATATCCTCGACGCCAAGAACAAATATTCCGAGACGAATTCATACTAAAGTGTCAAATGGAATTTATACATGGCGATATAGGTGGTTACTTTTTAAATAAATTACGTTAAACGAAACTTTTGGCTATAACTTTACAATTTTATTTCAAGGTGTAATTTTTTAATGTTAGTTTGACCACGAAGAATGTTAAAATTCCTCGTGGTCAAATCAGTTTGACTACTAAGTTAGACCACGAGGAAGGAACGAGAACGACACTATCGACCCTCAATTCTGCTCAATCGTGTCCTTAATGTCGCGAGTGTTGGAGCACTGAAGGTCTTTTGATAAGACAAACGTTATTATCTTTAGACTATACATAAAAATGAATCCCTATTTCCCTTGATCACGCCATAACTTGAGAACGACTTTAGCGATTTCATCCATCTTTTTTTTACAAGTTTCCTAATACTTTGTAGAAGGTTCTTACGGGGAGAAAAAAATTTGCGCAGAAAATTAGAAAATTTAAGAATTACGCTTTTACAATAAAACAGCTGAACGGATTTAGATGAAAACTGACACATGGGTAGACTGTACTGGAGAAGGACATAGGCTACTTTTCATCCTGGATCGCAGACGAAGGCGCGGACAACAGCTAGTAGTCATTAAATGACGGTGCCTAATATTAAAAATATTTTACTCAGTTTAGATATATGTAATGACCTTGGGTATATTTTTTAATGTGTCAATAATTAAAAATGCTTATTTTTGTTAGATGTTTTGAGTCGTATTTTAATATAATATGGCTGGCGGAGCTAGGTGTATTTTCCCACCGTATTTTTTTAAGTAATGTAAAATAATCCTGTTTCTAATATACCTACAACTATTTTTCTGAACAGTTTGGGAAGTTTATAAAAAAAAATAACTTATATGTAATAAGTTTATGCAAAAATCTATGAAGGTAGGTAGGCTCAGGTTCTTTTGTATAGAGAAAAAAAATATAGCTTTGATCATGTTTATTAGTGATGTGTTTCATGAATTCATCTAATGGATCATCATGGATGTTACTTCCAGAGTTCTTTTTTCCATATACCTGAACAAGTTTCATGTGTTCTTCAAGATTCTCTATATCATTGGATTCTGAATCGAAATATCTGTCTTCTGCATCTTGTGAAACTTGCTGAAGATCATCATATTCCTCATTATTATCAATACTATGATAATCAACATCTGTATCTCTTCCCTCTATAAAACTACAATACATTTCTTGTAAAAATTCTTCCCGAAGAAGGTTCCTTTCTGGGGCAGTAATCATATTTTGCTTTCTAGGTTCAGGCATGTAATTTGGTCTTGTATCAGGGGTATCAAAGGCACCCCATTGCTTTTTACTTTTAAAGTTGTCAGTGTCATCACTATCACTGCTTTTAGAATCTTCAGTGTTAGTTAACTTCATAGATTCTAGATCTTCTTCAAGCATCTGCTCATTCTTCATTTCTCTCATATCATTTCGGTCAACTGTTTCTAAAATCATACTCAGAAAGGTAAGGTTTTCATTATCAACACCATCGCGTTCTTTGATCTCCTCATCAGATAGGTACTGGCCAACTAGCTGTTCATAAAGTAAGGGATTTCGATACATCATTTGTTTTTCACTGAAATAATCTGTTTCATTCTGAAGTTTCTGTAATGCACTAAATCGTCTATTTCGGATTCTTTTAGATTTGCTCTTATCAGAATGGTAAGTTTTTAATTGATTAATACACTCTCGAAAGCTATCATTCTCACGAGATTGTAAATTCTCAAAGTAACCGATGTGATGTGGAGCTAGATATTTTCCGAACTGCAATAAAAAGTCCGTGGGTGATTGCTTGTAAATATCACAGGCCATTTTAATTTTATCGGTTGTGCGAACCTCTGATTGATCCACATGTGCATTTTTGAATGATATTTTAGCACATCGAACTAAATAATCAATTATGTCATTGATGGGATCAACCTCAACATCAGATTCTTGGAAATCTTGTAAATCATCAGCTGTTCTGTCTATTTCATTTGTCCCCATTTTACAAAAAACTGCCCAACTTGAGCCAAATATAACTCTTTATCTGTTGATACTGCCTAAATTATTTTGTTTCTCTCACAGTTCACATTCACACTTTTGTTTAGTAATTTACCACAGACTAAAGATAACCAACCACCACAGGCAACCAAATCGATAGATAACAAACATCTCTATATTACTTTACTTTTTGCAAACATCTTGTCGAATCATCAGTCTTAACGAATCGTTACTCTTTGCTAGGATGTTTGTTTTTTTTTCTATCAAAACTATTCGCAAAAACAAACGAAAAAGTCAGTCTATAGTCTAAAATTAAAATCAAATAAAATCAAAAGTCATTTATTCAAATTAGGCGAGAATCAGCACTTTTCGAACGTCAGAATTACAAAAGGCAGTCCCCCAAAACGACACTTTAATCTACAGTCTACACCCAGTGTAAAGTCTAGTGTAGACAGCTCTACTGACAGTGAAGAAAAGAAAACTGAGAGCAGGTAGCCCGCGAAATTCAAATTTTCTTACGTTTTTTTTGCAATTTGCTGGTCAGTACTAAGTTGTACGTTGATTAAAATATGATTCGCGGTCGTAACAAATATGTATTTACAGAATTATAATCATTAGAATCAGTAATACAACTTGTTAAGTTAGCATAATCCAAAAATGCCAAGATTTAATTAAATACATTCAGTAGGATTACTTGATCTTAGAGTTTGTGTTGATGACTTTAATGATTGTGAAGTGAAGCGCTATGGTAGCCCGCGAAATTAAATTACCTCCTATTGCTTCGTTTGCGTGATCTTTATTCGCGTTATTCTGATATTTACCGTTAGATTTGTCGGAATAAGATTATGAATTTAATTAAGATTTTCCTGATTTATGTGGCTGGCTTTAGATAATCCGCTCGCGCAGATTTAGCCCGGGGATCCGAGATGATCAGAATCAGATGACAGATTTCTCAGCTCTACAGTGATGGATGATTGAGGGGATGGCCCCTTTGGTTTGTAACACTACTACGGGTACTTATTCCATGGTTTGTAACAGGCAGAAAAACGGTGGGATTTGTGTATGGAATTGGTAAGACTTCGAAGTGGTTAACTTGCGTCACTGTTTGTTGGCGTTGGTTGGCCCAGTGGCACCGTAGTAGCGGGCGTCCGTCCACGCGACAGTTCATAACCATTCTCTGTGACCACTGACCAGTGACAGCCAACTGACATTTGACTTGACAGTTCAGTTGTGATTGTGACAGCAACCAACATTCATCCAATTTGTGATTTGTAAATAATAGGTATCATTCAAAAAAGCCCCGACTTTATTAAATACATTCTCGTTATTTGACGCATATTCATCATTTTCAAAGCTGTAGAGAAATAGCTATAGTGAAAAATATAATATCGAATATGTTTTTTATAAGTTACAAAAAGTAGTGAATTAGTGATGTAGTGATGATAAAAATAACTTGATAAACAAAGATAAATCAAAATGCAGTGGCAGTGGGAGTACATGTGCGGCCCTCGGGGCTTAAAACCATGGAACGACGTGACAAAAGATTTCGGACAATGCTTCCAGCTATTATTTTTACAAATTCCTGTATTCTTTGTTATTGCAATTTTATCAGGCTACTATGTTGGATACAGAAAAGATTGGGTGGTACGTGAAAAGGCACAGGAGCGGGCATTAGTACTCCGAAGTTTTATTGCGTTAGCCCTAGTGTTCATTCCAATAATTGAGTTATATGTTTTTATTACAACACCTGACTTTGTTTTGTACCCTGTTAACTACTTCGCGGCCGGTGCGTCATGCTTGGCGTGGCTGTTTCACTTCGGTTATGTTTTGGCGTTGAAACATAGATTGGGACAGAGTTCCCGCGGTCCTACTTCTCAGCTGTTTATGTGGAGCTTAGCGGTGGTAGTCAATGTAATAGCACTGCGAAGCAACATTATTTCTGGGACCATTATAGGTTTCAATATTGCTACCATGTGCTGCCATGTTTTGTATTTTCTCACTCTACTACCGGCAAGCAATTCAAGGCCTACATTCTATTCACCATGCCTGGTTGGCTCACAACATTCACATGTAAGTTTATAACTTTGGTTCTTCCTATTTTGACTGTATAGAATGTTCCAGATATAAATTATGATGTTATTGTTAACAGAATGAGTACACACCATTGCTACCACATATGGATGAAGGTATATTGGGAACTGCCATGCAAGGAGCCGGTTTTTTATCAAGATTAACCTTTTCATGGGTTGATCCCCTTCTTCAAAAGGGCAAGTATAATTTTCCCCACATTTATGTAACCAAGTATAATATATCCACACAAATATCTATAATATTTCCACATTTATAGATCAGTTGTAATTAATTATAGTTCTATTTATTTTATAGGTTTGGATAATAAATTAAATGACCCAGAGGAACTGTTTGACATACCAGCAAAATATTGTTGTTCTTATGTGGGAGCAAGGATGGACCGATCACTCATAGGCAATGTGGACAATTACCAGCAGTATGAGGAAGTGCCTCATGAACCTTTTATAGGCTCAGGTAAATTTGACCATATTCATAATACACATGGAAAGCTTGATCATGCAAGTTAATCTCTTGGCTTTTGACCTTAAAAGTTATAACAGGTCCTTTATTAGATAACTTTTTTGTGCATCTCATTGGTAAAACCATTAGCAAGTTAAATTACAGTGTATGTTTGAAATGTGCATGTAGGTTGTGGACGACATCCTGTGCAGGAAACAAAGGCCATTGTTAAGTAGTTATGAGTGAATTACAACGAATAGTTTCCTCCTACACAAGGAAGAATTTACCTATGTAGTTTTTAAACTAACTCGTTTACAACACCTGCACACTAATTGCATAACACACTTTCAATCACAATGTGAATCATTTTTAAGAATATTGCTTCATATGTGTTGGAGCAAACATATGTAACCTCATGTCTGTCACATTAATTTGTGGACAGGCTGGTTGTGAATTTTAAAATGAGATCGTTTTTTAAAATTGACAACTGTTGTTTGGAACAATAAGAAAATTTAGTGTGATTATGGTTGTCACCGTGTGTATGTCCTTCAAAGTTCGTTTTCTAAATCTTTTATCTTTTCTCACATATATATATTTGTTTAACACCAAATAAAGGTTATTAATGCTGCGCTGTGTTTAATTATCTAAAGACACAACAAAGGTTATGGGCCCAGAAAACAAATAAACCGAGAAATGAATGGAAACGGCGAAAATCATTCAGGAGTTACTGTAAGTAAGAATGATTCTTTGAGCATGGCGTCAATTGAGAAACTAGATGGTGCCGCTAACTATAGCTCATGGAAATTTGTGATGGAATTATACTTAATACACGATGATCTATGGGAGTATACACATACTACGCCCGTTGATGAGATAGGCAAAAAGAGAGATCAAAAAGCAAGGAGTAAAATATGCTTGATGATAAAACCAGAGTGCCTAATTCATGTGCGTCAAGCAAAGACGGCCAAGGAGGCTTGGATAGCTTTAGAGAAAGCATATGAAGATAAAGGGCTAAATAATCGATGCAGATTGCTGTCAAAACTAGTTAGTCTTAAACTGGAGCAGTTCACGACTATAAGAGATTATATTTCGGCATTGATGACGACTGCACAAAAACTGTGTGATCTAGGAAAGGAAATAGATGACGAATTATTGGCTGCCCTAATGCTTCAAGGTTTAACAGATAATTTTCAAGCTATGAGATTAGCAATTGAAAATTCAAATATTGAGCTGACTACGGATTATGTGAAAACTAAACTTTACCAAATGGAGGATACACATACAGCTGCTACGAGTGCAAACAATCATGCTCTATTGACAAAGAAAAATACTTTTAAACAAAAACAACAGAAAAAGTTTAAATGTTTTATTTGCAATGGACCACACAAAGCGAAAGATTGTCCAGACAATCCAAGCAAGAAGAAAAATGAAGCATCTATAGCTTTGGCGATGACGACTTCAACTTCAGAAGATTTTTGGATTGTTGACTCGGGAGCTTCTAATCATATGACTTCAAGGCGTGAATGGTTACATGATTTGAAGAAGTATGAAAGGGGAGTGACTGTAGCGTGTGCAAATGGAGAAAGGTTGCAAGGTATTGGAAGTGGCACAGTGGTATGTACGAAACCGAATGTTACAATTAATGCTATGTATGTCCCGAGATTAGCTGCAAACTTACTTAGCGTTAGTGCTGTCACTAAGAAAGATCTTAAGGTAGTATTCTACAAGGGAGGTTTTAATGTAGTAAAGAGTAGTAATTGTGAAATAACTGGCGAACCTTTACTTATAGGTGTAGAGGAAAATGGTGTGTATAAATTAAAGCAAAGTTTAAAGCACACAGCGCTGGTGACTACTATCAGCGGAGATGAGATGTACTTATGGCATAGAAGAATGGGTCACCTTGGAGTACGTAACCTTAAACTATTACGCAATATCATGGCGACAGGGGTAAGTTTTTCTAACAGTTCTACAAAACTAGAGTGCATAGCTTGTCTGAAAGGAAAACAAACCAGACAACCGTTCAAGAAAAGCAGTCCAGCAAATAGAGCAGGCAGTGTACTTGAGCTAGTACATACTGACGTCTGCGGACCAATGGCTGAAGAGTCATTTAGCGGATTCAAATATTTTGTAACGTTTATAGATGATTATACGCGTAAAACCTTCGTATATCTTCTTAAATGTAAAAGTGAAGTATTTAATAAACTTGAAGAGTTCAAAATTTTTGCGGAATTACAGACTGGACAGAAGTTAAAAACTTTACGGTCAGATAATGGCAAAGAATATGTAAATACTCGGATGAATGATTTCATGAAGAAGTACGGAATCAAACATCAATTAACGGTGGAATATACACCTGAACAAAATGGTGTAGCAGAAAGGGCAAACAGAACAATCGTTGAAAAATCTAGGAGCATGATCCAAGAAGCTGGATTAAGCAATAAGCTTTGGGCAGAAGCTGTGAAGACAGCTGTTTTTCTGAAAAACAGATCACCAACGAAAGCTGTTAGGAATAAAACGCCTGAAGAAGCTTGGACTGGAAAGAAACAAAATCTGACATATATCAGAGTTTTCGGATGCAAAACGTTTATGCACATACCTAAACAAAAACGCACCAAATGGGATCCGAAGAGCAAAGAGTTGCTTCATATTGGATACTGTGAAGATGCGAAAGCATATCGTTTGTTTGATCCAGAAACCAAGATGGTACATAAAGCAAGAGATGTTGTTTTCTTCGAAAACCAATTTCAACCCATAGAGAGAAGTTCAGAAACAAAGAAAGATGAGATATCTGTGGTCCTTGAACACGTAAATCCACCAGTTGTACCAACAAACACTGTGATAGAAGAACTTCAAGACCAGAATGAGACTGTAAGAGAAATAACTAATGATTTAGATCAAAATGAAGAATCTAATGGCAATGAAACAGAAAGCTGTGATGAATGGGAATCCCTTGATGAAAGAGACGAAGAAGTACTACAACCAGAGGCGGTACTTCCTAGTGAGAGAAGATATCCATTAAGAGAGAGGAAACCTAAACAATTTCCGGATCACATCACATATCAAGCTATTGAAAGTGTTTTTCCACTGACAGTGGATGAAGCTTTATCACGCATGGATAAAGAAAATTGGAGAAAAGCAATTGAGGAGGAGTTAGATGCTCTACGAAAAAACAATACCTGGACACTGGTCAAACCACCAGCGTACCCTTACAACATCGTTGATTCTAAATGGATATTTCGAATCAAAGAAGAGGTGGGCGGATATAGGTATAAGGCACGCCTGGTAGCAAGGGGATATAGTCAAAGGAGAGGCATTGATTACCATGAGACCTTCGCACCAGTTGTGAGACACAGCTCACTCAGAACGTTAATAGCTCTCGCAGCTAAGTTGGACCTTCAAATTGATCAGATGGATGTTAAGACTGCATTCCTAAATGGAAACTTAAATGAAGTTGTTTACATGAAACAACCACATGGTTTCGAGCAAAAGGGAAAAGAGGATTATGTGTGTCTTCTGAAGAAGTCACTATACGGACTGAAGCAGGCTCCAAGAAGTTGGAACATCAAATTAGATGAGGAACTAAGGAAGCTAAACTTTAAGCGATCCTTAAATGAACCCTGTGTCTACACTAGGACTAAAGGAAAGAACATAATAATCCTGGCTGTCTATGTAGATGACATTCTGCTATTTTGGAACAATTTAACAGAAATGAAGGTAGTGAAGAAAGAGCTTATGTCAAAATTTGAAATGAAAGATCTTGGCAAGGCAGAGTTGATGCTTGGTATTCAAATTAAACAAAATTTGAATAGTATCAATCTCAATCAAGAAAAATATATCGAGAAACTGCTTAAAGAATTTGGCATGGAAGATGCAAAAGCAGTTTCAACGCCGGAAGTAACTGGACAAAGGCTAGAGAAACCTCCATCAGAACACAAGTCAAGAGACGACCTACCATATAGAGCATTGATAGGTTCTCTTATGTATCTTGCTGTGTGCACACGTCCAGATATTGCTCATTCAGTGAACAGTTTGAGTCAGTTTAACAATTCGTTTGACGAAAGTCATTGGATTGCAGCAAAACGAGTACTTCGTTATCTCAAGGGCACTAAAAGTCATGGTCTAAAATATTTAAAAGGACAGAATGGACTTCTTGAAGGATATGCTGATGCAGATCATGCTGGAGAGTTTGATAGGAGATCATACTCTGGTTTGGTCTTCATATTGCAAGGTGGCGCAATCAGCTGGGAGAGCAAGAAACAAAGAACAATAGCTCTTAGTACAGCAGAGGCAGAATATGTATCGCTATCAGAAGCTGCAAGAGAAGCAATATTCCTGAGAAGGTTTATAGCCGAAGTAACTGATGGACAGGGCTACAAATTGGATGAAGCCATGACCATCTTCAGTGATAGTCAGTCTGCCATCGCTATAGCCAAAAACCCAGTACATCACCAACGTACTAAGCATGTAGATGTGAGGTATCATTTTGTGCGTGAGGCAATTGTAAATAATGAGGTGATACTGAAGTATAAGGAGACCGCGTGCATGGTCGCAGATGGTTTAACAAAACCACTTCCAAGAGAGAAGTTTCAGTGGTGTGTGAGAGGTATGGGTGTGTGTGTTTGATAAACATGTATGGTGTGTGAATGGACACGAGATTAAGGAGGAGTGTTGGAGCAAACATATGTAACCTCATGTCTGTCACATTAATTTGTGGACAGGCTGGTTGTGAATTTTAAAATGAGATCGTTTTTTAAAATTGACAACTGTTGTTTGGAACAATAAGAAAATTTAGTGTGATTATGGTTGTCACCGTGTGTATGTCCTTCAAAGTTCGTTTTCTAAATCTTTTATCTTTTCTCACATATATATATTTGTTTAACACCAAATAAAGGTTATTAATGCTGCGCTGTGTTTAATTATCTAAAGACACAACAATATGTTCGAAAAATTTGTCTGCTCAACAACGTAAATAACGCAATGAATGGTGTTGAACTGTCAAAATGAAAGCTACTACTCTACACTGTTAGTGTGTTACGCAATTATCCTGCTGATGTCCTTTTCCTGGGTTCCTCTCTATAACAACTTGAAATAAAAAAAATAGATGGAAAAGTATAATAGTAATATTTGAGGGTATGTTAGAGAAGTTTTAATATAATTGCACACTTGTGGCTCCTGCTTCTCTTATGTTACAATGTGGGTAAAACAAAAAAAAAACTACCAATATAATATAAACATGCAAAACTGTTTGGTTTGGTACCAAGTTTAGTGTAATCTATATTGGACAATAATTTTAATAGTATTTCTGTCATCCATAGCAAGATTATATTGATAGGATAGGATGAATCATGGACATAATTTCTAAGCTAATGAGTGATAAACCTTTGTGTTATTGTATTATCACAACTCATTACCTATATATACTACATATCTTTTTCATTACTTATTCTGTGACGAATTCGGGGAATCCCCTTTCTTTGAATGATATTTTGTAGCGAATGGCAACACCGCCTATACTGACTTGCGGGGTAATAAACGTGATTGTAAAACAAATAAACTTTTTTATTTAAAATCTAACCTTTATAATGCAAAATAATGATGACTGTTCTTGCCGAAAAGTTCTCTAGAATTAATGTATAGTATATATTAAATTGAAATACTTAGTTAAGAGGGTGGCAAAATTGTCTTCCGCACCGGGCAGCCGATACCCACGCTACGCCACTGTGTAGAACTGTAGACCAGAATGTGTATCCTTAGGACTGCATAAATGCCAACCACTTTTTTTTCTTTAATATGCACTTGGACTACTTGCCATTTATTTGTAGGATATGGAGCAACAGGAGAGACAGCGCCACAAGCATCGACTCCCGTGACGCCGACGACTCGCGTGCTAGTCCGCGCACCGCGGCGACAGAACGTGACACTACTGCGGGCTTTGCACACATGTTTCGGCGTGCAGTTTTATAGTATCGGAATACTGAAATTAGTTTCTGACATGGCCGGCTTCGCAGGGCCAATACTACTTAACTATCTTATTAGATTTGTGGAAGACGAAAGTATTGATCAACACTTAGGGTAGGATTTCTTTTTATTTTTGGAAATATAATTGTATTAAGAGTAAACCATTCCATTAGCTGATATTTGTGTTATCTTTTGCAGCTATGTATATGCTGGATCTCTGCTAGGGGCCACTCTAATCTCTGCTCTGTTTAACGTCCATTTCAACTGGTTGATGTCGATCATTGGCCTGAAGATGCGCGGCGCTATCGTCGCCACCATACTCAGAAAGACACTCAGTGTCACCTCAACAGAGTTAAATAATGTATTCTCAATTGGTGAGATTACTAACTTCATGTCGACGGATACAGATAGGATTGTAAATTCGTGTCCTAGTTTTCATGCATTGTGGAGTATTCCTTTACAGGTAATAGAAATAGTGATACATTTATTTACTATTAATTACTATGCATAGTATAAATAATACATTCATGCTTATTAAATTTCCAGTTGTTCATAACACTATTTCTTCTGTATCAACAAGTGGGCATATCTTTTCTCGCTGGTGTGGCTTTCTCGGTGATTCTGATTCCAATAAACAAAGTGATAGCAAATAAAATTGGACAACTTAGCACTGAGCTGATGAAACACAAGGACACTCGCGTCAGCCTGATCAGTGACTTGCTGAAAGGCATCAGAACAGTGAAAGTTCATGTTTGGGAAGATTACTTCATTAACAGAGTATCAGGTTAGTGAGTTTACAAACGCATTTGTCTATTGCATGAATATGGGTTATTCAGCTCCCTATTTGAGATGAATTGTAAATTTATAAACTGCTTATTTAACAATATTAAATGTAGGTGTATGGGTTTTCACACTAATAAATCTGTCTTTTATTATAAAACTACAAGGTGTACTTGAAATAACTGAAACCTCTTAAAGAGTCGGTGTACTCATCATTATAACCACAGTCAAAACAAGGGTCGGTTATTTTCTTAATGGGTTGTGTGATGTCAGAGGCCCGAGGTCAGGAGCTGCGATACTTGCGCGGACGCAAGTACTTGGATGCGATCTGCGTGGTGCTGTGGGCGACCACGCCGGTGCTCGTGGCGGCCTTCACGCTCGGCACGCACTCGCTTAGGGGGCTACCACTCGATGCACCCACAGTACGTATCTGTCTCTTAAAGTTATGAAACTTCTGTTTCTGTATTATTTAGTCGCTCGGCCTTGAAATTACCCCAGTTATATACAGTTTTATTGATTTCAGGTTTTCACAACAGTTGCACTTATTAACATGTTAATAGCACCCCTAAATGCCTTCCCTTGGGTGCTAAACGGGCTAACAGAGGCTTGGGTGTCCATAAAACGTATACAAAAGTTGTTGGATGTAAGTAATTTTATATTCATTATTTCTATCTTAAATAATATCGGTATCAAATCACAAATCAAAATTTGTAGCTTCCAGACATGGACGCGGAACTTTATTACGACCGCCTAAATAAAAACCACGATGAAGACAAAATAATCATATTTAAAAATGCGACATTTGCATGGGCTAAGCCTTCGAAGAGGAAAAAGCAACCAAAGAAATCTAAGAAAAATAAAGGAAAGTCTAAGAAGCGATTATCGAGGGGTAGCATACAGAGGCGAGATTCTACTTCATCATCTGAACAGTTGATACAAGATGAGCCGTTTATTTTGAAGGATATTTGCTTAGAAATCGGTAACGAAGAGTTGATTGGTGTTACGGGTACCGTCGGCAGCGGAAAAACGTCGCTGCTACATGCCATCATCGGAGACATGATTAAGAAAGATGGTTATCTACAGATACCGGAAAATCTTAACAGTAAGTAATATCGGGTGGCATGCTAGAAATCTGATAAATACAAGGATTACTTGTTAAAAAAAACTATTTTTTATTTGTTATAGGCTTTGGATATGTATCCCAGAAACCGTGGCTAGTACGCGGTACTATCCGAGATAATATACTATTCGGAAAACCGTACGAAGAGGCAAAATTCCGAACTGTAGTCGACGCTTGCGCACTTACTGGTAATTATTATACCTACCTTTAATTTGAATATTTCAATGGAATCATTCAATTAGCCACTGTGTTTTTTATTTTAATATCTCAACAATTTTGTATAACAGAGGACTTAAACGTGCTTGGATGGAACGCGTACGTAGGTGAGGGCGGGTGTACGCTTAGCGGCGGACAGCGTGCGCGCATCGCTCTAGCGCGTGCCGTGTACCAAGATAAGCAAGGTATTACTGGAACTTATCAGTGTGAAGAAGATCGCTGCAATACCATTTGACGCTAACAGACGTTTTTTTCCTGCAGTATATCTACTGGATGACGTGCTAGCGGGCGTGGACGCTACAGTAGCGCAGCATATAATGCAGCGCTGCATACTGGGTGTGCTACGTCACACTACGCGCGTGCTTGTCGCGCACTCGCCGCGTCACCTCGCCCGCACCGCCTACACCGTGCTCATGCGCGACGGGCGCGTCGTCAGACAAGGTATACTGCGTTCGCGATTTAGTTTCCAAACATGTAAACAATTATGTTTTTGGGAAACCAACTACCTTCAGTATGTTCGTTTAAAAAACCGGCCAAGTGCGAGTCGGACTCGCGCACCGAGGGTTCCGTACAATTACAATTTACGATTTATGACGTATTAAAAAAAAACTACCTACTAGATCTCGTTCAAACCAATTTTCGGTGGACGTTTACATGGTAATGTACAGTCAACAGCAAAAGTAGATGATCAAAATCAGAAATTCAATACTAATGAACGGAGTTCGCGTCGAAGTGATTCAAAAGTATGTCAGACTCAGTGTCATACTTTTGAATCACTTCATTTTACTTTACATTTTACCACTTTGGAAGTGTCTCTCGCGCAAACTATTCAGTTTAGAAAAAAAATGATATTAGAAACCTCAATATCATTTTTGAAGAACTATCTATAGATAACCCACACGTATGGGTTTGATGAAAAAAAAAATTGAGTTTCAGTTCTAAGTATGGGGAACCCCCAAAATTTATTGTTTTTTTCTATTTTTGTGTGAAAATCTTAATGCGGTTCACAGAATACATCTACTTACCAAGTTTCAACAGTATAGTTCTTATAGTTTCGGAAAAAGTGGCTGTGACATACGGACGGACAGACAGACATGACGAATCCATAAGGGTTCCGTTTTAGTCATTTGGCCACGGAACCCTAAAAAGGTATGACTTTTTTGTTGTACTAGTAATTGTAAAATCAACTTAATTTACACTGTTATAAAGTCGATATTCGTGTAATTGGATATAACATAAATTAGAAACTAGGATTTTAATAGACTTGTGTATATAAGTTAAATAAAATAAAGTTAGACAATTGTTGTTTAGCTGCCGTGGCACCGACGACGTATTCAATTTATCAGTTACGATTCATTTTCTTAATATCGGTAGGTCCCCCCGAAACCGTACTGAATGACATCGAAGAGTTCATGCCAAGCGAATCCGAGTCGTTGGGCGAGGAGCCACCGCGGCCCTCTGAGCCCGAGCGGGATGACCAGGATACTCTCAGCAGGAACAGCCTGGATGACGAGGTTTGTACACACATGTGCACTCTTCTAGCGTGCTGATAAGTTATACAGATATACATATTTTTTTAATATTTGGTGAAACTTCACAGACTTGACGGGAATCGATATTTTATAGCAATACAATTACTTTTTTTATAAAATCTTAATTTTAAGAAACTACGCGCGTCGCGTGATAATTTGATTGCTATATTTACTATACAGGGTGCCAGAGACATCGCCGCGCAGGCTGTTATCATGGATTCAGTATTATAAATTCCCCGCCACCCTATATTAGAAACCCATAACCATCGCGTCTGTTAAGTTTCGCCAGTTCATTTAATAAAAAGATAGGAAATGATATTCAAAGCTTTTTTCTCCACAGGAGGCAATGTCTGAAGGAACTGTTGGTTGGTGGGTCATCGGCTTGTACCTGCGGTCGGTCGGAGTATTCCTATCTATCGCCATCATACTGTCGCTGGTACTCATGCAGCTTTCACAGAACTTCACGTTCCTTTGGCTCACCTACTGGGTGAGAAATAAAACTAAAAATTCGACTTCATTGCATGATGTCGAATTAACGGCTCATCCCACGGAGACGACGTCCTTGTTGGATCATGGAGTAATTGCTATTGATAACGTGATACACACTATAATAAATACAACAGCACAATGGTTGCAAAATAACAATCCCGGAAACGAAACTGCCCCTGAAAATATCGACAATAAACAATTTACAGTATCTGAAGTAACGGCAAATATCACGCCGGTTTATACTGACAACTTCTACTTGGAAATATATTTCGCGCTGGCGGGACTCAATTTGGTATTCACAATCATGCGAGCGTTCCTGTTTGCTTATGGCGGCGTCAAGGCGGCTACCAGGATCCACAAGGTTCTACTGAAAGTCATCGTCAAAGTATGTGGTTTACTTTACTACTCACATTCATGAAGATTTCTATAAGTATCATGCTCGACTTTATCAATAATACTAATATGTATATTTCAGGCAAAAGTGAAGTTCTTCGACGTGACGCCTTTGGGCCGGATTGTAAACAGATTCTCGTCAGATACTTATACGGTGGATGATTCATTGCCTTTCATTTTAAACATTTTGCTGGCTCAATCGTTTTCTTTAGTTGGTGAGTACATTTTTAGTTCCTGGACTCTTTATTATAGTTGATCATCATAATTATAAAATAATAAAAATTACGATATTTAGGGCTAATTTTTCCAACGCCAGATAACTCTAACGGAGGCATAGTTTTGAATTTTTGACAGTTTGGAAGAACTGTCAAAAATTCAAAACTATCCTCCAACTGTTACAAAAACTGTTAAACGCCAATTTTATTCCCGTAATCAAAATTATCGGTCGATTGTAAAATCAGGCCTTAGTCAAACAAAGTTCTGTCATTATAAATCCTGCGCCCTTACACTCGTATCACACAATTCAATTAAGTATGTCCCAAGCGTCGTATATTTTTTCCATTCGTGCTCACGATAATCATGAGTTGATTATCTACCAACTTGCCTTTAACAGACCCATTTACTCACCTACAAATAAAATGCTGTTTAAAAAGCTTTATTACTTAAAACATTTATTTCAACAACAATGACTAAACCATTCTTGAAAACAGAAATGTATTAACCCTATACTAGACCATCAGAGTGAGTTAGTATTTTTGAAAATGAAGAAATATGATAGTAAATGAATCGGTTCCCTCCTAGGAGCGATAGTGGTGACGCTGTACGGTCTGCCGTGGCTAGTCGTGGGCGTTGTGCCTCTGGCGTTCATCTACTACCGGCTGCAGCGGCGGTACCGCGTCACGTCGCGCCAGCTCAAGCGGCTGCAGAGCGTCACGATGTCGCCCGTCTACACGCACTTCAACGACACGCTCGATGGTTAGTACAGTCACAGCTAAATATAATATGTTCGTCACCTTAAGGCGAAAGCGTCAGGGTAGCCCTCAAAATTCAGAATTCTAACGTTTTTTGCAATTTGCAGGTCAGTATCAAATTGTATGTTGATCTAAATATAATTCGTAGCCGCACGTAACAAATATGTATTTATAGAATTATAATGATAAAAATCATGAATACATCTCTCTAAGTTCTATTAGCCTATTGAATGGCTATGATTTACGTTCAGACGCCAGCAGGTCAAGCTACCCGAAACGGTCAAATTTTCCCAATCAACCTTGAACCTTAATGCTTTAGCGATAAGTTGAAAATCTATTAAAGAAATTTGGCAGATTGTAGTAGCTTGCTGTGTTGGCGTCTGTACATCTTGTTGCTTAGATGTTTGAAATAATCACTCTGAAAATTTAAAGTAATCAAGCGGCATGTAGCGGTATCTACAACGCCACATGCGAACAACGCGTCATACTGACGTCACGCATATCCTGCATCTCGCAAGCAGAGTTTACCGCGCAGTTCGCATAGATACAATTTCCCAATATCAATCGTTGGGCAATTGCCCGCCAGACATAACACCCGTCTGGTCGGAGGATCCTCCATTTTCTATGGAGGATGAGTGAACTTTACACCCTGTTCCTCATACCTCCAAATATGCAATAAGATGGCTGCAAGTTATAAAAATATGGATGGCACATGATCAACTTAGAGCGTTAATGGCGCCGATTCCCTTGTCTACAAACTAAACTAAATTTAAGTTCAGTGCATCTTTTTCTCTCTATCTCATTAAGAAAAGGACAGAAGATAAAATATTAGTTTAGTCCTGTCAAATTAAGATACTCCATAGACAGTTTAGACGTGATTATAAACACGGCGACTTAAAATACTTCAATTTACGTCAGGCGCTGACTAATTTGACAGGACTAAACTAATATTTATCTTCTGTCCTTTTCTTAATGAAATAGAAAGAAAAAGATGCACTGACTTAAATTTAGTTTAGTCGGTGAACAAGGGAATCGGCGCCACTATCTTGGAACCAAGACATTTTATGGGGTTTTGTCTTAGTAGGTATGTTTTCTGTTTGCATTGATGTCAGCCATCATATAGGTTACATGAGTGGCCGCCATTTTGGAATATAATCAAAATAGTGGACAGGTAGGTATGCCACGGACCTTCAAAGCCCTTTGCCAAAGGTGTAAACAATATATGGCCGCTCGAAATATTTTTAACCTACTTCAAAAAAAGGAGGAGGTACCTAATTCGGTTGAATATTTTTTTTTAATGTTTGTTACCTCAGATCTCCGTTATTTATAAGCTGACTTGCAAAATTCTTTTTTATTTGGTTTTTTTGCTGACTGTACGTTTCTCAAAATCTGTGAATGTAGATTTAAATGTCTCAAAAAGTGGTGGACTGTCTCCTAAGGGGCCACTTGCACGTTTAGTCGGGTTAAATGAAAGAATGTACGTTTCACAGGGAAAATAATAAAGCTTCCGAAAAACAAATTAACTTCCAGCGATCTGTGATTGACTGTAATACTAACTAAGCTGGGTTAAAATGAATTACCGAAATGTTAATACAAAATTAACCGACAAAAAATGTTGTATTTAACAAACAAACATTATTCAGATTATAATTCTACGAAAAATATTCTATAGATTTCGGTAAAACGCAATTTAAGCTGGTGGAAAAATATAACGTCAGTAAATATTGTATTAATTTTTTGTAATTTTCAGCATTTTATTCGGTTGTTTCTTTATTTGTATTCGCTTACAAGTTGTCGAAAAGTTAGTATTTAAAGCAGTAAATTTCATATTTTGAGTATGCTCATATGTTAATTTTTTTTCGGAGCTTTTATTACTACCTGTTTCACAGCTGCTTAGGTGGCTGTCAGACCGCGATCGATCGACGAAATCGTGACGTATTTTGAGGTGAAGATCGACTACGGTCTGGTTGCTGAGGCGCATTTAATAGGTCAGCACACATGACTGTGTAGGTCACGACACGGTGCGCGCGCTGGGCGCGGGCGGCGCGTGGGTGTCGCGCGGCGCGGAGCAGGTGGAGGCGTGGCAGCGCGCCGCCCTCAGCGCGGCCGGCGCGGCGCAGTGGCTGGCGCTGCGCCTGCAGGCCGCCGCCGCCGCCGTCGTGGCCGCCGCCGCGCTGCTCGCCGTGCTGCAGCGCACGCTGCACGCCGCCGACCCCGGTGAGTACAGTGTGTAGTCACGACACGCTGAGCGCGGCGCAGTGGCTGGCGCTGCGCCTGCAGGCCGCCGCCGCCGCCGTCGTGGCCGCCGCCGCGCTGCTCGCCGTGCTGCAGCGCACGCTGCACGCCGCCGACCCCGGTGAGTACAGTGTGTAGTCACGACACGCTGAGCGCGGCGCAGTGGCTGGCGCTGCGCCTGCAGGCCGCCGCCGCCGCCGTCGTGGCCGCCGCCGCGCTGCTCGCCGTGCTGCAGCGCTCGCTGCACGCCGCCGACCCCGGTGAGTACAGTGTGTAGTCACGACACGCTGAGCGCGGCGCAGTGGCTGGCGCTGCGCCTGCAGGCCGCCGCCGCCGCCGTCGTGGCCGCCGCCGCGCTGCTCGCCGTGCTGCAGCGCTCGCTGCACGCCGCCGACCCCGGTGAGTACAGTGTGTAGTCACGACACGCTGAGCGCGGCGCAGTTTTGAAAATTCAATATGGCAACTACTGGACGCCATATTGTGAAAATGAAAAAAATGAAAGTCAACAAACTATGTCAAGTGGGGTATCATTGAATAGGTATTTAAAATCATTTTTAGTTTCCTCTTAACATTTTTCGATTCGACTGACCGCTTAGGATCTATATCGATTTAAAGTTGCGTAACAACCATTCTCAGATATAGGTTTTATTTATTTATTTTATTTTCGAAAGTTGTTAAATAACATCACAACACAGGAACATAACAACTGAACAGTCGGGATCCATTGAAAAATTTGATTGGCTGTCGAATAATGGATCCCGACTGTTCAGTTGTTATGTTTCATTAGTAGAATATATTTTATTTTCTTCAATAGTATTCATTCAATAATATATTATAGAATTCTCATCATCTAAGTGCTTGTTTTTTCTTTTCAGTTTTTTTTATTATGTACAGTCACGAGCACCAATATGTCAACATTTAGCAACTTTCAATTGCAATTTTTTCATGAAATAACGAATGCAACGTTGAAATACGATACATTATATAAACCTATTGGTTCGAAAATGCTATGTTAGAAACAACGTAAAATTTCATTGAAAAATAAAGGAGTAAATCGCTTTTTAATAAAGCCGAGTGTATACATACTTTTGCTCGTGACTGTACGTAGTAGCTTGGTTCACTTTTTATGCAGTCGGGTTTTTTAATTTTTTTTTAGTATACGTTGAACATATAGGTATAGTAGGTACTAATATAGGCGTTCCTGCGATAACATTCACGCGTATCTTTACATATTTTAATTGAATTCGCTTTCATGTTTGTCTGTGTGACCGCATTGTTCTAAACTAAGCAACGGATTTTGATGCGGTTTTCATAAAAATTTTGAGATATTCCGGAAGGCGATTAATATTTAACTGAGGATTTTCTCCAAGGATGCATAATTATGTCTATTTTTGAGTCATGATTTGCTCAACCCATTCAGCAGTCTTAGTCATATTGAAGCGTGTCATCTAAATGCTTACCAAACGCAGGTCTCATCGGTCTCGCCATATCGTACGCGTTGTCGATGACGTCCATGCTGAGCAACCTTCTGAACTCCTTCACCGAGACCGAGCGCGAGATGATCGCTGTGGAGCGCGTCGGCGAATACATCAAGAAGGTATGCTGTTTGGAATGTGATAAATAAAACACGAACCACAACAAATTTTCCTCTGTCAAACAAATTATAATGTATTTTGGCACTTTTACAGGTGGAGAGCGAAACCATTGACGGTGACCCACCTCCATACGGCTGGCCCTCGCAGGGCGTCATAGAGTTCGATGATGTTTGCCTAAAATATAGGTACTTAACTCTTTTACAAGCAAGTGGACTTGTTACAATGTGGTTCCGACACTTATTTTTTCCTTTCCCTTTTGTAGCGGTCGGGAGAATGCTGCGATGGCGTTGAACGGCGTGTCATTCTCGACGCACCCGGGCGAGAAGCTCGGCGTGGTGGGCCGCACCGGCGCCGGCAAGAGCTCGCTGCTCACTGCGCTGCTGCGCCTAGCGCCGCTCACGCGCGGCCGTCTGCTGCTCGACGGCGTCGACATCTCCACGCTGCATTTACATGCACTCAGGTAACAATAGCTCGCTGTGAGCAGCACCATAGGCTCCAAAACTCTCCATATTGATACCCAAGATTCAGATTTGCCTAGCTTGGGGCCAATGTAAAACTCACTGTAAACATTTCGGCAATACATTTTCTTGAGAAAATGCTGAACCACAACAGGTCCCGTATCGGCGTGATCCCACAAGAGCCGTTCATATTCGCGGGGAGCATCCGCGAGAACGTGGACCCTCTGCGCCAGTACCTGGACGCCGAGGTGTGGCGCGCGCTGGACGCGTGCGGCGCGCGCGAGCTGGTGTGCGCGCGCGGCGGGCTGGGCGCGCCCGCGCGGGCCGCGCAGCTGGCGCGCGGCCACGCGCAGCTGCTGTGCGTCGTGCGGGCGCTGCTGCACCGACCTAAGGTACACAACACTTGCCGATGATACAAATATACATAAACTCGCATTTCCATAGTTGCTCTTTGCTCGCGTAAAATACAATTTGACTTATTCTGAAGCCCCGTGCTGTAGATTTTTTGGTCGATTGCAGTTGAGACTGCAGCGCGTTCAGGGGATTCCCGCAGCTCTTATACCCGCCTCGCATCCAGGAGATTTCCGTGATCAGCTGCAGGAAACCGGTTATGATTAGTTCAGCTACTGCTTAAATAGGAAGGCATATTGTAACCGTGCACTCTAATTGCGTAACACACTTTTAATCGCAAACCGGAAGGTTTTGAAATAAACTGCTAATTGCTTCATATGTTTGAAAAGCTCTTCTGCTCAACAACGTAAATAACGCTGTGAATGTTGTTGAACTGTCAAAAGGAAAAACATTGCCAATTTAAGTGTGTTACGCAATTTCCCCGCTGTTCCGATGATCGGCTACATTACGAGTCTCGATGTTTAGATCCTGCTGGTGGACGAGGCGACTGCTAACCTGGACCCTGAAGCAGAGCGCTTGATCTTGGACGCGATCCGCTGCTCGTTCGGCGGCTCCACCGTGGTGTTCGTGGCGCACCGCCTGGCCGGCGTGCTGGAGTGCGCGCGCGTGCTGGTGCTGGGCGCGGGCCAGGTGCTGGAGCTGCATGCGCCCGACGACGCGCTCGCCGACCACTCCTCGCATCTCTACAGTCTCGTGTACGGGTCCTAGACCTTCATCGTCCCGACGTGTTCTATCGTGAACAACCTATCAAGCTTCGATTAAAGCGAAAGCGCTAGGGTAGTCTGCGAAATTCAAATTTCCTTAGGTTTTTTTTTGTAATTTACAGGTCAGTATTCGGTTTTATGTTGATTATAACTCTCTCAAGTCTCGAGTTACCCTATTGAATGAATTTTTCGTCAAATCATGACTTTTAAAGCCAATTCTAACTCGGAGAATTGTGTTGACGACTGTAATGATTATAATCCTGTACATAAATAATTGTTTGTGGTCGCGAACCATATTTTGATCAACATACAACCTGACGCTGACCTGCAAATTGCAAAAAAAAGATGCAACCTTGACTCCATTCAAATACTGGCTAGTCGCATTAGTAAGACTGAAAGCCGATCATAAAATTTATTATTATACTTTGACTGTCGTAGAGCTTATGATTGCAATTTTTTACTTACGTCATGCATTTACCCAAATGCTAGTTTGATAGAAAAAAAATAAACTTCTTTAATGTAAAACTTCTTCTTGGATGAATTAATGTTTTCTTTTTGAAATGCTGTAAATTTTAAGTCAAAAATTGTTTTGTGATTGCTCATTTTGTTACAAGATTAGACTATTTAAATGAATGCTGGCAAACTTGAACCATGATAGCATTTACGTGGGCTATTTTTAACGTCGTCAAGTAAGTTAAGTTAAAAAAAACGAAATGAGTCGAGTGGAGTAGAATGAGTAACAACTTAAAAATAAGTAGCACATTCCTATTATTTTTCGATATCCGATAAAAAAGTCTTCTACGTGACACAAAATCAGGTTTAAGTTTGCGTAGATTCCTTATAATATGGTAAAAAATAATAAAGCGATCAATATGTTTTGTATCGTTTGGTATGTAAGTGGTATTTATTACAATAAATGCCAATGTGTTACTATTTCTTATGAACTGACATTTTTGTTAATACTGTTGAGTAGTTCTAGACTGAAAGATTAGTCCAGTCGCAAAGGCAATGATAAGTCTTGTGATTAATGGTTTTGATTTCAAGAAAGTATTAGTGTTGTTCTAGGTGTACAATAAAAAATAGTATTTTCGATTATAGATACATTGTAGCCCTAAGGAACGCCTTCTAATGAATGCGTCACTGCAACACACGCAATGAAAATATTGTTTTAGATATCTGTACCGCTACAACCTAGGCGACTAGTGACCGCCATGAGTCTTTTATTAGTCATAAGCTGCGTTCGATAAATAACATTCTTGTGATATACAACCTGCATGCTATATGCTTGTCCATCAAAGCGTTTTATGCACGTATATTTCATGCAAAAAGGCGCCCAGACTGCAATAATTATGGACCTCCCGAGTATTATGCGTAAAATACACGCATGGAATGTGTTGGCTTTCAGAATCTCGGATGCGCGCATAACGCTTAACTGGACAGGCTACAAAGTAAAGCCCGAGTGGCCGCATGTTGCGACTAAACGTTAGTCGCCAGTTGTTTGTTTTTTTCTGAAGGAAATGCATAACACGTAAAAGCAGGAGACTTGCTGCACTAGTGGCCTAGTTTATGACGACTATAAATAAATATAAGATATCATTTTAGGTAAGATATGAAAAATGTATTTTCGTCGTATGTTTAAACCATATCAGAATATCGATTTCCTTTTTTTTTTAAATATGAAACAAAGTCGATTCTTGTGATATTGTAAATTATTTTGAAAGTAGGTATGCGTAGTTTTCGCATTTATTAAAATGAATGAACCATCTTCGTGGTAGAAAACGCTTAATCGTATAGTTTTGTTTTCTATGAGGCTGATTTTTCCAACGCCAGATAATATTATCCGAGGAATAATTTTGAATTTTTGACAGTTCTTCCATACAAAATTTGTCAGATGTCAACTTTATTCCACGAATAAAAATTAACTGTCGATTGAAAAATCAGCCCTTCAAAATGTTTCTGAAAGGATTACCTTTTGTTTTTTTTTTGGTCGCACTATTTGTAAATTCATGGTAAATTCGAAAATTACGTATGTCCAAAGATAATTAATTCTGTAAGTAAATATTTTTGTAACATTAAAATATTCCATCATGCTAACAATTTTTTTATTTATTTTCCTTTTTCCTAGTAGGTCTAACAATTTAATTCTGACAGTAGATTAATCACTGTCCTGTCCTTTTACAGTGTTAGTTTACCTCTGACAGCTGCAATCTAACAGCAACCTTATAACATCAGGAATAAAGATCACTGTGATATTATTGACAGTGGTGCAAAATCAGGGGTAAAATAACTGTGAACGGACATCAAAATCTGTTTTAGATGCACTAGCGGACAAAGGCCGGGTGCGGTCCGCCTGGGGGGCCCAAAACTTCACAAATACTTTTAAATCCAATTTAAAATAAGACCATTTTCGGCAAGTGAAAGGCAGTTTGTAGTTGGGGGCTCCCTACGCATGCTAAATATAATAAACGTAGAGTGCAAAAATGTTCGTACTCGCTACCCTATTTATTCTCGGACTTCTCAGCGTTAGTCGAAAAAGTAACTCCCTAGTTATAGTAACCGGCATGAGTCGTCGTGAGCACAAACTGACACCTCAGACACCTGCGCAGTAGTTCATTTTTCGGTCTCTTTGGGGAATGAAGAAGGCGGGGGGCACCGAGGCTGCACGCGATTGGTTCGTCTGTCGATGCTCGTCGTCTATTGGACTCTCACGTGTCATTCGGCTACTGTACACTTTCGTGCAATTTTAGTGACTCACGTTTTTAATTTTGAAATAGATATTTTTGTTAATTCGTATTTGTTAAGTCAAAGTAACGGTTAAATTTGTTTCTTCACTATTTTAGCAGTTACTTGAACGAAGAAAACATATGCCGTAGTATCAGTAAAGGTCAAGTATAAGTTAATACTTTGACTGATTGTGTTGATGAAGAAACTGGCCGTAAGTCACAAAGGCCTACAACATTACTGTATCAAAATAAAATTTCAAGTACCACTAATATTTTAATTATAGTTTGCGTAAGTAGCTATCAATAATTTGAGCAAAAGCGGTATTAAATAAATTTGGTCGAAAGTGTACCTGCGCGAGCTTGCCCCCACTACTGCCCATCTGTGCTCACGACTCGTGCCAGTCATTATACGAGGGTCATTCAATAAATACTTACCCTACAAAAAGTAAACGAAAATTTTGGAAAAGTGGCAATTTATTTTTCAACATAGTCTCCTTTTAGTTCGATACACTTAGCCCAGCGATGCTCCAACTTTTTTAACCCGTCCGAAAAATAGTTTTTTGTCATACTCTGCAAAATAGGCCTCCGTGGCGGCGATGACCTCCTCATTTGATCCATATCTATTCCCGGCGAGAGATTTTTTCAGATTAGGAAACAGAAAGAAGTCACAAGGGGCCAAATCTGGAGAATACGGTGGATGGGGCAGCAATTCGACCAATTTGGCCATGGCAACGGCAGACGTGTGAACCGGTGCGTTGTTGTGGTGAAACAGCACTTTTTTCTTCGCCAGATGGGGTCGTTTTTTCTTTAGTTCGGCGTCGAATCGGCCCAATAAATCGGCATAGTAAAGCCCTGTAATTGTTTTACCCTTCTCGAGGTAATCGATGTAGATCACACCTTGTGAATCCCAGAAAACGGTGGCCATAACTTTTCCGGCCGATTTTACAGTTTTCGCCTTCTTTGGAGCACGTTCCCCGGTCTGGATCCATTGTTTTGATTGCTCCTTGGTCTCTGGTGTGTACCAGTGGATCCAGGTTTCATCGACGGTCACAAAACGACGCAAAAACTCCGCTGGATTCCGCTTAAACAGCGCCAAACACGTCTCCGATGTGGTCTCACGGTTTCACTTGTTTTCCGGTGTGAGTAAACGCGGCACCCATCGCGCCGACAGCTTTCTCATGCCGAGTTCCTCGTGAAGAATATGATGCACTGTTCCTTCTGAAATGCCTACAGTCTCAGCTAGCTCCCGAAGCTTCAATCGGCGATCTGCCAATACGAGATCATGGATTTTTATAATGTTTTCCTCCGTAGCAGCTGTTTTCGGTGCACCTGGACGTGGTTCATCAAAAACCGACGTACGGCCACGTGCAAACTCGTTGAACCAATTCTTGACGGTGGCCATCGATGGAGAATAGTATTATTATTTTCCTATTTCTGTATCTGTACCGGTCAAAAGAAAACCTAACCTTTTCGACGCAGCGTTCTACATATTTCGAGGTTCCCTGGGTGGGGGGTCCCCATTTAGTTTTGCCGCCCCGGGCGCCCGGGCCCCATACAGGTTTAGTTCGCCACTGCGTAGACGGAAGATTTTGAAGTCGCTGCGTGTGTACCTAGCATTATTTTCGAATATTGCTTTATGTATATGTTAAATAGAGAGCGTAGCTGGGCCACACGCAAGAACTTTAGTTGCCGGTGACTCACTGACGATTTTGAAATCTCCCGTCTACACACAGATTTTGATAATCGCTAGCGACAACTTGTTAAAGTGGTTTGTGGACATGAAATTTTGAAATCTCATGTGAATAAAGTAGCTGCCGGTGTCCTAGCATAAGAATCGTAGCAACGCCTCCGCGTCCTACCTTAGACTAGCGATGGGCCGAGTCGACTTTTTGGTAACTCGAGTAACTCGAGCTGACTCGCTTACCAACTCGGGTTGCAACTCGAGTTGACTCGAGTCAGTCTGCCCTAAGGTCCGCCGCGCCGCCGCGTCGTCCGTCCGAGTCAGTACCTAAATGCTCAACTCGGTCCATCATTCCGCGGGTTGCTAGTGTACTACGTTCACGGTTCACCGGGTCGGGTCCGGCGGGCTGAGTGGCGTCGAGTCAATGGTAGTCAAATAAAATTGAGCCCGTTCAAAAATTAGACGTTTATTATTATAAAAAGTATTTACAAACATCACATCACAAAACGAACTACTTATGTAGCGCAAAAGAATGGTAACATTTTTACCTAGTAAAATATAAAATTACGTTTGGTATTTGGTCATCTATCTATCAACTAACACATACATCAATAAAACTGCAACAAAACAATACAAAACGAACGAAGTAACAATAACAAAAAAGTAAACAAAACCAACAAGTTGGCTTTCTACATAATTATTTTAAGTGAAAACTCTCTCATCAGTTCTGTCCGACTAACCGTCTGATAAGAAACCAACAACGAGAACTATCTCTTTCACTCGCGGCTCGGACGTTCGGTCGTCGGGTTGATTCGGGCTCGCTCGGAGTCGTTCGGGCCTCGGACCGAGTTGAGTTGACCGGGTTGACCCGGAGGGAGAGCGACTCGCGGGCTGCCAACCCACCGCACCGCCCGCCGCGCGCTCTCCGGATCAACTCGGTTTGCAGATATTTTGACTCGGGTTGACTCGCTTACGGTCTGACCCGAGTTACTCGAGTTAGATAACTCGAGTCGCCCATCGCTACCTTAGACCATTAATTAACCTATTTCCAACTGACAGTCTGTTTCTGCTTAGTGCTTACTAATTCCATGAGTTGTGTTAGCTAAGAGTTGTGTATTGCATTTGACAAAATTGTCAATGTCATTGTCATCGTGTTGTCATTAGTGCTGCTTGTCAGTCAGTAATGTCGTAGAAGATACGAAATAATTTGAGGTTGTTTTTATTCTTTATTTATATTACAATTTACCTTTATTTTTATACAAATATGCCGCCAGAGTTGTCATGGTTAAAAGTTTTCACAATTTGCGTGCCATAAATTTAGTGGTGTTGAGAGAGCAAAAACAGCTTTCATGATGGACAACGTAACAGAAAAATTGTTTCAATGTTTTGGACATCGCAAGTTCAAAAGTGAACTTCAAGAGCGTGCGATTAGGGCAATTGCAAGAGGTAAGGAATGCAGATTTAACTTAGTAAAATCAATGATGTTAGTGTGCTTGAGTGCGTATAATAAAAATCGTACTTGCAAAATTTTTGGAAACAGCAATCGCAATTTGCGACATCCTAAAGTGGTTGTACTTATAATATATACCAATTTACAGATTTTACAGAAATAGCCACCGAAGTTCTAGCTAGAATAAAGATCTACGCTCCATTTATAATAGACAAAACTGGCTTATCCAGACACAAATATCTTTTGAACCATTAGTAATGATTCGCATCCCTGCTGGGAAGGCAACACATTTCTGTTTCTTTATGGGTCTTATTTGTCAAATAATGAAGTTTAATAATTGTTTAGGACCCTTGAAATTAATATTTTGATATCAGGGATACTTTTCGTCTCTATCCAACTTACATGATTTCAGGTGTTCATGATGTATATGTATCAATGCCAACGGGCTCTGGCAAGTCTCTATGCTTCCAGCTGCCAGCAATGTTGCAAGACAACAAAGTTGCAATTGTATTCTCTCCACTATTGGCTCTTATCAAAGACCAAATTGATCACCTCTCTAAAATAAAAGTAAATGCAGAGTCTATTAACTCTAAAATGACATCAAAAGACAGAGAGAGAGTTCTTAATGATTTAAGAAGCATGAAACCAAGCACTCGATTTTTATATGTAACACCTGAACAGGCTGCTACTGGCACATTTAAATCTCTTATGGAGCATCTGGTCAAATACAAGAAAGTTTCTTATGTAGTTGTGGACGAAGCACATTGTGTAAGTGAGTGGGGCCATGACTTCAGGCCCGATTATTTGAAGTTAGGTAATCTCAGAGAACAGTATAAAAGTATACCATGGGTTGCCCTTACGGCCACCGCAAGTGCAGACGTGGCCAAAGATATTCTGTCTAATCTCAAGCTGTTGCTACCTGTGGCACAATACAAAACACCAAGTTTCAGAAGAAATTTATTTTATGATGTAATGTATCAAAACTGTATAGAGGATGAAGTGGGCCATTTAATGGAATTCTTAAAAAAAAGCCTAAAAGAGGATGAAAATGTGAAACCAGTTAGTATTTATATTATTTTATCAGAATTGGCACATGTTTTCAAATTATTCTATAAATATTGAACTGTACTTATACCATATTTCAGAAAGATAAAAATGCTGTTATTGTTTATTGTCGAACACGAGAACAAACTGAAGATTTAGCTCACATGTTATCCAAAAGGGGTCTAGTGTCTTTAGCTTATCATGGAGGTATGCTTTGCAAATGCTTATAAAATAATTACTAAATGTATGTGTGTGATATTTTTATTTACTAAACTGTCTTATTTGTCATGTAGGTGGCTTGCATTTTTTTTTTGTTGTTGAATTTATTGAAACTGTAAAAAGAATAGTGTTTTCTAGTTCTACTGTTATTTCAGGTATGAAGTCAGGCGACCGCATATCAGTACAGGAGAAGTGGTCGCGTGGTGAAGTACCGTGCGTGTGTGCGACTGTGTCGTTCGGAATGGGCGTGGACAAGGCGAGCGTGCGCGCCGTCGCGCACTGGGGTATCGCACAAAATGTCGCCGCCTACTATCAAGTTAGAACACCTCAAAATTCTTATATATTTTCTCTAAATAGTAAACAAATAGATTATTGCTTTTTTACGTTAAATACTGACATCTGTAAACAGTTTCTTTTCAGTTAACTTTTTAATTAGGGACTTTATGACCGCAATGCGTATGACAGTCCCGTCGTACTCCTGTTAACAGTTGTTTATACTGTAAAACTTACTTTATGCTAGCCAACCCTTGACGAAGCCACTTCATGCCGCCCGAGTTCAAGTGTGTGGGAAGCTGTTGAATGTTTTATATTAAATCCAAAACTATCATTTTAAAACAGGAATCTGGTAGAGCTGGTCGTGACGGCAAGCCAGCTTTTTGTCGTATTTACTACTGCCGCAGTGAACGCAATGCTGTTGACTTTCTACTGAAAACGGAAGTAGGTCGAGCAAAAACACCAGAGCAAAAAAATCGGTGTAAAACGGCCTACAAGAGCTTTGGAGTTATGGTGAAATACTGTGAAGATATCAAGTAAGTTTTTAACACATTAACAACCAATCAATGTACCTACCACTTTTACCTTCTGGAATAAATTATCTAAAAACTGTATCAAAATACGTGGCGTAGTTTAGATGAACAAAGCGGATATACTGACAGATTTGTATTTATATATGTATGTATACCTAGTTTAATTTAGAAAAAAAGTAACAGGAGGTTGTCCTCAGATGCCGCCATAAAGTGTTCGCCGAATATTTCGGCGAGGAGATACCGAAGTGCGACGCACGCTGCGACGTGTGCGCGGACGAGCGCAGCGTGCGGCGCGCGCTGGAGCAGCACCAGCGCCGCGCCGGGGCCGCGCAGCTGCGGGCCGGCGGGCTCGTGGTGCACCAGGACGTGGCCGACCTGTACGGGGAGGGCCGGCAGGGACAGAAGAAGTTAGTGCCTTTTCATATTCATTCAAATTCATTTATTTAACTTACCTACACATCGTTTTTAAACATACTAATACCATAGTATAAAATTCTAACTAACAGAAAACTTAGATAGATTTAACAGATTTTTTTCTTTTATCTTGGTGACCCAAACACAACACAAAGTTAATACTTAATGTAATTGGTTCTCCTAGCGCAAGATTGTAATTCGTGTATCTTATCAGCCGCCACTAGGGAACGCATTCTCGACCTCGCGAGATCTCGAGGCATTTTTCGAGATTCAACGTCGTGGCAAGACGTTCGGGATCTCGACCGCATTGGTGAGATTACGAACGTGATTTCGGGACTGAATGCGCGCGCCTTGGCACTCGATATCAGTCGGTGTCGTTTAATGATCAAGAAGACTTACAGTTTTATGCTAATCATCCGTTCTTTATGATCCGCGACTCAAATAAACACAATGTGGTTCGTGACTCTAGTCGCGGCCGCTGCAATCCGAATGCTCTGCAGTAGCAGCAGTCAACCGCAACTGCCGGGTCGTGCCCGCCAAGATCCAAATGGTACGTATAGGTACCTTAACTGGCTTAACTAAATATGTTTTATTAACATTGCAGGGAGTCTGAGTCATATTACGGAGGTGGAGATGACAGCGACGGCTCAGATGAAGAAGCTAACCGGCGTCGTATTGCACAGGAAACGAAATCTCTCATTATGCAAGAGTTTGCCAATAGGAAAAAACGCACAGAAGACAAGAAAGCAACTAATGAGGCTGAATCTGCTAAACATTCAAAATGCAAAGCGGCTGAAAGTACCGGCAATAAGGTAAATCTTGAAGATGTATAAATATTCCTTTGATTGCCAGAAGAATCAGGCAATACAATAAAGATAACATTATTAAGTATTTAAATATATATAAACACCATAATAAAACCATGCATTATGCTAAAATGGAAGACTCGCTGCCGCGGACGACTCATAGCTATCGCTTTTTTGCTGCCACCATTATTTTTTAAACGTCATACCTAAGCACTACTAAAAGAATATACTCAATAATGTTGCAGCCGTACATTGCCGGGGAAGTATGGAATTAGGAGCGCCTTTATGTTTTTATGATAATAGCAACCAATGATTGATTTTGAATTTCTGCGTTACTAAAATGTAATTTCACCAAAAAAAAAAATACAATCATATATTTTATTTTAGGTAAACGGATTATCAGTAGCAAGCCGTGATGGCTATCTCACGTTACTCACTGATGCCCTAAATAACAACTTTCAAACCACGAAGGAAATTGACCATTTTGAGAAGCCGTTGTCGAGACACAACATAGAACAGTGCGCTATAGAATTGGAATACGAGGCATTTTCCGGTAGCACGGTTATCAGTTTGTATAGGCGAGCGATGTCCAAATTGGTGAGACTTTATTTTTATTCTCCGAAACATTAATCTAGTAATGTAGGTACTACTTACATACAATATTTAATAAAAATGTTTTTACTAACACAAAACAACAGATTTCAGCCGTTAAAGCGTGTAAGGATCAAGTTTATCCACAGTTAAAAAATTTTGATCACAAGAAAAGCAACACACTGAATGAATTCGTTAAAGAATATGAGCAACAAAGAAGCAAAAACGTCAATGGTTTTATTACAGCATCACAATTAGGTAAGTGTGAATGATAAGGTGTTTCGGTGGGTACCAACTGGTGTCAGCACGCCTGGTAAGAGATGTCTACAGTCCTTTCAAAGTTAATATACCGCTGATTTTGCATCACAATGATCTTTATTTTCGTTGCCATAAAGTAGTTTTCAAAAGTAAAATAACTGTGAAACGACTGGAGAGCTCAGCTTGCTAGAATGGCGAATGTGGCAAAGTCTATTATAGTGTTCCCATAAAAAAGTGCCGTTCCATTGCACCTACCCCACCCCGATATCGCCTTTCTAAAAAGCTCAGCTGGCCCGACCACAATATGATAAAATGAATTATCCTCATGATGACATTATTACTCATTGTTTTTTTCATAAAGATATCGACATGAAAAACGAAGCACGACAGTTATCCAAAGCTGACAAAGAAACAAAAAGAAAAGCAAATTCTTTCAGGAGGGACCCATTAACACAAACGAAACTAAAAAGCTTTTTTAAAAAATCATCAGAGTCGTCTCCTGATAATAATCCACAAGAAAGTGACGATGACAGTAATGGTCTTGTTATTGATGAAAATAACGAAGGCAGCAAAAGTAGTGACAACAACGACTGTCACGTAAATAGTAATGATACTACGCTCAAATTAAAAGATATAAATGATGAAGTTATGAATACTGATGAAGATACTCAAACTGTGGATGACCATGCAGAGTCTGCAGATAGCATTAGCAAATACACATCTGGTAAAGGATCGAAAACATTTGTTATAAATATAACATTACAAGGTATACCGAATAAACATAAAAAACACGTTGACAATGAACAAGATATTGAAAATAAGGAAAAGCTAAATGATAAAACTACAGTGAAAGATAATGTAGATCGGAAATTACACAAAGACAAACCTCCTTCAAAACGGAAAATCAAAGCTCTCTTTGGAGAATCTTCCGATAGCGATGGCGAAACTAGACCATCTAAAAAAATAAAAAAAAGCAATCGTGATAAAACTGATCACAAAAAGAAACACTCCAAGAAAAATAGTTCCAAAGAATCTAACAAACAAAACCATAAAAGACACGAAACTTCAACGGAATCGACATCTTTATTTGGTCAGTCAGATGATGAATCTGAAAAAGAATTAGTGATTGATGATGGCAGTGATTTGACGATAAACAAAAGTGCTGAAAAAACTTTGATACTTAGTGACATTAAAGATGATCAAGTCAATAAAAAAACGATTGATTCAGACGAAATGAAAAACGACAATGACGCGTCTTTTGAAGAAAAAAAATCCAACTGTTCTTTAGACCATTTGGAAAGTGATGACGCAAATTTCAACAAAGCTCGTAAATTAAGTCTAGAAGCTGACGCTGTTTTGCAAAAACTACAAATGTTTAAAGATCTGCCTTTCGAACCTGCACCTCCTGAAATCTTGCCTGATGTCGAGCAAATCGAAGCACTAGTAACCATAAAGTCTTCTCCTACACCATCTAAACAGAAGGAAAAAGATAAGAATTTATCAAAACGTAAACTTAGCTTAAGTAAAAAAATAAAGGATGAACGAAAGACAAAAGAAGGAAAACACGAAAAACATAAAACAGATAAACACCATCGTAAAGAAAGCAAACATAAGAGCAAAAGCGAAGCGAATATAAAGAAGGAACCTACAGTAAAGAAAGCAGAAAAAGTGGATCTAGCTGGACTAGTAGTTAAACTACTCATGCCGTACTACAAAAAGAAAAAAATAAGCAGTCGTGACCTGTTTAAGACTACTGCTCGACATATTGTTCATCAACTGCTAGCTATACAGGTTACGGGTAAGTTACTCGTAGAACAGATTTTTTCCATCAAATCGATCCAAATCCTTCAGTGTAAATTAATTTACTTTTAGAATGACTAGTGCTATTGAATTTTTTTCCGAAAGTATGTACATACATCGGAATCTAAATTAGGGAATCACAGTTTACATTCTTCAATCGAGATTAATGCTTGAGCACTGGTTTAAAGCTACGGTTATCTACCAGAGCGGTGGCCGCACATATCGGCGGTAGTGATGGCTGTCATGAAAATGTTGACAGCGGCCAAGATTTATATCTTTAGATTCAACCGCAAATCGCGTCAAAAGGTAGTCGTGTTTCTGTTTCGTTTTGACACCTCTGACAGACACAGTGATTGACTTGATTGTCACGGAAACGCTATTTAATCATGTGTGAGCTCACTATACCTACTCAATATGGACACTTTCGTAACTAAGTACGGGCAGAACAAATCTAGCAATTTAAATCTTTGGGCAGTGGGGTTTGACTTTACAGTGTCAAAAACGCTCTCTAGGAAAATGCCCAACTTTCTTTCATAAATAACGTTTCAGTGACGTTATTCGCAGAAGCTATATGGCGGCCACCGCTCTTCTAGGAAACCGTACCTTAAGATACAGCCCTAAAACTTTTAACTATGTGGCAAATTTCTCTCTATCTGATGTCTTTTAATGCATAGGCCTTCCTTCAGGCTTTTCCATAGCTCTCGGTGTTTTTCTCCTCCATATCCGGGAGGGATACCGGGACCAGGACCGGGTTAATTACATAGTTGGTTACCTGTAAAAGTTTATCCAGGTACTTTGTTAGGACCATCTTTTTTAGCAAACAACAATACTTTTTTCGTACCTGTACGTACCCTTCTCTACAATATAATTGTTAATGGATCAATATGAAATTGATTTCTCTTTTTTTTTCAGAAGAAGCAGCTATTGACTTGTTGTTAAAGAAAACGTTTGGTAAAGAATTAAAAATAGAAAATGAGAGTGATTTAGCAGTTAAGTTAAATTTGAGCAATGTTGTATAATTTATTAAGTTTTAAAGTCTTATTAATAATATTGTTATTCTTGTACACACGCATAATTAATTAAACGAAATGGAAAGTTTCAAATTTACTTTGGTTGCTTCGAAGCCGAATCGGGAAGTATCGGAACACTAAAAGTGAGGTAACTAAAACTTACCGTAATGAAGCGAAGTGAACCGTCTGTGCTCAATTAAGTAAAACAGTGTTGCTAATTTAGAGGAAAAATACCTATTATACATAATACTTGTGTTTTGTTTGACAATAGTTCTTTATTAAAAAGGTGCCTCAGTGATTATTAAAACACGAGTGTTTGTTTTTATAGATAGCACACGCGTTTTAATACTTTTACTCCATTAGGGAACACTAGAGAAATATTAGCGAAATAACGATAGTTATTAATTTATGTGCCTACTTTCCTATGACAATGATATGTACATTGTAAAATAAGGCTAACGACACGAGATAAAGAATGTAAACAAACTTTCAGGGGTTCATAATTTTTTTTATACAAATTATAAACTTAATATTCTCATCGTAGTGCGCATTAGTGGTATTCGTCACAAAATTATATATTTTATTATCAATCATGTGCTATCAGGCTGTAATTCCATAATTAAAGTCAACAACCACTCACAATAACGGATTAATAACCACAAAAACTATCCAAATACTGAAAAGAAAAAAAAATCGTAACTGGGCTGACCAAATGTTGATAGCTGCTGTACCGACCGCTTTCATGTACCACGAATCGCACAACGACAGCCGTCGTCGACCTTCTGACGTCAGGTTTGCGAGATATAATTTAATATTTTAATTTTATAATTTTGACGGCACAGTTGGCGCAGTGGTTAAGCGATTGACTGCTGCGCTGCGTGTCGCGGGTTCGATTCCCGCACGGAACAAATATTTGTATGACCTACATGTATTTGTTCCGAGTCTGGGTGTTTTTCTATCTATAATATGAATGTATTTACAAAAAAAAATTGTATATAAGTAGTTTATCAGCCATCTTGTTACCATAACACAAGCATTAGGTTGCTTAGCTTGGGACAAATGGTGCTGTGTGAAATGTCCAGGGATTTATTTATTATTTATAAGGACAACGAGGAAATCGCTCGCTGTCCTAATGTAACTCTGTAAAGGTCAGGTTGATTACGTTTGTTATCTCGTGTCGCTGGCTGCACTTTAACTACATTGGACACGCTCATATTAGTTTTATTTATTTGAACAACTAACATAGTAGTGCAATTTCCCATTTTTTGTGGGTATGCTTACAGCTTAGTAATGGTATCATCGACAGTGTTTGTGTGCGTTTGCAGACCGTGATCACACTCGACTCACGCACAGCACAGCACAAATGAAGTTTCCTGTCAATTTTCGCTCGTGCTATGTTCGGGACACTACTTGCCGTTAAGAGTAAGATAATAACACAGAATACCTGCTTCATCATTTGCCTAGCCTCTTTCCAACTGTTGGGGTCGGTCTCCAGTCTAACCGGATGCAGGTGAATACCAGTATGTTACATGCAGCGACTGCCTGTCTGACCTCCATAACCCAGTTACTGGGGAATACGATACCCTTTAGGCGGCCTGATAGGTTTCTGACGACCCTAACGGTCAGTTCACACCGAGACGCGACGATACTGGAAGAGGCCAGTGATTTCGCGCTGCGCCGCGTGACGCATCGCAACGTCGCGAGGCGCATCGTAAAATCGTTGGCAACACGACGCAGCAAGACGCCTCGCTGCGCAGCAAGACGCCGCGCGGCGCAGCTAGACGCCGCGCGGCGCAGTGGGACGTGTCTACATTCGCTACGTGCTCCCGCCCCGCCCCGCGTCCACCCGCAGTCTACCATTTGCAAGCGCATGAGAACGACGTATATTTGGCGGTCCGATTATAACAAGATCCCAGTCTATCATTATAATATCACTCGACCGTACTGCATCAATTCAGCACGAAGTCTGGACGGAAATAGTAGCGACAACCGCCACGGCGGCCTCGGCTGCGCCTCGCGGCGTCGCGCTCGCGAGACGCATGCGTCGCTCTACGCCGCGAGGCGTCACGAGGCGCAGCGCTGCACGGCGCAACGTATTCTGAACTCTCACAATGCAATGTGTACCTTTTCTTGTAGAAAATAAAGTATATTTTGAGTCACTCTTTTAAAGTGTGCGCGCAGCGTCGCGTGTCGGTGTGAACTGACCCTTAACGTCAAAGATCCACGAATGACATCCGGACCAAGTGCTTAGCGTGCTTTTTGATTTGTCATCAAGACCTGCATGCAAAATTACAACCACTTGGGTACTTTTGTGTGTCTATGAAATTTCGTCATATTTGCCAAACGCTCCATCAATCCGTCAGATATTTATACATATATTCACTATCAGGACATGTAACACTATTGTACAGAATGACTTTTATTCGCCCTGAATATCTTTTTTAAAAGTCTCCAAATGTGAGTTTTCAAAGTCGAGGAGAGCCCACTATTTCTTCATCGCATATTTAAAGTCATTATGAGTTAGGCTGCACGCGATCATACCAAAATCAACGGCTTTGAAGATCACTTTATTTTTGGCCCTTTTTTGAAATCCGAAACTTTTCAAATATATTTTCGGTGTTCTCTCATCATGCCGGTCCTACTAAGCTATCAACTTTTCGCCCTGTATATGCTTGCTTGGCCCACAATCGCATTAGACCGGGAAAAGTGGAAAGAGGGAAGGGAAGCCTTTACCCTGCAGTGGCACAACACAGGCTTATAATCATAATATGCTTGCTCAAAAACCCTTTGGGCCCCCTTACCATACTGATTATAAAGAATTTGAAAACTTTACTTA
The DNA here is from genome assembly GCA_949629185.1 of Apamea crenata. Lineage (NCBI taxonomy): Eukaryota > Metazoa > Arthropoda > Insecta > Lepidoptera > Noctuidae > Apamea > Apamea crenata. Next base: position 11,393,186 of record OX451360.1, on the reverse strand, counting down.
CCTACAAGCTTTGGCTGTGGTGTATTTATTCATATGCTGTGGTGGCAATTGTTCGTATGCGACACGAAAAGTGAGTAGTAGTATTTGGAATTAAGTTAAATATCAGTGAAAACTGTTCGAGCATCTTGCTGATCTGTCTACGCTACGCGACGGAGCACGGTGCATTGTGATAATCCCCTGAAATACGTGGCCCCTATTAGGGCCAAGAAAAAGTTTAGAAAAAGTTCGAGCTTTGAAGAACGTCGTATATATCACTCATTCCTGTGCGATAGCCTGACGAGTGTCTCTCTGTATCTCATGTGCCATATCAACGCCCGGCTACTATACTGTGGTTTTTGCTTTTTAACTGGGTTTCGTTTTCTCTCTGGGTTCTGTTGGTGGAATTATTAAATTAATTCGAACTGAAATTTATACATTCTCCTAAAGATTGGGACGTGAAAATAAAACTACATGTTTTTTTTATTTTTTATTACTAATAGGTTAAACTAAACTGATATCAATAAGTGCAGAGATTGCAACAAATAATTTTTCATCTATAGGGCGATTTTTTCAGAAGTTTTAAACTTTGGGTCATAAGATACATCCACACCGAAGTTACTTTCTGTAGGTTTCTCAGAGCAACATTTTGCAATATGATATTTATTTATTTTACCATATAAGTACACACATATATAAACAGACAATGAAAAACAGAACAGAAAAAATAGGTACAGAGGTGATGCTTATTTCATGAGAAATCTCTTCCAGCATACCTTAGATAGGAGACAAAAAAATAATACAAAGAATCAAAAACGCAATTCACTTATAAACTAAACAAAAGTTACGAGACTGAACTAACATACATACAAATAAACATATATAAATATATACTTCTAAAATAAATATAACCAGAATGATAATAATTATATCACACTCAAAATAATAAATACATACACAACTATGATGATGTGGACAGATAGTGTTCGAAAGAACACTATCTGTCCACATCACATCAAGGTCATCGATATGTATGAATCAGTCGCTTTTTAGTAGTCATTGGAATTTGGTCGGATAACCAGCCGTTGTTTACATATTTTGGTTTTTTGTTTATATTTACCTAATGCGAAACATTCCAAGCTGAATATTTTCACCATATATTTTTGACTAAAGGCACAAGATTTTGGTTTACACCTACACATCTGGGATTGAGCCGGTTCCTTGTATTTTGCCGTCAAAGTTATGACACCATCGTTTTGACTTTTAGCAAGATTATTCAAAAACGCATGCATGAACATTTTTGAAACTTTGTATGGTTATTATTAGCGTCAAGAAGGACCGAATACAGTTTTCAGCGAACTTGTGCCTTGTCTAATTTAGGCGCTGCGATGTTTTTTCGGGTTTTCATAAAACCGCTATAACTTGAAAACTATAAATATTTTCTTAAATCTAATTGGGGCACTAAGGGGCACACATTAAGAGCTACTCGTGTATGTTTATTCTACAGGGGCACATGCAATGGTTGTAGAGATATACGATTCATCAAAACGTTACTCCAGCAGGAAATGCAATATCTCGAAAACCTGAAGGGGCACAGATTTTATTTTTGGGGGCACATTTTAGCACACATATAAGCTCTCTGGCCATGCACAATTTTTCTCTCTCCGATCATTCGTTTAGAATTTTCCTGCTAGAAAAACGTTACCCCAGCAAGAATCTTTTTTTCCGTTTTTTTCCAAAACGACAGGGGCGTTTTGGAAAAAAAACGGAAAAAACGATTCATTTACAGCAGATAAGGCACCAATTATACGTTCTACTCCTATAACCCTAGGAGACACTTTCTTGCTGGGGTAACGTACACTCCCTAATGTCAGGCGGTAGTGAATTCCACAATCGCACCGCGTGCACTGTGAAGGAGTAGGAGTAGAAATCGGTGGAGTGTGGAGGGGACTTGAGAAGGTTTTTAAGATGCGACCTGCAAGGTGCATCTGAAGGACGGGCGTAGATAAAACGCTCCCGCAGATAGGATGGTGTTTTAGGATTGTGAAGGAGATTGAATAGCAGACACAATATCCGTGAGTTCCTGCGAAGTCGAATGGGGAGCCACTTGAGTATCTTGCGAAAGTTGGAGACATGATCAACCTTTTTAAGGTTCAAAACAAAACGAATACAGAAATTTTGATAATGTTTAGTAACTTTCTATAACTTTTAGTTATCCATTGTTGCCCACTTGCAAACGTTGCTTCTCAAAAACTAACTTCGGTGGGTGGATAACTGGATACACCTTATAGGTGCGTCCACGGCACACAAACAAATTATAATGTAAGTATATAAAAATTGGAAAAAATATTCATGCCCATCTGATTATAAAACATAACCAAATATTACCACACCATTAATATTTAGGTATAAAAAATAATTTACTCCTTATTACATCCTTAAACATCAAAAGACACCACACATTCTAGGATGATTCGAATACAAGCAACAAATATTCCTTAATACAGGTTATTCTATAACCTAGCTAGGAAAGCTGAACTTCACCCACCAGATTGTGTTTGACATGGTACAAACTGTATGTATGCCTCATGTACTACAATCTCCTTTTTACGAAATAAATTTATTATTATTATTAAAAATGTAGGAGTAAAACAATGTGACTCAGGCTGAGTCACATGTAAAACAATGCAATGTAGATAACAAATACCTACAGTGTTGTACGAGTGTGCTCGTATTTGACCGGATTGAATCTTATAAGATTCAAGATTTATAGAGTATTAGCAAGCTAAGCAAAAAAAAAACGAGTTCAATTTCAAAAAGTGACTCAGGAATCAGGATCAGTACATTTCGGGTGTAAATATCCGTTCATTCTTGACATTTTCGCTTATTAATAATTTCTGTGAAGAATTTTACAATAGTATAAAATATTATACTATAACTAGAATACTATACTAGACACGATGCTTTTAGCATTAAATACTCGGCGTGCCGGTTTTAGCGGATATGTTAGTCAGACGCAGTTTCGTGGTGTTAGGTGGCGATTTTACACGCATCCATCGACTGCTTTGTGCGGCGTGCTATGGTCGGACTTTTAATTAGCTGCAGTAAAATTACACTTCTTATTGCCATTTCGATAAAAATGTTGCGACACTATCTCTACTAGTGATGATTGTGATAAAAACGCAATGAAACATCGTTTTAATATAAATATTCGAAATTGACCAATTTTTAACCATAAACAATCAAATATTCTTTATATTGATCGGATAAAAATATAAATGTTCTAGTTTCAAATAAGCGTAAATACATAGTTTACTAAAGATAATTTTGTTTCATTTTTACTCTAAAAACATCGATCTAAGGGCCGGTTTTTTGATCCGTAGTTAAACTTCAACCAATTGTTAAAAATAGTAAAATGTGTTTTTTTTTGATAAAATTTTAGCTTATCTAATGATTTTGAAAGCATTTTTTTTTTTTAATAAATTGAAAGTTTTTATTAAGATTAACGTTTACTATACAGAGTTATTTGCAAAACACCAAAAACCTCAAAAATAATAATATTTAAAAAAATGTTTGTGATTAGAATTAATAAGTACGTTTTTATAAATCCAATCCGATCACTGATGAAATGGCGAAACAATAATTAAGCATTACTCAATTTTTTTTAATTTTAAACCTATATTAACCTAATTTCATTGAAAATACCATCCACTTTTATAAAATCAATTTAATTGTTGATTGATTTTGAAGTGAATGTTAATTGAATAAATCGATTCTTTTGTCACATCACTATTTAAATTTTGTTAAAAAGTGGAAACACTAGTTGTCATTTGACTCAGCTAATTAATAGTCCGACTGTAGGTATATTTGTTGAGCTGTTTTCATTGCATCATAACAGACCAGCGGGAGGGACACAATCAGCATAACTTCCGTCGGTTCCAGATCTGCTTTTGTTGGACAATGTTCATCATCCGACCGGCTACGATCAGAGGGGCAATTCTCGTAATTTTATAAACGTTCACAGTCTGATCTCAGTCTCAATCTGTAAAAAAAATACGTCTAATTTCCCTACATTTGACAAGTTTTTGACATTTGTTTGTCGCCGAGATGAGACTGCGACTAGATTTTGAACGTTTTAAATTACGAGAATTGGCCTTCAGATTTCGAAGCCGCAGTTTTTGACGTGCCTGCTAATGATTTTGAAGGGTCAATAAATGACGGTTGTATTGTAGACATTGTAGTATTCGACGAGTTAGCTGCAATACTTGACATGTATGTTTCAGGAGCGGAGATTTTTTTTAAGCCAAACGCAGGTTCGGTGGAGATTTAGCACGATCTGACGCAGCCGCTTCCTGCGTACTAGGTATATTTGACGGACCAGGCAATGCTGTTGATGTGTCACCTGGAACTGGTGACCGTCGTCGTCGTGATTTTTTTTTCCGACTTCGACTAGTTTTCGAAGCTGCTGACTGATGAGTTCCTGGCGTATTTGATGAGCTTCCTTCAGTTTTTGATGTGACAGTTTTAGTCGATGTATGTTTAGAGTCATTTTTTGACGCACATGGCGAAGCCTTTGAAGGACCGGCTAGATCCATTGCTGGTTTAAGTTTATCTATCGATGTGCTCGATGGACCGGCTTGATCCATTGCTGGTTTAAGTTTATCTATCAATGTGCTCGATGGACCGGCTTGATCCATTGCTGGTTTAAGTTTATCTATCAATGTGCTCGATGGACCGGCTTGATCCATTGCTGGTTTAAGTTTATCTATCAATGTGCTCGATGGACCGGCTTGATCCATTGCTGGTTTAAGTTTATCTTGCAATTTCGCATACGATATGTTTTCTAAATCTCTCAAGTCAGACGCAAGTTTCGTGGTATTTTCTGAAGATTTTGCATGATCTGACGCAGCCGTTTCCTGCATGGTAGGTATATTTGAGGGATCAGGCGATGCTGTTGATTTTTCAACTGGGACTGGTGACCGTCGTCGTCGCGACTTTTTCTTCTGGCTTCGACTGGTTTTAGAAGCTTCTGACTGATTAGCTCCTGGCGTATTCGATGAGCTTGCTGAACCAATTGATGTGACGGTTTTAGAGTCATTCTTTGAAGTGCAAGGCGAAGCCTTTGAAGGACCGGCGAGACCCATTTCTGGTTTAAGTTTATCTATCAATGTGCTCGATGGACCTGCTTGATCCATTGCTGGTTTACGATTATCTAGCAATGTCGCACTCGATGTGTTTTCTAAATCTTTCAAGTCAGACGCAGGTTTTGTGGTATTTCGTGGTGATTTTGTATGATCTGACGCAGCCGTTTCCTGCATGGTAGGTATATTTGAGGGATCAGGCGATGCTGTTGATTTTTCAACTGGGACTGGTGACCGTCGTCGTCGCGACTTTTTCTTCTGGCTTCGACTAGTTTTAGAAGCTTCTGACTGATTAGCTCCCGGCGTATTCGATGAGCTTGCTGAACCAATTGATGTTACGGTTTTAGTCGATGTGTGTTTAGACTCATTCTTTGAAGTGCAAGGTGATGCGTTTGAAAGACCGGCTAAATCAATTGCTGGTTTAAATTTATCTTTCAATGCGCTCGGTTCAGATGTACCAGGTACGGCAAACGAGACGCCCGGTGACGCATTTAATATGTTTTCTAAATCTTTTGGAACAAGCGTTGCGCAATGAGGTTTTGCGTTGTCTGACGAATCCAACGAAGGGCGCCGGACGTCTTTTGACATGCGTTGAGCTGTTTTCATTGCATCATAACTGACAAACGGGAGGGAAACAGTCATCGTCGATTTAACTTCCGCCGGTTCCAGAACTGTTTTTGTTGGACAGTGTTCATCATCTAACGGGCTACGATTAGATTTCAAAGCCGCAACTTTTGACGTGGCAGGTAAAGAATTTGAAGGGTCAGCAAATGACGGTTGTATTGTAGCACTCGACAAACTACCTGCACGTGACGTACTTGACGTGCTAGTTTCAGGAGCCGATATGTTTTCTAAATCTTTCAAGTCAAACGCAGGTTTCGTGGTGTTTCGTGGAGATTTTGCATGATCTGATACAGCCTTTTTCTGGGTGCTAGAACCAGGCAATACGACAAAAGATGATCCCGATGAAACATTCGATATGTTTTGTAAATCTTTCGGGACAGACGAAACTGGAATTGTGCTATGTAGAGATTTAGCATTATCTGACGAATCCAACGAAGGGCGCCGAACATCTTTTGACATGCGACTAGTCGTTTCCGGCATGATTGGTATATTTTTGGATGGTCCTGGCATTGAAAAAGATCCGTCAGGTGTGGTTGGAGCCGGTTGTGCGTTGTTCTTCGAGCCTCGAGAAGTTTTTGAAGCTACTAATTCTTTACTTGGAACACTTGATGTGGCAGTTTTAGCAGTCGAGTCTTTTAATGTGCTCGGTACTACTTTTGAAGAACCTGGCAGATCCATGGCCGGTGTACGTTTATCTTTCAATGTGCTCATTCCAGATGTACCAGGTAAGGCGAACGAGGCGCCCGGTGAGGCATGCAATATATATTCTAAATATTTCGGGACAGGCCAAGCTGGCGTTGTGCTTTGTACAGATTTAATGACATCTGACGAATCCAACGACGGGCGACGAACATCTTTTGACATGCGACTAGTCGTTTCCGGCATGATTGGTATATTTTTGGATGGTCCTGGCATTGAAAAAGATCCGTCAGGTGTGGTTGGAGCCGGTTGTGCGTTGTTCTTCGAGCCTCGAGAAGTTTTTGAAGCTACTAATTCTTTACTTGGAACACTTGATGTGGCAGTTTTAGCAGTCGAGTCTTTTAATGTGCTCGGTACTACTTTTGAAGAACCTGGCAGATCCATTGCCGGTGTACGTTTATCTTTCAATGTGCTTATTCCAGATGTACCAGGTACGGCGAACGAGGCACCCGGTGACGCATCCAATATGTTCTCTAAATCTTTCAAGTCAAACGCAGGTATCGTGGTATTTCGTTGAGATTTTGCGCTACCTGACGAACCCAACGACGGGCGCCGGACGTCTTTTGACATAAGAGGACTCGTTTTTGGCTTGGTTGGTACAATGTTTGATGGTCCTGGCAATGAAAAGGATGCGTCAAGTGTGGCTGTAGCCGGTTGTGCTTTGTACTTCGGGATTCGAAAATTTTTAATTGCTGAAGCTTTTAATTGTTTACTTGCAACACTTGGTGTGCTCGGTACTACTTTTGAAGGACCGGGTATATCCATTGCTGGTGTACGTTTATCTTTCAATGTGCTCAATCCAGATGTACCAGGTACGGCGAACGAGGCACCCGGTGACGCATCCAATATGTTCTCTAAATCTTTCAAGTCAAACGCAGGTATCGTGGTATTTCGTTGAGATTTTGCGCTATCTGACGAATCCAACGACGGGCGCCGGACGTCTTTTGAAATGTGAGGAGTCGTTTTTGGCTTGGTTGGTACGATGTTTGATGGTCCTGGCAATGAAAAGGATGTGTCAAGTGTGGCTGTAGCCGGTTGTGCTTTGTACTTCGGGATTCGAAAATGTTTAATTGCTGAAGCTTCTAATTGTTTACTTGCAACATTTGATATGCTCGGTACTATTTTTGAAGAATCGGGTAGATCCATGGAAACTCTACGTTTATCTGTCAATGCGCTAGATGTAGCGCTCGAATTGCTAGGACTAATTCTTAAAGGATAAGGTTCAATATGCAACGATTCAGGTCCATCATACAATAGGTCACACAAGTCTCGCCTCGATCGCGCACTCGACGGACCGGGTGCAGCGCTCGACGGTCCAGGTTCAGCATCTGAAGTACAGGGAAAAGGTGGTTCTTCGATAGAGGAAGACGTCGGTGTTTCGAGCTCGCCCGACTCGGCTACGCCGCCGGAGCCGGCCGCCGGGTATCAGATGCGCAGCGCGCGCTTGCGCGGCGTCGCGGCCCGCGCGCGCACGTGGCGGCGCGGCGCGCGCGGCGTGTCGGGCTCGGGCGGCGCGGTGTGCGTCACCAGGTTGCGCACGTTGCCGAACGTGGCCTGCACGCCGATGGTGCTTTGGAACGTTTGTATGCCCTTCATCAGTTCCTCGTTGTCTTCGAATAGCTCCTTGATCTGTGGATATGACCATTTACTCACAAAAAATCTGGTACAGCTGAGTTACCTAAATTATTTTAGGGAAGACCAAAGAAAATAGGTGGGTTGTGTGAAAGATGGGACCGACTACCGAGATGACGACTAATAGAGAAATACGGATGAAAAAGACATGTTGAAAAAGAGCTTCTAATCGTTATTGTAGAAATAACCAAACGTTAAACAGTTATGTAATCATACCTGTTTGTAACTCACGGAATTTGGCTAAATTGAATGGTTACTTTTTGATTAATACATTTTATTTATTATCTCCTTTATTTCATTATGATAAATTATTTTATTTTGTAAGTAGTAGGTTTGTAACTTTGTATTGTATCGTATGAAGACCATATGATCTGCCCTGACCTGATGATATTTACATTCAATAAAATTCGTGTTGGGCAGCTGGATCAATAGCCAACCCATTGGCTGTCACAACTACCGGCACAATGATCGTTGAGTCCACATCCCACATGTCGACAACCTCGCGAGCCAAGTCAAGATACTTGATTTGTTTATCTTTCTCGGCTTTCACGAGGTTCCGGTCATGCGGCACCGTTGTCAACAATCATTGCCGCTCTATGCGATCCACCACCACTATATCAGGCTTATTGCTAACAATAGTTCTGTCAGTGAGGATGGATCGATCCCAGTACAATGTGATATTTCCATTTTAGAGAATGGGTCGGGCACCCTACGGCACTTCCGACTCCAAAGCAATCCTCAACACTTCATTGCACTTCCCCTCATCAGCTTGACTTGTGTTGGACTGTGGCAGTACTAAAACATTATTATTATTTACCTCTTGTTCGTAATCTTTCAAGAGATCGTTAGCAAGTTGCACCAGATAAGCGTTGATCTGGCCGCCGCGTGGTTTTAGACGAGTGTACAGCCTCAACACCGCCGGTACTAATATCTCTGCTACTTGTATCTTCATTTTCTGTAACAATAGAATAACAAAGACATATACTATGTAGTATCCTTTGAGCTAACGATAGCGGATACGACGAGGAATGTATCAGTGAACAATACTTACATGAGACACAATGTTTGTAGTCACCCGCTCTTGCAAATCATCAATATCGTTCACGGCGTCGCCTGCCTTTTGCGGTTTTTCTGAAACACAAATTAATAATGCACATGATTAATAAGCAAAATCGTTCAAGTACATTACGGAATAAATAAATTGTAAAATGTTTTTACAAAAAGTTCTGTATAAGTACTACAAAAACTACTACTACTTATATTAAAAAAAGTTTTTTTTTGTTTTTCACTTTTTAGTTGTTGTCCCTACTCTACGCAATTTCGTATACCACTGCTTGCCACGTAGTGGTAAACGAAGGAAACTTCCTGGCAGTGTTGTTGACATAGCAAGTAGTAGGTACTTCTTATGTCAACATTGTCAGGAAGTTTTATAACAGCTTAAACGAGAACAAAGAGAATTAAATACATACAGGGTGGCAGGGAAACGCTTCCGAAAACGAAGACAGGTGATAGGGCTACTGATTCTCGATACGATACCATAAAAAAATGAGAAAAAAAAATGAACAATTTTACCTATTTTTTTTAGCATTTTTCGTACACTATGCTGTGAGAACAGTTAAATTAAACCATTATTTGCTATTAAACACATTTTTTTTCTTTACAACTCTAACAAGCAATGTATTCGTAAATAAATATCATCTGACGCTTGCGCGTGACCTCAAGTTCAAAGTGCGCGCGCGCTCGCCGACAGCTGTGCGGCTGACGACCCCAAGTCCACGTGACGCGCGAAAATAATCAATTTCAGGCGAAAGGTTAGTGGTATCCGTTTGCATAAAGGTTGTATATAATCTACGTTCTGGCTTCGGAAGCGTTCTCCTGACACCCTGTATGTACGTATTATTGAAGCTTACTCAAAAGCTACCAAAGCAAAGATAATAAATTGAAAAGGGAGCAGAGGGAACTCCACTCTACCAAATGAAAAAAGAATTACGTAAATCGGAGTAATCACGGAGAAACCGATGAACATACATTAAAAAAAAAATACCGATGAACACAGAACCTCCTCGTTTTTTTAAGTCTGTTAAAAATATCTAGAGTAACGGCCAGTTTCTTCATCAATAAAGTTATCAAAAAATAAAAGGCCCGTTTTGACATTGACAGTTCTAGTAGTTAATAAAGATCAAATTCGCAAAACACGTATTCGTTTGTATGAAACTGACAGGTGTCAAGAACGCATTCTCAAATGTCAAAACGGGCCTTTTATTTTTTGACAACTAAATAACAGTCAAAGTAACGTCACAAAGTCAAAATAACGGTTAAATTTGTTTCTTCACTATTTTAGCTGTTGTCTTTACTGTTACTTTTGCCCCTAGCTTTTACTGCTCAACACGTTCAGTGCCGGGGCCCTCCCGGAGGGCTCACTCAAATCCCATATGGGATGCCGGGAGCCCTCGCGGAGGGCTCATAATAAATGTAGGGTTTTCTTCGCGAAAACGGCATTATAAACAATAAAAATAAAATTAGTTGTTTATTTTACCAAGATTTATTAGTAATATACGCCTTGGTTTTGAAATCCAAGCAATTTTATTTTAAAAAAAATATGGGGCTTAGGAAGCACGAATTTCAGGGGTGGAAAACCATTTTCACGGTTACAAATATTCACAATTTTTAAATTATGAGATAATAAAACACGAGTTTAACAATCTAGACTATTCAGGGTTCCGTACCAAAATGGTAAAAATAACACTTGTGGTGACTTCGTTTGTCAGTCCGTTCGTCTGTCACAGGTGCTTTTCTCAAGAACTACTGATGCTTATAGACTTTAAATTTGGAATTAATAAAAATATAAATAATGCTTGTCCATCAGTACAGAAAGTGTTTTTTTTTAAATATTGTTAGTCTTATTATAATAGGGGCCTAAACGGGGGTTTCATTTTAAAGTGAGGTAAATAGGTCAAATGGGATATCACATGAAAGAGCTTCATTTGCACTTTATAAATCTTATTTTTAATATTGTTTTATGCCACATAGTTTTTGACTTATGAAGAAAAATTTTCGTAAAAATGCAACTAGAAATATCTTATATCTATACAGTATGTAACAAAAACCCTGTTGTTCCAAGTAGGGACGTTTTCAGAATCGATATCCGATGGTAATTACGTAAGTCAATTAAAAAAATATTCAAGAAAAAAAAATCAAAATAAATATTTGAAAAGTAACACTGATTGCTCACCCCTGCAAAGAGAAATAGGTAGCAACCGGTCGCTTTGTCGCCGCCCGCCGCCGCGCCGCACACTACCATACTGCACTAAGGTCATGAACTCGTCACGTGTCGTTCACATCACTCAGCTGTTTGACTGATAGATAACACTTTGGGAACGTTAGTTTGAATTTTTCAAAAAGTTGGCTTATCAAGTTTGCACGATTGATCATCATCTGCCTAGCCTTTTCCCAACTATGTTGGGGTCGGCTTCCAGTCTAACCGGATGCAGCTGAATACCAGTATTTTACATGGAGCGACTGCCTATCTGACCTAAGTTTGCACGATTGATAATTACAATAAACACATAACCAGGCCTCCAGGTAATTATAGCGTGCAAGTACATGGAGTCGGCCGAGCGTTCCGGGCCGTTTGCGGACCAAATTCAGTGCTGTAGGATCGCGCCACAGAGTATAATAATAATATGGGAATCGCACGGTGTGAAGCAATCACAACTGTACGTTTGAGTATTTAGGCACATTTTAGCATGCAGCGGTTGCTGACGATACGGAGTAGGCTATTATAGCAGTAGGTATTGGAAAATTTCTACTAAGTGAAGTATCTGTTACGTAGTAACTATTAAGTCATCTGTGACATAACTAACACTTTAAAAACTAATTTATTTACCCACAGAGCACGTACTTCCGTAGGGTCTTCTCCAAACATCACGAGGATTTCTTCCTCAATGTCATGGTCTCAAGTCCTCGGTTATCCTGCGTCAATACGACGTTGGTCTCGACCGTGCACAGACCCAATGTTTAACGTCCGTATGTGGAGACGTTGGGAAACCATCGTCGACGCAAAGTTATGTTCCTTGGAGTTGCGAAACGTTCTTGGTACACTACAATATTCTTCATTTGAATAAGACATTTTGGAAAAAACGCACACACAGAATTCACTCACAAAATCACAATAATTTGGTTCTTTTTCTAATGCTGTCAACGTACGATACATCCGTCCGGAAGTAAGTTGCGCAGGCGACTGAGGGGCCGTGAGGGGGACAATCGGCTAGTGGCGGTCGTACAAAGGGAGTTTGTGCGTGCCGCCTGCTTTGTGTTTTGGCGCCAACCTGTCTAGCTATCGCGAATCAAAGGGGCCGCCGCCGGCGGCGGCAATCTTTATCGACCGTAGGCTAGATCCATTAGTACTTGTAAGTTCAGATGTTAAAAACATTTTGTAACAATGTATCGAATTTAAAAACTATCTGATTATGGACAATGTTCGGCCACCATTGTTTTTTTTTTAAATTATAACTTCAATAATGGTAATGGTGGGTGGTGGTGGTATATATATACGCTCCTACAAGGAACAACAGGGTTTTTGTTACATACTGTATATATAAAATTCAAAATCCTGACTGACTGACTGATATATCAACGCACAGCCTAAAGCGCTGGTCCTAGAGACATGAAATTTGGAGGGTGTGTTCTTCGTGAAGAGTAGGTCCACTAAGAAAGGGTTTTTCGAAATTCCACCCCTAAGAGGGTGAAATCAAAAAATTTTGTTTGTATGGAAAATCTTATTCCTTAAGTTAATAAACTTGAAACTTGTCACCAATACTAATCTAAGTAAATTATGAAGTTTGCCATTTTATGGTTTTCTAAAATACCCCCTAAAAAGGGGTTGGGGGGTTTCAAAGTTTGTATGGAGGAATTATTACAGAATTTTAACACAAAATATAGAATGCTGCACCGGCTTCAAAAATATGTGTCAATGCAATATTAATGGATCTTTATATTTATGACGCAAGACATTAAGTGATTCTGAATTTAACTCAAGAAAGTGATACCTCGTTGTGATCCAAAATATATGACATGACTTGGACAGTAGCAGGTTAAACCATTTAATAATATATATTTTTGGTTTAATAGAAATAAGTGCTTTGTTTTTGATAACTAAGTAAAATAAAGTGTGTAAAAAATTACTGGGTAGCTTCATCCTAGGTCCGCAGAGCAGTGTGATCGTATCCAGTAGCGCTGCATTCATAGCTGGAGGCAGCTCTTCATCCCCTTCGTCGGTGAGGTCGGCAGCATGCTCCAGTACTTCGTGCGCTAAGCGACACTGGATGTTCAGCTTCTGTACCAGTGACATGCGCTGCAGCATGACGTCGTATATCAGCTGTCGGTCGTCGAACTTTATGTTATCTGTGAAACAGATTTAATGGCTTGTTAGTTAGGTCGTTGCGCGAAAAATCATTATATTTAAGTGACGGGTTATGTCTGTAAACTTTCTCGAAAATGCTACGATACGAGAAGTAATTGATATAAGAAACAGCAAAACTGACAAAACATATAATATACAGGGCGTAAAAAGACCCATCAAGCTACGCATTCTGTAATTACATATACCTTATTTACAGAATCCGTAGATACCGTACAATTAAGCAAAAAATATTGCCGGGAAACGACCTAAATTTTTCTGCTTACTTTTCTCATCGCGGTTGTAATGTAGCACGCACTCGACAAAGTGGTGATAAATGACATCGACAGTGAGACCGCATGTGACGTAATATTCGGCAGGCTCGCGCACTTCGACGTCTTCATCCGCCAACAGGGCGCAATATCTATGGGCAAATACCATCTTTAAACCTAAGACCACGGTACGATTTAATAACCTGTGGCATACCATAAATCGAAGCAACAATAAACCCGTGTTTAGATGATGCAAGTAATTTGTTGCTTCAATTTTATTGTATGCCGTTGGTAAGAAACTTGCATCGTGTAATTGGGGCTTTACAAATCAGCAGTGTTGTTTTAATCTGAACTTTCATCGCAAATATACGCACGTTAACATTCAATTTACATTGGTATCGGGGTAAGAGTAGGGAAGAAAAGCGAGTGTTTTTAAATTAATTGCATTTCAAACTTTATTCTTTGGGTAACTTACAAAAACATAATAAAAACGGGTCTCACATCTTCCCAAGTTTTGTCGAAACTAGATACAGTTGGCGACACAATGATATTCAAGGAAAGTGACGCGAAGAATAGCGCAGCGTCAAGCGTCTATGATACTGGTTGTGTGTATTAAGATTCTGAGCTTAAGCGCGAATTCGGTTTAAAGACATTTATTTCTCAAAAAAAAATTCACGAGCAAATTCTTGTGACTTAGTGCGCCTTCTCGCGCAACTAGGCGAAATTGATATTCCTTCTCTTGTCCTGTATGGTTGGCCAAATTTACTTACCGGTAATAGAGGGGAGTGCGCAAACGCAGGAACCCGCCTAACAAGAGACGAGTAAGTTCGCGCGTGGCCATACGACGCAACATCTCGGGCGAATCCTTCGACAGGCAGTCGCACATTGTGCCCAGCAGCGGCTCTACTATGCACGTGTACCTGAATTCAGAAACCATTCGTTTAAAAAGAAAACGTTTTATTATAATATTAATAAAACACACTTCTAATACACGAAAAGGATAATAAACTTATTATTGAAATCGTTAGAAGGGCGTTTCTTTTGGTGTCCCCTTACACAAGATCGCTTCTTTTAGCGCTTACAAGGTAGCTTCTTTTCGCGATTACAAGGTCGCTTCTTTCCGCGATTACAAGTTAGTTTCTATGCACGATTAAATGGTTGCTTCGTTTGGGAATGAGACGGTCGCTTCTATTCGCGATTACAAGGTCGCTTCTTTTCGCGATTACGAGGTCGCTTCTATTCGCGATTATATGGTCGCTTTGTTTTTGCGATTACATTGTAATTGGTTTAATTGAAATAAATGCTTTGTGTTTGACATACCTGGCACATATATCGCTGAGTCCAACGAGGGCGTTAACCCTAACGGCCAGCGGCTCGTCCACCCTGGCCAGCAGCTGCGCGAACACCGGAGCGCACTCCACCGCCGTGTCGCGCGAGCGCACGCACAGCCGCGCCGCGCCCGCCACCGCCGTGGCACAGCGCGCCGCGTCCCACTCTGTACACGGGCACTGGGCATGAGCACAATGTATGCGTCGGCAGGTAGATAATAATAATAATAATAATATCCCTGGACATTTCACACAGCACCATTTGTCCCAAGCTAAGCAACCTAATGCTTGTGTTATGGTAACAAGATGGCTGACAAACTACTTATATACAATTTTTTTTGTTAATACATACATATTATAGATAGAAAAACACCCAGACTCGGAACAAATACATGTAGGTCATACAAATATTTGTTCCGTGCGGGAATCGAACCCGCGACACGCAGCGCAGCAGTCAATCGCTTAACCACTGCGCCAACCGTGTCGTCAATCGCCCGGGCGGCACGCGCGCCGCCAGCGACAGATAGATAGTAGATAGTGTGGTGTTACCTGGCGGCGCGTCGGCGACGGCGAGGAACACGTGCAGCAGCGCGGGCCCGGGCGGCACGCGCGCCGCCAGCGACAGATAGATAGTAGATAGTGTGGTGTTACCTGGCGGCGCGTCGGCGACGGCGAGGAACACGTGCAGCAGCGCGGGCCCGGGCGGCACGCGCGCCGCCAGCGACAGATAGATAGTAGATAGTGTGGTGTTACCTGGCGGCGCGTCGGCGACGGCGAGGAACACGTGCAGCAGCGCGGGCCCGGGCGGCACGCGCGCCGCCAGCGACAGATAGATAGTAGATAGTGTGGTGTTACCTGGCGGCGCGTCGGCGACGGCGAGGAACACGTGCAGCAGCGCGGGCCCGGGCGGCACGCGCGCCGCCAGCGACAGATAGATAGTAGATAGTGTGGTGTTACCTGGCGGCGCGTCGGCGACGGCGAGGAACACGTGCAGCAGCGCGGGCCCGGGCGGCACGCGCGCCGCCAGCGACAGATAGATAGTAGATAGTGTGGTGTTACCTGGCGGCGCGTCGGCGACGGCGAGGAACACGTGCAGCAGCGCGGGCCCGGGCGGCACGCGCGCCGCCAGCGACAGATAGATAGTAGATAGTGTGGTGTTACCTGGCGGCGCGTCAGCGACGGCGAGGAACACGTGCAGCAGCGCGGGCCCGGGCGGCACGCGCGCCGCCAGCGACAGATAGATAGTAGATAGTGTGGTGTTACCTGGCGGCGCGTCGGCGACGGCGAGGAACACGTGCAGCAGCGCGGGCCCGGGCGGCACGCGCGCCGCCAGCGACAGATAGATAGTAGATAGTGTGGTGTTACCTGGCGGCGCGTCGGCGACGGCGAGGAACACGTGCAGCAGCGCGGGCCCGGGCGGCACGCGCGCCGCCAGCGACAGATAGATAGTAGATAGTGTGGTGTTACCTGGCGGCGCGTCGGCGACGGCGAGGAACACGTGCAGCAGCGCGGGCCCGGGCGGCACGCGCGCCGCCAGCGACAGATAGATAGTAGATAGTGTGGTGTTACCTGGCGGCGCGTCGGCGACGGCGAGGAACACGTGCAGCAGCGCGGGCCCGGGCGGCACGCGCGCCGCCAGCGACAGATAGATAGTAGATAGTGTGGTGTTACCTGGCGGCGCGTCGGCGACGGCGAGGAACACGTGCAGCAGCGCGGGCCCGGGCGGCACGCGCGCCGCCAGCGACAGATAGATAGTAGATAGTGTGGTGTTACCTGGCGGCGCGTCGGCGACGGCGAGGAACACGTGCAGCAGCGCGGGCCCGGGCGGCACGCGCGCCGCCAGCGACAGATAGATAGTAGATAGTGTGGTGTTACCTGGCGGCGCGTCGGCGACGGCGAGGAACACGTGCAGCAGCGCGGGCCCGGGCGGCACGCGCGCCGCCAGCGACAGATAGATAGTAGATAGTGTGGTGTTACCTGGCGGCGCGTCGGCGACGGCGAGGAACACGTGCAGCAGCGCGGGCCCGGGCGGCACGCGCGCCGCCAGCGACAGATAGATAGTAGATAGTGTGGTGTTACCTGGCGGCGCGTCGGCGACGGCGAGGAACACGTGCAGCAGCGCGGGCCCGGGCGGCACGCGCGCCGCCAGCGACAGATAGATAGTAGATAGTGTGGTGTTACCTGGCGGCGCGTCGGCGACGGCGAGGAACACGTGCAGCAGCGCGGGCCCGGGCGGCACGCGCGCCGCCAGCGACAGATAGATAGTAGATAGTGTGGTGTTACCTGGCGGCGCGTCGGCGACGGCGAGGAACACGTGCAGCAGCGCGGGCCCGGGCGGCACGCGCGCCGCCAGCGACAGATAGATAGTAGATAGTGTGGTGTTACCTGGCGGCGCGTCGGCGACGGCGAGGAACACGTGCAGCAGCGCGGGCCCGGGCGGCACGCGCGCCGCCAGCGACAGATAGATAGTAGATAGTGTGGTGTTACCTGGCGGCGCGTCGGCGACGGCGAGGAACACGTGCAGCAGCGCGGGCCCGGGCGGCACGCGCGCCGCCAGCGACAGATAGATAGTAGATAGTGTGGTGTTACCTGGCGGCGCGTCGGCGACGGCGAGGAACACGTGCAGCAGCGCGGGCCCGGGCGGCACGCGCGCCGCCAGCGACAGATAGATAGTAGATAGTGTGGTGTTACCTGGCGGCGCGTCGGCGACGGCGAGGAACACGTGCAGCAGCGCGGGCCCGGGCGGCACGCGCGCCGCCAGCGACAGATAGATAGTAGATAGTGTGGTGTTACCTGGCGGCGCGTCGGCGACGGCGAGGAACACGTGCAGCAGCGCGGGTCCGGGCGGCACGCGCGCCGCCAGCGACAGATAGATAGTAGATAGTGTGGTGTTACCTGGCGGCGCGTCGGCGACGGCGAGGAACACGTGCAGCAGCGCGGGCCCGGGCGGCACGCGCGCCGCCAGCGACAGATAGATAGTAGATAGTGTGGTGTTACCTGGCGGCGCGTCGGCGACGGCGAGGAACACGTGCAGCAGCGCGGGCCCGGGCGGCACGCGCGCCGCCAGCGACAGATAGATAGTAGATAGTGTGGTGTTACCTGGCGGCGCGTCGGCGACGGCGAGGAACACGTGCAGCAGCGCGGGCCCGGGCGGCACGCGCGCCGCCAGCGACAGATAGATAGTAGATAGTGTGGTGTTACCTGGCGGCGCGTCGGCGACGGCGAGGAACACGTGCAGCAGCGCGGGCCCGGGCGGCACGCGCGCCGCCAGCGACAGATAGATAGTAGATAGTGTGGTGTTACCTGGCGGCGCGTCGGCGACGGCGAGGAACACGTGCAGCAGCGCGGGCCCGGGCGGCACGCGCGCCGCCAGCGACAGATAGATAGTAGATAGTGTGGTGTTACCTGGCGGCGCGTCGGCGACGGCGAGGAACACGTGCAGCAGCGCGGGCCCGGGCGGCACGCGCGCCGCCAGCGACAGATAGATAGTAGATAGTGTGGTGTTACCTGGCGGCGCGTCGGCGACGGCGAGGAACACGTGCAGCAGCGCGGGCCCGGGCGGCACGCGCGCCGCCAGCGACAGATAGATAGTAGATAGTGTGGTGTTACCTGGCGGCGCGTCGGCGACGGCGAGGAACACGTGCAGCAGCGCGGGCCCGGGCGGCACGCGCGCCGCCAGCGACAGATAGATAGTAGATAGTGTGGTGTTACCTGGCGGCGCGTCGGCGACGGCGAGGAACACGTGCAGCAGCGCGGGCCCGGGCGGCACGCGCGCCGCCAGCGACAGATAGATAGTAGATAGTGTGGTGTTACCTGGCGGCGCGTCGGCGACGGCGAGGAACACGTGCAGCAGCGCGGGCCCGGGCGGCACGCGCGCCGCCAGCGACAGATAGATAGTAGATAGTGTGGTGTTACCTGGCGGCGCGTCGGCGACGGCGAGGAACACGTGCAGCAGCGCGGGCCCGGGCGGCACGCGCGCCGCCAGCGACAGATAGATAGTAGATAGTGTGGTGTTACCTGGCGGCGCGTCAGCGACGGCGAGGAACACGTGCAGCAGCGCGGGCCCGGGCGGCACGCGCGCCGCCAGCGACAGATAGATAGTAGATAGTGTGGTGTTACCTGGCGGCGCGTCGGCGACGGCGAGGAACACGTGCAGCAGCGCGGGCCCGGGCGGCACGCGCGCCGCCAGCGACAGATAGATAGTAGATAGTGTGGTGTTACCTGGCGGCGCGTCGGCGACGGCGAGGAACACGTGCAGCAGCGCGGGCCCGGGCGGCACGCGCGCCGCCAGCGACAGATAGATAGTAGATAGTGTGGTGTTACCTGGCGGCGCGTCGGCGACGGCGAGGAACACGTGCAGCAGCGCGGGCCCGGGCGGCACGCGCGCCGCCAGCGACAGATAGATAGTAGATAGTGTGGTGTTACCTGGCGGCGCGTCGGCGACGGCGAGGAACACGTGCAGCAGCGCGGGCCCGGGCGGCACGCGCGCCGCCAGCGACAGATAGATAGTAGATAGTGTGGTGTTACCTGGCGGCGCGTCGGCGACGGCGAGGAACACGTGCAGCAGCGCGGGCCCGGGCGGCACGCGCGCCGCCAGCGACAGATAGATAGTAGATAGTGTGGTGTTACCTGGCGGCGCGTCGGCGACGGCGAGGAACACGTGCAGCAGCGCGGGCCCGGGCGGCACGCGCGCCGCCAGCGACAGATAGATAGTAGATAGTGTGGTGTTACCTGGCGGCGCGTCGGCGACGGCGAGGAACACGTGCAGCAGCGCGGGCCCGGGCGGCACGCGCGCCGCCAGCGACAGATAGATAGTAGATAGTGTGGTGTTACCTGGCGGCGCGTCGGCGACGGCGAGGAACACGTGCAGCAGCGCGGGCCCGGGCGGCACGCGCGCCGCCAGCGACAGATAGATAGTAGATAGTGTGGTGTTACCTGGCGGCGCGTCGGCGACGGCGAGGAACACGTGCAGCAGCGCGGGCCCGGGCGGCACGCGCGCCGCCAGCGACAGGTCGGCGGCGCGAAGGGCTTCCTCTACGTCGCCCGTGGCAGCCGCGCGTCGCTCCGCTGTGTACGGAACGTAGAGAAGGTAAGCCGAAGACTAAATTACCCAAAACCAGACAACCTGCCGGCACGATTGGCGCAGTGGTTAAGCGATTGACTCATACGCTGCGTGTCGCGGGTTCGATTCCCGCACGGACCAAATATTTGTATGACCTACAATGAGTTTATATGTCTGTAAACACACCCACGACACAGGAGAAATTCCTAGTGTGGGGGGCAACGTATTTAAAAAAAAAAACCTCTTTTTGAAGCTATGTGATGCAGTTGGTGGCATCTGGGATTGAACTAAAATGACTGCCACCACACGCCTGACTACATTCAGACTATTACAGACTGGTTGAAAAATGACCTTGTTACGAACCTTATAGTTGCAATCGGGTTTTTGGTTTTTTTTTCTACCTTTTAGTGTGTTATATTTTTGAATCGTCCTCTCAAAACCTTTATTGGAATAACCCACATGGTTGTGGTACAATAGTTTTTTTTCCAAGACCTTCCTTATTGACATCTAAAGTCCGCCATTTTAATTATTAATATAAAAACAAAACCTAGCCTATAACCATCGAGCGACCAAGACCGACCAAGCGACCAAAATAAAATAAAATAAAAATAAAATGTATTCGATGTATCAAAGTCTATTTAGGTGCAGTGGCTTGCATTGCAAGGCATATAAGCAATGCCCACCTCGATAAATCACCATAAGCCTGTCGATTACATTTTAGTGTGTGTGCCCCACAATTAAGAAGCTCACTAAATTATCATACAACCTAACAAAAAACACATTGGTGTCGTTTTCATGGTTTTCGTGGGTGCTGGAACCGATAATAAAGTCAAAACGAAAATCCAAGATGGCGGATGTCGTTCTTATGGTTTTCAAGGGTGCTAAAGATAGTGAGGTCAAATTAGTAGTTAAGTTCGTAGAAGGCACATAGTGGGTAAGAAAATAATTTGAACATTCAAAATACCTAGATAATTTTGTTTTATGTATCTAATTAGTGTCCGCGTCTGCTTAGACTAGACCCGGCCCAGTGCCTACCTATTCTGAAAACCAATGAACACCACTATTTAAGTGTTAAGATGCTTCTAGGGTGTAAATAATCCCATATAAAAAATATACAACCCTGAAACAACCATTCCAAAAAAATACCCTGTCTTTGCTGTCGTGCAGTCCGGTAATAAACTACACCCACGTTTCGCTAGTTACCCTAATTAGCTAGCTACTTGCTGGACCTGGGGATCGGACCCAAGACTACACGCTCGAAAGTCTGAAATGCACAAGCTGTGTGTTTCCGGACATTTGCAGTAAATCAGTAACGATATATTAAAGATTACAAAATCTTTTTACGACAACTATAGGTAGAGGTAAAACTGAGGTTGCCTCATTTCCCGGTTTTACATACAATAATATTATGCAGTAATATGTTCTCTACGAGGTCCAATTAAAATAGCTATTAAAACTTCGGAGCGTGATGGGTATCAATATCTAAACACGACAAAACAAAAATATTTTTTAGACACAAACTTTCGAGTAGCTAGCTGATAACGGGGACAACTGCCGGTGATAGTGTAGTTAGTAGTTACTTGAAATTAAGAGATAAGAGAAATCAGTTCTATTTTCTCACTTCACCCATCACACCTGTGAAGTTTCGCCAGCTAGTTTTGTTTGACCTTGTATTTATACTTACACAACTGCATCATTTCCGTAGCCCATGTTATATTATCAGGATCTAGTTGAGATGCCAACTGTGAGCACTTTATTCGACATGCTGCAAAAAACAGTGAACGCTGTTTAACATTTGTTGAAGTGGTGAGTGGGCGGGCGTTTTGGGAGACTGTCTTATGTAATTTTGACGTTTAAAAAGTGCTGGTCCTCAGCCTAATTTGAATAAACGACTTTTGATTTACTTCACAAAAAAAAAATACTCGTGACATACCATTTTGACCCGCCGTAGCAAGGCGCTGCACAAGATGGTCGCGCAGCTGCGTCCGCTCGTGCATGTGCAAGAACCGCAACCAAGAGCCCAGCAGTTCTATCGTCAACTTCAACAGGCGCGAGTCGCGAAACTGACAACACGAAATGCACACCATCAGTTATGGAATCAGGCGTTACTTTGCGGAAATACATGGCTGTAGGCTTGGATGCCGCCCGCAAAAACATGCACATGCAGTCCATGCAGAAGATGCGGTTATTATTTTGTTATTGCAGAAATTTAACTAAATATGTTTACAAAACATTTTACACCATTCAAAATGTCAATATGTATCTGAAAAGTTGAAAAACTGAGATTTGAGTATTCTAATTTAGTTAGTGGAAAATGTCGCATTTGGTATATAATATGTGCTGCGTGTTTTAGACTATTAATAAAAAAAACCTATACCACTTAATTTTGTATATAAAAGCTAAAGGCCAAAGTCGCCTGAGTGGCATTCAGTTTTCTTAGATTTTATTTTAGATTACAGGTCAAACAACTTTAACATATTTCAATAATTTTACTTCTAAACGAAGCGGACATTACAGATGCAAGGGGCCGCAGCACAATGCATTTTCAAACAAATAAGTGCGTTGCGGCCCGCCTGTATAGTGTGCGTTCATTCATAGAAAATGTACGAAACTGATGAAGGAGAATTTTTGCAATGCGTTGCGGTGTGGCCCGCTCCATTTAGCCTTGATTGCACATAGTTAAAAACAAAAAATTACTTGTTCGTATTGAGTCAGTTTGTAGTAATATTCGAGCACGAAGTTGATGTCGGAGTAGTCCACATGTGGTGCCACGCTCGTCAGAAGCAACAGACACTGGAGATCGCGCTCGTCGTTCTTCGCGCCCAAGTGAGAGCTCAGTATGTCTACTAAGCGATGGCTGACAAACAAAATTATTCATTAAAATTAAAGCCTGAGTCATACACTTTCACAGGACGCTCACCCCATACCAGCAAAACCCTAACCACAGATTACTAAATAGTTACTACGTAACAGATACTTCACTCAGTAGAAAATTTCCAATACCTACTGCTATAATAGCCTACTCCGTCGCGTCAGCAACCGCTGCATGCTAAAATGTGCCTAAATGCTCAAACGTACAGTTGTGATTGCTTCGCACCGCGCGATCCCATAACAATCGCAGGGCTGCGTCTTCGATAAAATTAAATTAACATAACTTTTTGTGTATATGTTTTTGAGAACTGTGAATATGTTCTGACTATAGGTGGTAGTTTAAAATTGTATCGTTTATAAAATATATTTTTTTTTATAAATTGGTTCTGACTGTGCAATACATCTAGATAACACATAATTATAGAGACAGAGAGTAGTAGTAGTATAGAGCACATAAGGCACCAGACGGCATCATAGGTACGCGTACGAACGAATGGAAAGATTAAAATTGAACAACGTGCGTGCGCTTCGCTTGCGAAAACCGCACTGAATTTGGTCCGCAAACGGCCCGAGACCGCTCGGCCGGGCGGTAGGTAATTATAGCGCGCAAGTACATGGAGTGACGGAGGCCTGCCCTAACTATCAAAGTAGTGCCTTTAATCAATAAAGGGGATTGAAGATCTTTATATGGAGCCTGGCATACCTGCTGTCGCGCCATTTTGTTTTTTTTTTTCAAAATGGCGGCCACGCATTAAACCAATATAAATCGATAGCTGACATCAATGCAAACAGAAAACATTGGAACAAACCCTGTAAGTGCCACGTTTCCGAGATATTAACGTTCAAAGTTGACCAGGTGACATCCATATTTTTTCAACTATAAACATCTTGTTGCTTAGAGGTTAGAAGTAATCACTCTGAATGTTTAAAGTAATCAAACATCTATGCAACAAGATATAAGCAAGTTCAAAAAATATTTGGACATATAATATATTCTGGACATACTTCTTTTTTTTTTAATAGTGTAACCAGAACTGTTATGGCTTATGGCTCACTCTGTATTTAGGCGAAAAGGTCGAATAGCTATAAATATCTTACTTGATGCACTTTGCTGACTTTGACAGCATAAGACAGACTTTTTGCAAATGCTTCATCTTTTGCCGGCGCATGATGCCTGAGAGGAACATCCACGGCATCTCGTCGTCGCATCCCGGTGCCGTAAACTTACGCAATCGATCGATTAATAATTTTTCGACTAGACCCAACACCTGCTCTTGTACCTGGATGGAAAAAAATACAAATTTATGATTGATTTGCTGATTTAAAGTGTATATTTAGCCTACTAAAACCTTGTTGATAAATTCATTGTAATACCCGCAAATGTGCTAGATGGACAGACGACCTAAAGAAGGTTGCCGGGACGGACTGTATGCGTAAGGCGGAGGACAGGGTGTTGTGGCGCAGCCTGGGAGAGGCCTATGTCCAGCAGTGGACTGCGATAGGCTGAGTTGATGAACCACAAATACACATGGTGGGTGCTTCGTACATACTGTTACCTAATCTCGAGGGACCTCGGGAACAAGTCCACCGCCTCTACGCGGGTGTCGTACAATAACCACAACTGGGATACGAGAATTGCAGCCTAATAGTGTAACACAATGACACTGTTTTTTATTTTGACAATTCAACAATATTCGTTGCGTTATTTATGCTGTTGATCAGGCTACGATCATACAGACTTGGTACGATATATAAACGGCTGTGTTAGTTCATTATCCTTGTTTTTTAGTAGTCGAGTGAAGAAAAAAGAATAGTTTCTGGTGGTACTTGTCATGGAAAGTACTAAGCAAATTGCTTTGTGAACTACTTAACGTACGTACCTTAGTCTCTGGGTCAGAGATTTGATGCAGAGGCCCGTCTAGAAAGGCATTGAGAACTACTTCGCTGGGTCGCACCGTCAGCAGGTCGCCCAGAGCGGCGATGGCAGATGTCCGTACAATGATGCTCGCATCGCGACACAGACTCATCAAAAACTGTTTAGAAAAAAAAAATCGTTTTCAATAATAAATAAAATAACAAGGTGTATTGCAGAAATTTGTACCTTTTACAGTACATCTAACATAGGGACAACTTCTAAAATTAGTACTTATGCAGAAATAATTATAATACTGAATACGTACTGTTATATTTCTCATTCTTATTATCGTTGAAAAATAAAGACGTTGTTACGCGACTTTGGGAGCTGAGTTGACGGATTCTCAAGTTCACGTATTTTGGTTGCAATTACAACATAGCTCATAAAAATATCGATGGTCCTGGAAAACGGATTCTGGGGATCAGGATCTAACGTCCCATGTTAAAAACCCACCATTTAGATACTTAATTATATTATTTAACATGAATGAAATAACTACATTCTTTGCAGGGATTCACGATGCGGCGGCACAAATGCGTAAAACATGGCACTGTCTATGCTGGCATTTGACTTTGCGTATTCGACCAAATATTCTCGTCATTTGAGAAATGCCACTTAAAACATATGAAAACATAGAAAAAACTGTCGCGCACTAAAATCATTGCATCCAGCAGTCTGCTTGGCTTGCTACACCTGAAACCAACCATCTTAAAAGTGTATTTTTTCCTAACTCTGATCCAAGGATCTACTCAGACTGAGCCTGTGTCAAAACTAGACGCCGACATCATCTTAGTCATCAGAAGTCGCCGCGGCGCGCTCGTCGTAGTGCTAGTACTGACCGCCAGTTGCTGTGGCTGCGGCGGCGGCGCGGCGGGGTCGGCCAGCAGCTGCTGCAGCAGCGTGGCGGCCGCCTTGCGCACCGCGGCGCGCTCGTCGTAGTGCTAGTACTGACCGCCAGTTGCTGTGGCTGCGGCGGCGGCGCGGCGGGGTCGGCCAGCAGCTGCTGCAGCAGCGTGGCGGCCGCCTTGCGCACCGCGGCGCGCTCGTCGTAGTGCTAGTACTGACCGCCAGTTGCTGTGGCTGCGGCGGCGGCGCGGCGGGGTCGGCCAGCAGCTGCTGCAGCAGCGTGGCGGCCGCCTTGCGCACCGCGGCGCGCTCGTCGTAGTGCTAGTACTGACCGCCAGTTGCTGTGGCTGCGGCGGCGGCGCGGCGGGGTCGGCCAGCAGCTGCTGCAGCAGCGTGGCGGCCGCCTTGCGCACCGCGGCGCGCTCGTCGTAGTGCTAGTACTGACCGCCAGTTGCTGTGGCTGCGGCGGCGGCGCGGCGGGGTCGGCCAGCAGCTGCTGCAGCAGCGTGGCGGCCGCCTTGCGCACCGCGGCGCGCTCGTCGTAGTGCTAGTACTGACCGCCAGTTGCTGTGGCTGCGGCGGCGGCGCGGCGGGGTCGGCCAGCAGCTGCTGCAGCAGCGTGGCGGCCGCCTTGCGCACCGCGGCGCGCTCGTCGTAGTGCTAGTACTGACCGCCAGTTGCTGTGGCTGCGGCGGCGGCGCGGCGGGGTCGGCCAGCAGCTGCTGCAGCAGCGTGGCGGCCGCCTTGCGCACCGCGGCGCGCTCGTCGTAGTGCTAGTACTGACCGCCAGTTGCTGTGGCTGCGGCGGCGGCGCGGCGGGGTCGGCCAGCAGCTGCTGCAGCAGCGTGGCGGCCGCCTTGCGCACCGCGGCGCGCTCGTCGTAGTGCTAGTACTGACCGCCAGTTGCTGTGGCTGCGGCGGCGGCGCGGCGGGGTCGGCCAGCAGCTGCTGCAGCAGCGTGGCGGCCGCCTTGCGCACCGCGGCGCGCTCGTCGTAGTGCTAGTACTGACCGCCAGTTGCTGTGGCTGCGGCGGCGGCGCGGCGGGGTCGGCCAGCAGCTGCTGCAGCAGCGTGGCGGCCGCCTTGCGCACCGCGGCGCGCTCGTCGTAGTGCTAGTACTGACCGCCAGTTGCTGTGGCTGCGGCGGCGGCGCGGCGGGGTCGGCCAGCAGCTGCTGCAGCAGCGTGGCGGCCGCCTTGCGCACCGCGGCGCGCTCGTCGTAGTGCTAGTACTGACCGCCAGTTGCTGTGGCTGCGGCGGCGGCGCGGCGGGGTCGGCCAGCAGCTGCTGCAGCAGCGTGGCGGCCGCCTTGCGCACCGCGGCGCGCTCGTCGTAGTGCTAGTACTGACCGCCAGTTGCTGTGGCTGCGGCGGCGGCGCGGCGGGGTCGGCCAGCAGCTGCTGCAGCAGCGTGGCGGCCGCCTTGCGCACCGCGGCGCGCTCGTCGTAGTGCTAGTACTGACCGCCAGTTGCTGTGGCTGCGGCGGCGGCGCGGCGGGGTCGGCCAGCAGCTGCTGCAGCAGCGTGGCGGCCGCCTTGCGCACCGCGGCGCGCTCGTCGTAGTGCTAGTACTGACCGCCAGTTGCTGTGGCTGCGGCGGCGGCGCGGCGGGGTCGGCCAGCAGCTGCTGCAGCAGCGTGGCGGCCGCCTTGCGCACCGCGGCGCGCTCGTCGTAGTGCTAGTACTGACCGCCAGTTGCTGTGGCTGCGGCGGCGGCGCGGCGGGGTCGGCCAGCAGCTGCTGCAGCAGCGTGGCGGCCGCCTTGCGCACCGCGGCGCGCTCGTCGTTGGCGCTGCGGGCCACCACGGCCATCAGGCGCGACACCTCGCCGGTGCCGTTCAGTTTCTGCAACACAAACCATACAGCGAGTGCCAGTCACTGCACTGACACAGTCTTAAGGACAAAGCGCTAAGGTAGCCCGTGAAATGTATTAGCTTAATTCTTTGTACCCTAGTGAAAGATTATTTCATAAAACCTTTTTTTTGTAATTATGTAAATAGTTAAAATACACATTCGTGACAGTTACGTTTTACCAACATATAACCTGGTACTGACCTGCAAATTGAATAAAAACGTAAGCAAAATTGAATTTCGCGGGCAGCTCTAGCGCTTTCGCCTTAGGAACCTTCACGTGTATTACACTTACCTTTATGGCGGTGATTAATGGCACGTGTTTACTGGTGAGGCACTTCGTAAGGATAGCGAGCGCGCGCGTGCGCAGTGTGCCTGACTCGTCATCCGTTCGGTCGTATATGGCGCGTAAGATAGCCGCGTGCATCACTCTATGCTTGCGCTCACGTAACAGGCTCGCATTGTCCTCAACAAAATCAACTTCGGGCTGTAGACATAAACATTTTATATTTAGTACTTTATTATCTACTAAGTGTTCTTGTTAGCGCGTTGGTTCGCTAACCATTGCCCCGGTACAGACAGCGTCACTTGGAGACCCCTTAAGTTTTAAAATATTATAGTGTTATAACTAAAGAATACTTTAAAAATAAATCAATACTTGACGTGGATTCGAACCAGCATCGGCCAAAGTCGCCATTCAATACCAGCAGTTTTGACCAAGTAGCCAGCGAGGTTGTTACGATTGCGACGAATTTGTAATCTACAATCCTCCGTTTTACTTTTTAATTCGGTCCCTGTGTATAAGTTAAACAACATTGCAGCATTATAGCTGCAGTTTTGTATTGTTGCTCTGTATAAACCAAATGTCACAGTTTGCAAATGTTTATCAGTTTTCAAATTAGATGAATGCTATATCTAGGTAGGTAGGTACGTATTACTATTTAATATTGCTGAAGCAACTATTCAAAAAAAAAAAAGTATTAATGACTTTATGATGATGAAACTCATTTCGTAATTTAAAAGTTGTCACATTGAACTAATTGCATTTGTTACAATGACATTTATCAAAAATATTAGGTGTGAAATATTATAATAATATTTTATTGATTGAAATAAAATGGCAAGGTTACTACTTCCACAAAGGGCTGAAATATTATTTCTCCATTAAGATGGCTTGAATATTAGTGCTATATCTCGAGAACTCAATATATCTCGATTCTACGTGAGATTTGCGACTATTATAATTATGTAGTGTATGAATGTTTCTTATGTAGCAATAAATAAAAAATACTTTTAGGTAAACGGTTATTACCTTTATTTACAAGGTGCTATATTACCTAGTACTCGTAATATAGCACCTTGTAAATAAAGGTAATAACCGTTTACTAGGAGTACTAGGAGTACTAGGTTACTCTTACTATATTATAGTAAGAGTAGCAAATGCTACGGACCCCGCGCATTTAGGGGCCCCGCGTACCAACGCTTTCTGACCGTAAAAAAATATCAATTTAAACAGAAGCGTAAACATATTTTTTCAAAACAATGTTGTTGGTACAGACACCAGCACATCAATCTGTCAAATTTCTTTAATAGATTTTCAACTTTATCGCTGAAGCATTAAGGTTCAAGGTTGAATGGAAAATTTTTACAGTTTCGGGTAGCTTGACCTGCTGGCGTCTGTACAATACTTAACACGAAAGAGTTGGGTATCAAAATGTTCAACAGCCATGTTGAAGGCCCTGCTGAATAACTCGCTCAAAGCTTATTAAATTTCCTAAGTGAGAGTGGCATTGGTATTAAAGATTGTCGTGGGCAAAGTTATGAAAACGCCAGCAATTTATGAGTGGGAAATACAGCAGCTTCCAAGCTCGTATTAAGAAAATAAATAAGTATGCAGAATACATTCCCTGTCTTGCACACTCATCAAATTTGGTTGCTAAATGCGCTGCAGACTGCTGTACAGAAGCATCAATATACTTAGATTTCATTGAAAACTTATATACATTTTTTCCGCTTTTACCTCGATGGGGTCGTCTTAAGGCGCGTCCCCACTAGGGCCGCGTGGCCTTTTAGGGCCTCGAGGCCCGGCTTCGCGAGGCTTTTGTCTTTTTGCAACGATTATAAAGCCGCACGTTGTTTTCGAGATGTACGAAGACGAGAAGGTGCTTCTAGCTTCAGGAGCATTTATAGTAATAATAATGTAGCATTTAGCCTTTTGATTTTATTTTAATAAAAACAAATCCGACAGTCCCATAACACTGATACAAACCCATTAATAAAAGAGTTTCATCGTCAGTCCACTCCATTTTGCTGCTGAAGCTAATAGCATGTCCTCTTTTTCGCGAAGCTCGAAAGCTACTGAGCAAGGCAGGCCGCTAGGCTCTTATAATGAGGACGCGTTTCATAAAGACACAAATGCTTAGCGAGACAGGTGTGTATTGTCATTATTGAAAACGTACTGACTGCTTTAGCTAAACGTATGAAAGTATATCATAAAATTACTGGCGTTTTTGGAATATTCCGACAGAAATTTCTTCCAACAGAAGAGACTTTGAAAAAATCTTCAATTATTGTCAGTGCTTACGCAGATGATTTGGAGGACAGCCTAGGCGACAAATTATTGCAGTTCGCTGCATTGCTAAAATCTGATGCGGTTAGTATTATTGACATCAAGAAGCACGAAGCTCTGTAACTGCAATTTTACAAGCTTTTGTTAAATAATTCCTTAGAATCTTATTGCCCAAACGTAGAAATTGCCTTGCGCATTTATTTGTCTCTCATGATCGCTAACTGCATTAGTGAACACTTTTTCTCAACGTTAAAACGTGTCAAAAATGAGTTAAGGAACGTCTTTATCACCTCACTTTGATGAACATTGAATACGATTTGCTCAGAGAAGTTGATATGAATTTCTAAATTTTCCCAAATGAAATCCAGAATAGTTCTTTTGTAAAAGTTTTGTTTAATTTAATACCATAAACTCCAAGAACTAGGCAATGCAAGCCTTGAGGTTGGAAAGATGAATAAGTCGAAGACCAAATTTACGTGCAACGAAGCACCTGAAAGCATAAAAGTAGACAGGGAGATAATACAACATGTCTAGGAATACCTTTACTTGGGCCAAGTAATCTCTTTCCAGGCGAGGCAAGATAAAGAAATCACAAGAAGAACGGAAAACGCCTGGAAGGGCTACTGGTCCATGAAGGAACTATCTAAGTACCTTTAGTCACCGTTAGTTAGTTACCGAAGATCTGTGGGGCATGTCTACTAAAGTTTGTCAATCCATTATTGAGACAATTGCACCCTACTTATCTTTAATATTTGTGTGTAGATCAAGGGGTATTCCCGGATTTAATGAAGTTCAGTAAAGTTATTCCACTTTTCAAATCTGGGGACAGCAAAGACACAAATAATTATAGACCCGTATCTGTTTTGCCGGTTTTCAGCAAGGTGTTTGTAAAAGTAATGTTAAATCAAATGCACAATCATTTTAATCGTAACAACATCCTACACGATCAACGGTATGGTTTCACCAAAGGCCGTTGTACAACTGACGTCGGTGTCGCCTTGTTAAAATACATCATTAACGCATGGGAAGAGGCACAAGATGTAATAGGCATCTTTTGCGACCTATCCAAGGCATTTGACTGCGTGAATTACGAAACACTGCTCTTGAAACTTGAGCAGTACGGACTGGGTAAACTAGCTCTCAGCTTAATAAAATCATATTTAAATGATAGATTTCAGCAAGTTCAAATAAAAGGTGTGAATTCATTCGGTCTTATTACAAAAAAATGCTTAAGTACTGGTTTAAACCAAGACTAAAAGGTCTAGGATTGTGACGGTATTAAGGTTAGTACCAGGATCAAAATGTGTCCCGATTACAAAACGAAGACTATCGGAGGATCTGTTAGTACCAAAGAAGGTCCATGGTTCAAATAATATCCACAGATAAGAAACAAAAATGGCATTCTTTCATTCGTTCGTACAGGCTTTATTTGAAGCAACGTTCTGTTTCTCTAAATATTGATATTATAATAACACTTGAAATGATTTAAGAATTATTTATCATTACATAAATATGTCACAAATTGTTCTTTGTTTAGATTACAATATAACGAACAAGAACAAATTGTACTTATGACGCACTGTTTATAATCAAGTTGTCATATTTTTTAACACCTCTAGCCTGAAATGGAGTGAATTACATTCGGCGACAGCCCGCGTCATTTGAAGCGAATGTTTGCGTCCTTTTGAACAAATAAATTACTGCACTTCTTATTTTTATTCATTATTCTTAGTAGTAAAGTTAGTTGGTTTGTTCGTGAGTTGTTGTGTCCGATTAAATCGTGAGTTAGCTAAAACATGGAACAACAAAAGAAAAAAAGGGGTGAAAACTGGAGTTCTGAAGAAAAAGTTAGTAAAACATAAATTTTTAATCATAAATAAGTAAACAATGCTTTGTTTCATCTTCTTTCGACTACCTAACGCTGATGTTCTTATTATTATAGGCAATATTACGTGAGCTTATTGCTGAATCAGCACACATTATAGAAGATAAGTCCACGAAAACGTCTGTAAACATGCAGAAAACTAAAGAGTGGAAGAATAATTATACGGACTAAGTAAGTACTTATTGCCTTTATTATGTGTACAAGTACCTACGTTATTTACGTGATATTAATCAGGTTACTTATTATTTTTAGATTTAATGAGATAACAGCTAAATGTCGATCAGATGGAGAATTAAAGTTGGCTTGGAAAAGGATGAAGTTGTCCGCTAAATCCAATTTATCTACCCATAGGACGGAACAATCAAAGACAGGCGGTGGCGACAAACCACCATCACCTTCTCCTGAGGACTTAGCAAGTACCTAATGGCGATTGCTCCTCACGACTTTGTTATTGAAGTTAATGACTACGATGGTGATGCATTGGTAAATAAAACTTCTTATACATAATATCATATCATATAGCATTTAATTAAAATTTATTGATTTTATATTATTTATGTAGGAAGTCCTCTGTTATCTGCTTTTAGAGCATGAAATTTACAATCCAACTTGATGTCTTTGGTTAAAATTATTTGCTGCAAGTGTACAGTTGCAATACCTTATACCTACATTTTATGGAACAATGTTAGCTATAACATATTATGTAATTTACAATCACAGTCAACTTTTCAAATCTTTTCATTTTTAGTACATACTTTGGTTACTCTAATAATACTGGTACATGTTGAAAGTAAAATTCCTTATTATTTAACATTCCTTCTATTTCATTTTACAGAACTGAAGAAATGCGGCAGTCAATCACACAAAGCAATATAGATTTTCAAAGAAAACAGCTGGAAATTATGGAAGTGGAACATAAATATAATATTGAAATTTCTAACTTAAAAATAAAAAAATTGGAACTAGAAATAGCTCTATTAGAAAGCAATAAACACAACACTGAAAAATAAAACAGACATTGTCATTTATTTATTTATTTATTTATTTATCTTTAAATAAAAACAGACATTGTCATCTTGTACAAATAGGATTAAGTGACGAAGATTTTAAGTGGGTTCACAAAACGTTTGTTAATAGATTATTAATTTAATTAAAATATATGCTTATTAAATAATTAATAAAAAAAAATGTTCACTAAAAATGAGTTTCTATAAACTGTCTTCTCCTAATATTTCCCCTTACAGAAGGTGGAATATACCTTTGTACTACAGGTTCCCTAGATGAAGTTTCTATGTTATCTTCCTCGCCAGGAAACAGGTCTTCCCTCATGTCGATGGCAATATTGTGGAGGACAGCACATGCAACAATTGTTTTTTTTGCTGTTTCAATATCCCCAAACATGCCTCGTAATAGGCAACGAAACCGTTGCTTCATTAAACCAAAACACCTTTCCACCGTGTTCCGGGTACGAATATGGCTGCTGTTATACCTTTCTTCTTGTGGTGTTGTGGGGTTACGCAATGGTGTAAATAAATATGGAGTGCAAGGATAGCCACTGTCACCCAATAATATTCCAGAGAAAGCGCCAGCCTCAAACCTCTGTTTCAATCTACATTCTCGGAATATTCTGGAGTCATGTACACTTCCACGCCATCTGGTAACAATGTCCATGATTTTCAGGCCAGCATCACAAACCACCTGAAAAGTGACAGCATATTAGATCTTTACACTCCTCTCTGTTATTTTAATATGACATTGGTAATTAAGATAAGCAAATAAATTATTCCCTATTGTATCAAGCATTTTGGGATGAAACTAAAAATTCATTTAAAGGCAATCACAACTTAACATAATTGTTTAAAAATTACCTGTACATTGATTGAAGAAAATCCTTTTCTATTAATATACAACTGACCTCCATCAGCATTTATTTTCTTTACTCTTATGTGAGTACAGTCTATTGCCCCAATAACTGTAGGAAAATTTGCAATACTGCGGAATTTCCTAATGGTTTCCTCCTGTTCATTTAATGTAGTAGGCATTTTTATGTATCTCCGGGACATCCGAGACAAAATGTCCGCTACCTTTTTACAAGTTTTGCTGACAACTGGTTGAGATACACCATGTAAATCAGCTGTATCGTCTTGAATCTACAAATAAAACAATAGTATTAGTATATTATTTGGATGTTGTCCAATGTTATGTTAGCATTGACCAAGGGTACTTACTTCATGGCGAGCCCAGTTACGTAATGCGCAAACAACTTGCACTTCAGGACTCAATGGGCATCCTCGAGGGTCGTGGGATAAATCTTCACGTAAAACATCCACAATTTTTTCCCCAAAACGTTTTGTGAACCTGTACTTATATCTAAAATCTTCGTCACTCAATTCAAAAGGATTTATACGATGACGATGTCTGTAAGATCGCCGAGACGTCTCCAACATATCCAAATCTTCCAAATCCATCAAGTCAATCATATCAATATCCATTTTTTACGATTTGTAAATAAAAAGACACGATAATAATAATCAACGCTAACCTCAAATAAATTAGTACCGCTGTCAAATCCATGGTTAAACTAGGGGTCTCGGCGGACTAACTTTAGTACCTTAGATAGTTCATGAACTAGTGATAAACTTCATTTTATAATAACGTTTTATTTAGTCATGGTTTAAACCTAGTAACAATCCCAGTACTAAATTTAGATCGGGTTTTGTAATAAGGCGGATTGGGTTTAAAAGTCAAAATGGGTGTACCGCAGGGCGCAATATTGGGGCCGTTCCTATTTTTAGTATATAAAAATGATTTACTTCATTTACTAAAAACCCGACCACAAATGGTGTTATTTGCTGATGACACATCACTGATTTTTAAAGTAGGCAGACGTGCACAGGAGCTTGACGACATAAATAATGCGATGCTTATGGTCCATAATTGGTTTACTGTAAATAATTTAGTATTAAATGAAAAAAAAACTAAATGCATTAGATTCGCTTTACTGAATGTAAGGGTGAGTTGCCTATGGCACTGAAACGCAGGCTCATGGACATGTGTATTCTTCCCGTCTTAACCAATGGGGCACAAACTTGGTCTTTGAACATCCAGAAGTCCAAACTCAAGGTCTGCCAACGAGCAATGGAGCGCGGTATACTTGGCGTTAAATTAACGGATCGTGTTTTATTTATTTTTATTTATTTAGAAAACCAACAGCGATACATATGATATAATACAAATAAAGATATTACAGTTTAGTAAGGCTAATAATAGCTTTCCCTGCTTAACCTAATTCGTATTTACCATGCGAACGGACTTTAAAAACTTTAACTTTGTGTTCGAAACACAATACTGCGCTCCAAAACAACGATAGCTGCCGTAGCTCAAAAGGTTGCCCAAATGGGACTAGGCAGGATATCCACATGCCGGACAAACTGTGGGCCCATATAGCACAGAACTGGTGCCCTGGGACAGTGAGGCTGGCTCAGGCTGGGTCGCGGCAGATGACGTAGGAGATGGCGGGACGAGCTGGATAGGTTCCGTAAAAACTGGAAGGAGGACGCGCTGGCTCGCGAAAGATGGAAGGAGTGGAGTGAAAGCGTAGGCTAGTAAAAAAGAACTTAATAACCTACAGCAAACCAAGTGCCCTTGAAAAAAATTTGCTACAGGCCCCGCGCTGGCTTAATCCGGCACTGCTAAGCTCACCACTGATGAAGCTGTATGCACAACTCAAGGTGGACTATGATAAATAATGAGTTTTGAAGTTTCTTATCTTATCTATGGTATCTTGCATCTATACGTCACGTCAGTGAAGTTTCGCCAACTAATTAAACGACTTGTCTGTACATGCCACTTTTTAATGATTAAAGGTATTTTGTTGTTAGCTAAGCTAATCTCTTACAGTGTGCCTCGCAACATTCGTTCACGATCGGGTGATACAGAGTGGCCCATTTCCAGTGGTCCAAAATATTTTTTTAGAAGCCTGTTCAGCGATTATCTCTTTGTGAATAAAATTTCTTGGACAGTATGTGCAAGGAATTACAAAAAGTAAGTCACTCTAGGTAATTTATATGCACAGTAACCACCAAAATATGTTCGTCATTTTAAACGCTGTTTTTGTCTGCTCGCTGTACGATAGAATCTGCTTTACCGACTCGGCATTAGATAATTGCGGCGTAATCTCAATACCGCAGAATGACATTTATTCCGTGACGGCATCGTTGGCGCAGAGGTTACGCGATTGACTGCTGCGCTGCGTGTCGCGGGTTCGGAAATATTTGTATGGCCTACAAGTAGTTGTTCCGGGACTGGCTGTTTGTGTATGTGAGTTTAAATGTTTGTAAACGCACCCAGGATACAGGAGAAATTCCTAGTGTGGGGAATCTTCGTTACATGACAGAGCGACTTAAATATATGGCACTTACAGACACTAACACATACATTAAAAACAAAATGAGTTTAGGTTATTTTGATCATTGTTATCAAGTAATTAAATAAAGTTTTCTATGCAATAGTCTACTCAGTGCCATAGCTTCGAATGGTGTTACGTAACCTGACTTGATAAAGGAAAGGATTTGAATACTATATAAAAGATTTGACTGTACCTGTGCGGCGCCGGCGACATTGGGTTGTTGGTTGACTACTTCGTCATAACTCGGTTGTGGTTCTTGCTCATTACTGCCGCCACCAACTAAAAAAATACAATTTTCCGTTTATAAAGTAACTAACAACTGCCTTCTATTGTTGAAGTTTATTTAATAATTTACATGGTTCCTCTTAATAACGCTGCCAGCTGTATGATGGGGTACAAGTTGTACCCCATCCAGTCGGTGTTGTACCGTGCAACACCGACTACTGATTTAGGTCCGCTTGCACCACAAATCGCTAAATATATTTAGCGCTAAACGTCTTAAAAACATACCTAGTTTTTTCTGTCAATAGTTTACGAATGAGAAAACTCGAATGTTTTAAATATGTTAAGCGCTTAGGCTTCCTGTACATAACGCCGGAGCCGCACCTGCTTCGGAAATCGGACCGTATGTTTGTGTATACGAATGAATATCTTGCATGTGCAGCACGGCCGCTGCACCGGAACCGCGTGTGCACCGCATTGATGCGGAAGCCTTACAGTTAAGCGGTAATTTGTGTGCCAATTCGTAAATAAAAGGTAATTTTGTTGCCAGCAAAAGCAAACAATATTGTCCTATATTCGAATCAAAAAAATATTATTCTAATTTCCATCAATCTACTCGAGAGTGCTGTTTTAATAACATAAAGAATACACAAGTCAAAGAAACATACTTGGTTCACCATTGTCGGTAGTTTCATTTGTTTGCTCAGATGGTTGCTCATGTTCTTCATGTTCACTGTCTAACAATTTTGCCAGCGACTCCTGTAATGTGAAAAACGTAAAATAACGCCAACGAGACGAGATAAAGAATATAAACGATATCGCTTCAATTAGAAAGGAGACAATAGACTGAACATACTTTTAACCTATGAATTGAATAAAAATTTCAACCTTAGCGAAATGTTATTTTACTGGGAGTTCTTATCAACGGTGACAAAGTAATTTCGTGGTCGACTGTACGTGGTAGTAATAAATGTAAATGGTATTGATACATACAAGTGCTAACTGACGATGTGACAGTCTTGAAGCAACAGATAAATCTGTCAGCCATTTAAGAAATTCTCTGTATGAAGATGGAGGTAGAGAACTCATCATGCCAACCACTAATTTCGATCGCATTTCGCGAACTTCTGCACGTTCCTGTAAAACATAATAATAGTAAGTTTATATAGCGTGTAGTTATAATTATATAGAATGTTAATTTGATATGGTGCATTAGGGTGCGTTTCCACTAAGGCGGAGACGAACGAACTAGCGTAGTCTATATAGCGTGTAGTTGATACAGGGTGGTAATTTGAAATGGTGAATTAGGATGCGTTTCCAGTTTCCACTGAAGCGGAAACCAATCAACTG
Organism: Apamea crenata; assembly: GCA_949629185.1. Lineage (NCBI taxonomy): Eukaryota > Metazoa > Arthropoda > Insecta > Lepidoptera > Noctuidae > Apamea > Apamea crenata. The sequence continues at coordinate 11,355,138 of OX451360.1, read as the reverse complement.
GCAAAGCTATGTAGCGGAGACCAGCGGAACTGTCGTGGAGATGTGAAGCGCAGATGAGGAGGCCGATAAATCAGTCTGAACTGAGATACAAACCCCCCCTACAACCGTACAAGTAGCGACAATAAAGCGAAAATAAATTTCAGTTTCGGAAGTCGATGTCAAGACACAAAAAACAAACAAAACCAAAGCTTCGACTTCTGCAACAAAAAATTGTTTTCACTCTGTAGAAAATAGACTTATGTTTATTTTTTTTATACCAAGTTTTTCTAATAGAAAGAATATTTTCTCGTACTTACCAATCCATCTGGACTTAAGCAGAGATGTTCTAAAAGACATAGGTAACCATTTAATGCTGCCTTACCATGTGTGGCCAACAGCAGAAATGAATATGTTACATAAGATGGTCCAATACATTTCTGGAAAAAATGAGAACAAATAAATGAATAGGTAATAAAATCTTCGGCATTTCAATTTATTTTAGTAGTTCATCAAGATCATCTTCTTGTTTTTGTCCCATATTACTTTGTGTCGGCGCAACACCTATTTTTTTTCTCACTCTCCCATGTCAGCCGTCACTATATCATTCACTCCTTTTCTTTCATCACACATCCCTCACTTAATCCATCCATCTTTTCCTTGAAATTTAAATTAATTTGTATATCTATACTTCACCATCACTCAGCCGAAAAACATCAACTGATAGACATAAAAAAGGCTTTTCTATCAAGCATCACTATTGATCGTTCAACTCTAACAAATATGTGCTTACATTAGCATGCCTGCCGTCCAAACTTGAGTTGACCAGCTTCGGCAGGATACATTTAAAAAGCAATGTTACTGCCTTCTCGTTGGACTCCCCCGTTGCACCACACAATAAAGTATGTATTATTCTATATATACCATTAGATATGCGTTCAAGTATGAACTTGTCTGAAATAAAATAAAACAAAATTCTTCATTAGGTCCCTAGTTCCATTTCATTGCCAATGTTTGAAACTGGTTTGGTTATACTTATAACCTCATTATGAGTTTGATACTACATAACTCTCTTCCGTAACTCACTCTCAGGGCAAGATTCACAGAGTGATTTGACTATGGCAGGAATGCTTCCCTTAGTATATTAAAATAATAAAGGTTGTCATTATTATATTTCCAAAATAACAACCCTCCTTTGAAGGGAGGTCAAGGGGATGTTAAAGTTTATTATAGAAGAATCTTAACACATGGCCCAACATTAACTCGAAAGTCGGTATTGACAGGAGTCAAAAATTTCAAAATGGGGTAACAAGTTTGTAGGGGGGAAACTGGGAAGTTGAAACCTCCTAAATACTAATGAATGTGTTACTAATTCCCTTTACTGAGTGATTATTTACATAAGACTCTAACCTGAAAATGGTTTGTTTACACTTTCATCAGATAATTTAGGAACAGACCATATCACCTATTATAAGATTCAATCTCTCCACCCTCGACAAAAGGCTAACCTCCAACCACTTGATGGCTAAGAAAAAGTGTTTCATGGTTTCAAAATATTTAGAATGACAATCCTAATTATCTCTCAAGATCAACATACTTGAACTTGAGCAAGACACAACAATGTCCTAGTCAGGAACCTATCCAGGAGAACTCAAATGAGTTGTGAAATCTTAACTCGGACAGTGAAGTCCATTAATTATTGCTGAATCTGAATGGAACATCACTTACACAATTTCACTGAAGAACCTGATTGAATTATGACTAATAAGCAGCTTGCAAAAAAAAATAACCAAAAAGAACACAACAAAATCAGAATAAACAAAAAAGAAAATCTTCTGACGTACTTTCTCTTCGGCGTAGATCTGAAATTTTTAAAAGATGTCTTAGTGATACTTGGACAGTATTATAGCAACAGTCAAGGTATATCACAAACTTCACTTACCCACGTGTAATTTGTCAACAATAGCATAACCCGTGACATCAACTAAATTACTGATAATTTCTTCAAAATTCATATCACTCGGGCTTAGTCGTAAATGTTCTACAACAATTGTCAGGTCTCCTACAAACTCTGACAGTTGATGCAATACAAGGTTGACTTCATTAGTTAGATCCTTAGAGTTGAAACTACTAGCTTCATCACACATCTCTAATGGAAAGCGGAGGCATGCTAGCGACTGAGCAAATAGTTGTGAATGGTAGATATGATATGCTTTGAATCCTGGGATTGTCAACAACTTATAGTAAACTCGAGATGCTAATAAAGCATGGTTTCTACATTTCTTGGTATGGACATTTCTGCATCCATAATCTACATAGTAAGCTAAAATAGCTAAGACTTTCTTCTGTGGTACCAAATGCGATAACGACGCCCAAGACTTTTCTTCACTAGGTATGTCTTCTGAGTTAAGCCATTCATTAGTCGATGTTATTATATCCTTAAATATTATGTTCAAATTTAAAGACTCTATCGCGGTCTCATATTTTGGCGGCAAATCACAAAACTCAAGAAATTCTGCTTGAAAAATAGCTTTGACCCAGCCATGGTCCAGATGGTCCAGGCGTAGATTGTTTATTTCATCCACTAAAGCCATTGTAACATCTAGGGGCTGTTTGTTAGTAAGTACAACACCACCAGTATCACAAAACTTCTAGTCTAATCCAGTATTTATTTACGATGTTTCCTAAATCTCATTTAAATGTTGACAAAACACAGTAAGTATTCACATTTATGCAAGTAAATATTGGTTTTAATTTCACATTTATGCAAGTAAATTAGTTTTCAAATTTTATGGCTCCGCAGATCGATAAAATGAACTAGAAATCTAGAATGCAGTTTACTTGACAGTCTAATGTCAACACAACACCTGTGACAAGTGACAACACCTTCAAATGGTTTACACCATCTTTTGTATGTCAATGGTTTACACTCAGTGCCACTGCCATGCCAGTGCAGTGCAGCTGTGCAGTGCAGTAGTAGGCTTGCAGAAAATAAATCGATTAATCGATATTTTTTGTTGATACATCCATCGTCGTTCAATGTAAAATTTCAACTATCAAAAATGTATCAAAATACATTTCCAATAGCAACATCGTAATAGTTTTCTGTGAACATCGTAGTCGCCGTATTATTATCAATGTTTTATTCAATTATGATCTAACATAAAAAATTATGTTTCTAGTTCAGTATTTATGTGAATAAAAACAAATAATAGAAATTCATAACGCATAATTATATTTTAGAAGATTTCACCGATAGATCGATGTTTCTTTTTTTCAATCTTTCGAAATAGATATCAATATTTTTTTAAATATCGATACCACTTGTTTGTAGTATTTTTTCTGAATCGAGCCACCCTACATATTTTAGTTCCTTGTTTGTAGGGTCGCTAACTATTCAAATAATCGTAGTAAAAAGAAATAAACCTGTGCGTCTCGGGATGCCCGACAGAAGTGCTAAGATAACTTTGAGTGATAATGATAACTTAAACCTTGACTTAAACTAATCTATGGTTTATGTCTATCGCACACTGAACACTGAGTAGAGAGAGGGGGAAGCGTCTGTCCGAAATACTACAAGCGCTATGGGTTAGAGTGAGAGAGGAAGAGCCTGCCTACCGCTGCCGTATGCGTGAGAAAAAGGGAAGCCAGACAGACTGGCGCCGTAACACGTTACGTTACGAAGCGGTTTACGCTCCCGCAAGAAGTTATCACTACAAAAAAAAACAATGAAATATAAAAAATAGTTTTAATTGCATTAAGTCATTTTTTTTTGTTGCAAAAAGCAATGGTTCACATAGAGAAAACGTTTATCTAAGAACTAGTATTACCTCAGCATTTACGTTGACCGTCATTTAGTTTGCAATGGAATTAATTGATGCCTAGTGGCATTTGTCTAATACATAGCATAGAAGAACATTCTACAGCACGTCATGACGTGCTGTGGAATGTTCTCCTACGCGATACTAACGTAATGCAGGTATTCTCAAACACAATGAGCTCTCTTGCATTAACATGCATAAAAATGAAATCCTGGCCACAAACTCAGCAGATATAATCATAACATGAGCCTCTAGAGATTGATAAATGTATCGGTCGCTATTCATTGGGGCAACAGTTACTGTTGCCCCAATGAATAGCGACCGATACATACGGGGCGACGGTTGCCCCCATAGATTACTATGTTATACTGTATAACATAGTATTCTATGGGGGCAACCGTCGTCCCGACACAACCTCAAAGCCACTTTTTCCCGATCTGACGAATCGACGAAAACTGGCAAATACTGGAAACTATCGAGTTAACACAATGTATCGGCAAAACTGGCGAATCAGTGAAACTGACAAATGAACGAAACTGGTGAATTAAACAAACTGACGACTGGGAGAAACTGGCCAGTGATACGGGGACTCGTTTGCGCGGCTACTTTGGGTGCAGTATCCATAATTTGAACGTCATAATGTATTAAAAAATGAAAGAAAGAAAATACATTTATTTGGCACAAACTAAAAGACACACAATACACCAGATAAAACAAACAATAAAAAAAGATTAAATAAAAAGTGTGAAGTCCGATGTAAGAAATTAGCAGGAAAGTGTGCCTCACGGCTGCACCAAAAAGGCCCAGTTCAGCAAAAATGCCAGACAACTAGTGCCTGACGCTGGTTTTCAACTGGACCTGAATGTGTGAGGTGACGGATGTAAATCAGTTTTATACTGCAACGTGACGTATGTGTGCATACTTAAATATATTAATAAAATTAATTTGTGTTGGATAAAAACAGTACCGATAAGTGAGTAACATTGCAAAACATAAATAAGAAAATACTGATAATAATATTTAAAGGTTACTTAGATAAATAAATAAAAAAGTGAGACCACCGCATGATAGACCTTCCCATGCAAATAAGGAGATTCCTAGAACCGAGTCAGAACAAATAAAAAAATGGAAAACCCATTTCGATACTCTTATTATGCAAAACAAAACAAACAACGAAATAACTATTGACTTATCTAGCTCTAATCAAAGCTTGTCGCTTCTAACACTACAACGTGGCATAAGGTAGGAGTTGAGTACCTACCTAGTTGTCTGTTAGAAATCGTTACGTAAGGAAAAAGCGTTATGCCTACTCCATGCAACTTTCTCTCTCTCTCTTTCTGTTATATACGAGTGTTTGTTGTGTGTGCGAGTAGTGTCCGTTTCAATGGCGCAGCCATGACGTTTTTTTATAAAAAAAAACCATGGCACCTTTTTGTAAAAATTTGTAAAAGTTGATTCCCAAAACCATTTTGTCAAAGCTATGGATAAAAAGTTACAAGGAACTCCGTTCCTAACGGAGTCTCCCGACCGTTTTTTACCGTATTTTTTTGTTTGAACGCGCTAATCTCTGGATCTACCAGTCGGATTTGATAAAATATTTTTGCATTTGACAGCCCTTCTGATTCTTGAGGAAGGTTATACTTAGGCTAATTAACATCACACTAAAACCCTTACAAACCAAACTTATATAAAAAAGTGAGAAAGAACGCTAAGTGAAAACGAAGTAATAGTGAGTGTGGGCGACGCGATGTGACGTGGTGGGTGGGTCGGGGGAACAAGTCGCTCGGAAGAAGTCGCGTGCTAGTGATAATCTTCAAAGGATAGGTTCAAAGCTAAATATAGTGTATAGTCTATGGTTCAAAGCGCTGGATTGAAAGTATTGATAATTATTTTTGACGTTCCTAGAGATGTCCTTACTATTTTTTAAATATGAGTCAATTTGTTTTTCTAAATAAATTAAATTACAAACAATGTGAACCATATAAATTCATAATAATTATTTCAACGAACTACCGGTACTCGATGTTACTGCTATGGAAAGAGTTTTGTTTTTTGATTTAATAATTAAAAAACTGATTTTATTTAAAAAAAAAAAAAAAGTATACAAAATATTGTCACTTTTGAAAGATAGTAATTTCGTTCGGCGAATTTCGGCGTGCATTCTCAAAATAGTTATTTTAATAACGATTAACATGGCAACGCGAAAACCAATAAATTGGTTTTTGACTGAAACGGGTCGAAAGTTTTCGTTTGTTGTTATTACAGGCACTGGACTTGCGTGTACATTAGCAAAATACGGCCCGCATACTTTTTTCTTGGATAAGTATAAAAACTTTGTGCATTATTACAGGTTAGTTGATACCTATAACTAAGCTAAATCAATTCATGACAATGAGATTGTATAAAATTGTTCAAATGTTTAACTTTTCAGCAATGGCCAGCCAGCACTTTTACCTATGGAACTCCACGATAGGTACACAAAATGTATGGACATCCTGAATATAACTGATGTCCAAAGAAAACTAATTGTGCCATTTAGTGTTTTTGGATATGACTTATTTCATGCTGGTAAGTTTACAGCTAAATAGTCTCGATTTACATGAAACTTCAGGAGTACGTACTTGTGTAGAAATCATTAATTATTATTACAGAAGCTTGCTATAACTTTAATAAAAACCTGTTTAAGTCTCATAAGTTAATATTATTATTAATACCTTGTTTGTTCTCAAGCATGAAGTTAAAAGTGCTAAACTCGGACCTGTGTTATTATTAACCAAGGCTCTATTGGCAGCTACAGTGTGGTCGACGAGAGAATGTGTTCTTGACACCTGCCAGTTTCATACAAATGAATGTATGTTTTGCTATTTTGATATTTTTATCAGCGAATAGAATTGTCGCACTGACAGGTGTCAGGAATGCATTCTCTCAACGGCTGGAAGGTAAGCTGCATTGGAAATCTAACCCAGTGTTAATTAAGGTTTATAAGTTCTTACTGTGCCTAATTTTGTTGTAGGTAGTATGAACTCAAGATTTGGAGTAGCTATCGGTATTCCAGTAAACTTTAACTACAAAAGCTTAGCCGATTTGGAAGCAGATGATATTCAGGTGATTATCATTTCTAGTAACATTTTGCAAGGTGTACTTGCTATAATCATATACAAATTAGGAAAGAGGATACTCAAAACAAAGTTTTTTATCACACATTAAAACTCTAACGTCATGTTACTGCTGAGCGCATACAGTCACCAAAAGCGATAAGTAACCAGGGTTGTCAGATATAGTTGAAGTTTAGTGAGATGTGTGTTGAAGTTTAGTAAAATGGATGTTTTCGAATGCAATTTAATTTGATAAATAAACTGTTTGCTTTCTATTATTTTATTTTTAAATTAAATAGTTTTAATCTGCAGATTTCCTAGTTAATCAGCAAACTAACAATCAATCATTTGTTGTAAGTGAATAGAATAGGTTCTTGTTTGGGTTGTGTGCTAATATGTCAGTCAGTTACTCAGTTTATCCTTTTTATATGTACAGACGCCAGCAGGTCAAGCTACCCGAAACTGTCAAATTTTCCCAATCAACCTTGAACCTTAATGCTTGGGCAATAAAGTTGAAAATCTATCAAAGAATTTTGACACATTGTAGTAGCTCGATGTGCTGGTGTCTGTACTTATAGTGAAAGATAGATTACACAAAATATAACAGGTAATTCAATATAATATAAGTTTCTTACATTTTCTGCAATTTGCAATTTTCAGTAGGTCAGGTTGTATGGTAATAAAAATGTTAGACTCACCTTTAAAAAATATTTAATTACTGAAGAATAATCAATAAAACTATCATTAACTACCTCCAACAAATCTCCAAGTTCCAATTGCCCAACTAAATGAATATTGCTTGAAGACATGACTATCAGTTTTGATGATTATAATGATTATGATTTATGATATTCTTCAAAATCCGAACTTCCATACTAATAATACAGGGTGGCAGGGACGTCGACGCGCAAACTGTATCCATGGATTCAGCATAAAAATCTCATAGGTTATCAAAAAAAAAAATCTGTTGTTTCATAGAAAAGAGCAAATTGTATGGACAACATTTTTTTGTGTAATAACCAACGAAAAGTCTCAATGCAGGGGGTTTACAATCATGTGCTGAATCCATGTACCTATACACTTTGAATTCATGGTTACAGTTTGAGCGTCGATGTTCCTGCAACCCTGTATAAGCGAAAGGAACTCGGTCGGTTACCTTTTCACGCCTAAACATCTGAACCGATCGTTATGCTTTTGACAGATAAGTAGCCTATGACCTGGAAAATCACATATGCTACTTTTCATTATGGATATTTGTATTAATAAATGATGAAATATACGCAGACGAAGTCGCGGGCAACAGTTAGCAACTTTTTCTCGAGGCTTCGTTAGCAAGGTGATAGAAAATGATGTCATGTGCGTCAAATTTCATCAAAATCCGTTCAGCCGTATAAGGCGTGAAAGTGAAACGGTAACAGACAGACAGTTACTGACGCTTTTTAACCCATGAAAGAAAGGAGGATTTTGACGATTATTTTTTTTATTGTGTAGGGGATACCTTGAAGTTAGTCCCATTTAAATTCAGAAATAAAATCCACGCCTTAGGGTAGAAAAATAGGGATCAACTTCTACTTTTCTACCCTTTTTTTTTTAAAGGTTTGGAAATCATCAAATGACCCCTCCCGCTCTGGGTGGAGCAGAAGGGAGTGTCAGACTCTTACTGACTAAAACCCGTGGTGTTCCTTCCTTAGCCCTTTCTGTTCCAGGGCAGCGGTAACCCTTTCGCACGATCCCGCTACCCTGGCAGGCTTCGGCCCTATCGGGCCGGGAGTCGTCACGTGGCTCCCGACGCCCGGAGCGTCTCCCGCGGCGGCTGAGGCGTGAGTTGTTCTCCCTTAGCCTTCCCGCCACCTCCTTCGCTAGCATGACTGCTTCGCAGAAGGAGGTGACTGCCTCACTTTTCTACCCTTAGGCGTGGATTTTATTTTGCCCCTGCTGAATTTTCACTTGTCAATCGATTCTGTTGGAACTTAGCACACATAATGTAGTTCTGATTAGAAGATAGTCGAGAGAATGTGAATCACCTACCTATTTCATTACCCTTTAACCCTTTTCCAAGTATGTTGTGGTTAGCTTCCAGTCTAACCGGATGCAGCTGAATACCAGTATTTTTCATGGACCGACTGCATAGCTAACCTCCACAACTGAGTTACTGTGTAACACTATAAAGGGGTATTGTTTGAACACTAGTTGTCAGACTTTCAGGCTTCTGGACTACCTAGTCCACTGACTGGGTAGTTAGTGGACGGATAGTTCGGGTGTACCAAAGATCGATGAATAAAAGCTAGGACCGACACGGCTTAAACTATACGGGATAGAGGGTCTCGGTATGAGATTGTCGTTAATTCAAAGATCGACTGCGAAATACCTATTTGTTCAAGATTTTAATAATTATTTAACTAACATATATAAAATATTTTCAGGTGAACCAAAAGAAAGTCGACTGGGAATCAGAAGCTGGCAAAAAATTGGCTGATGCTATAATACTTCCTGAAAAAGTGCAAGAATTTGCGATATGTAGGGAGATCATGATGACGCAGAATAACAAAATAAGTTATGAAGCAGCATATCCGTTCACATGTCTATTTCTTTCTTACAATCTTTCTCAATATCTTAATAGAAGATTAAACTTATATGCAGCACCTCCGTTTATAAGAGGGGTACTATACTCAATAATAGGCATGTTTGCATCAGGTACATATTTCCTTATGAAAGATATGACAGAAGTTTATTATGAAACAGACACTGACAAGAGATTATGTGAACTTGGTCCCGCATTTGTTGAAAGTGGCAAAATATTTTATGAAAAAATTTTAAATAGAAATCAAGCTCTTAGAGAATTAATGGGGAGAGAAGGAGAAAAGAAATACAGTAAAATGGGAAATGAAAATTTTGGTATACGACAACCCCGTATAGCCCTAGTTCATAGAAAACAATTTTTTGAACAAAAATTTAAAGAATTAAATGTCTCCGAAACTACGAACGATGCTGAACAACTTGACTAAAATCATATTTTGTTCATTGGTAAATTGTTTATCAATATGTTTGTTTGTTTGTAACATATAATATAAAATATAGAAATGTTGAATAGGAATAGTAAGAAATAAAATGTTGTCGTTAACTTGCGTCATTATTTATATACTATTGTTTTAGAACCTTGATTGGCTTTGCTAGTTACCGGGCTGAGTACCTATATCATCAGGGACGGGAACATAATTACTTGCATATTTAAATAACAGTAAATGCAAGAATCAACTCAAGAAACCCAAACCCAGTCAAATGGGGTCAGCAGTAAAACCGCTGCCCAATATAACGACAGCAGCAATCCTTATCGGACTTTCGCGTCAATGGGACCCCATGCAGTAGGTAAACGGAAAAGTTCTCATATTTACTAACAAAAATGTCCGCGGCACAGAACATAATTATAATACCCTCGCGCTATCAAGACGAGAGTAAGTGCGTCGACGTTGACGATCGGGAAAAAGTTTCGTTCGTTCAGTGTGGACGAACGAGAATTCTTCGCGCCCCGAGCGGCACTTTTTAGGGGGTGACAAAATTTCACAGTAAATAATAAAATATATTTGAATCATTTCATATTTTTAACGCAACTATAAATTCGGACCGATTGAAAAGAGCACGGAATTTTTCATTACTTATTCTGTGACGAAATCCTAATATAAATATAATCCTAAAATAAAATCCCCTTTCTTTGAATGATATTTTGTAGCGAATGGCAACACCGTCTATACTGACATGCGGGGTAATAAACGTGATTGTAATACAAATAAACTTTTTTTATTTAAAATCTAACCTTTATAATGCAAAATAATGATTGATAAAGATTCTTGCCGAAAAGTTCTCTAGAATTATTAATGTATATAATGTATGGTATACATTAAATTGAAATACCTAATTATGGGGGCGGCAAAATTGTCTTCCGCCCCGGGCAGCCGATACCCACGCTACGCCACTGTATAGAGGGCTACCTGATTGTTTAAAAACTGTATAATTTGGTCGTCTTAATAAGCCTAATATCCTGCGGGGTAGACTTTGGCTCTTATAAGTTGATCTTGAAAAAGCACGGCTAGGTTCTTTTGCCGCGCTTTTTCATTGGACATTATTTTTCTTTGCACCCATATAGATTGTCAATCAAATTATTGCTATATAAATGTATTCTGTGATTATTATTGCATTAGCTGTAGGTATATTATTTTACAAAAAATTCTGCCGAAGGCTTTTTGCTGATACTTTGTGCTACTTTAAAAAATGTGATATCATTGAGTATAGTAGGATTAAATCATTCTGATACTTGGCATATAAAAAAAATATTTACGTACTTTCTTGGTGAATTGTAATGCAATTACGCACATTGCGAGGCATGTGCTTCGCATGCAATACGTCGCACGCCTCGCAAAGTGTGTATCCACCTTTAATTACATGGCATGGGTTTTCAACTCTAGATATTGTGAATCCGACACTAGAGTAAATATGTTCCTTGATCCGACACGAGGGCACCCCAGCACTTGTCTCGTCGTTTTATTTCATACCAACAGTAACAATACTGTTACTATAAGAATTATTTATTCATAGCATTGATAATAGTTTTAACAGATATCAAGAGCATTTTTTTTGCCATAATCTGTGATGAAAAGAATAAAATGCAGTATTTTTTTGTATAATCAGATATCATTTTGTATAGTTTCTGGGACAGCTCAGCGGTATAAAATAAGTTGGTTCTACTACTGGCAGCCCTACCTCACCCATATTTTGGTCAGCTCCACAGACTACAATATAATATCGGGTAGGGTAGTCAGCTCTGTGATCTTGGTCTACAAGTTCTACAACTCTATAGTCTGCTGTCTGACAGTGACAGTCATGTCGTATTTCTCCTTAGTCAATGAATCAATGAACAAATTTATTGCCCTTCCATTGAGTGAATTATTTTCTTTACTATTTGATTCAGGAAAGAATAACTTCGTAGCCTCTGTTTGAATATACTTTTTAAAATTTACCATATATATTGTGTTTGTTTTCTTCAGTCATTTGTTCAGCTCATTTATCTCAGTGAGTGGTGTAAGTGTAAGTCTGATCTTAAATAGATTGACAAAAGAGTTTCAAGGTGTCGTATCTTTCCATCACACTTTCGTTAAATAACTGCGTTTAAATGAATTAGGGATTTTGTGTTTAGGTAGGTAACAGGCGTCAACATGTGTGGAGGATTCACTTGTTCTAAAAATGCGCTTATTGCGTTAAACATTCTTTATGTGGTAAGATTTTAATTAATATCTTGTAGTATTTACATACTGTTTGTATTGGTAACTTTTCTAACATGACAGTGTAGTGTCTTAAAGCCTTGTTTTCCTTAACGCGAATGTAAAAACATTGACAGGTAGTGGCCAGCATTCTGATATCAGTGGCGGTGTACGGGCAGGCGTCGTCACTGGTCACCAACCTGCCGATTGTGGGAGGAATACTGGCATGTGGGGTGTTCCTCATTCTGATTTCTCTACTGGGACTACTGGGAGCTGTCAAACATCATCAAGTTATGCTATTCTTTGTATCCTTTTCCAAAGTCGTGTTATGTCTCATATTACATTACTTATTTCAATTGACAACATACATTGTGATAATATTAAAATCATTGTGTACACACTTCACAGCATAGATAGGCAGTAATAGGCATCCAGATATGCACAAGTTTAGAAAGTAATTTGTGCTACATTGCTATCTAAATACATCAAGATTTCCTAATACTCATTCTATTGTTTCCTCATGTTACATTACTGCAATGAGTATTCAGTTTCATAATAGGTTTACACAAAATCATGGCTACTAAATAGACAATACTTCAATGTGTTTTCTCTATCACATATGAGGTTAATGTAGACTTGATCTACTTAGTCTGGCAGCTGAATATTTTAATTGCTATTTATTGTTCCTAATTTTGTAATATTTGTGTGCTATTACTGGCAGGACAGAGAGATACCTTCTTCATAATGTCGTAATGTAACGCTTTACTTATAACCTGCAACCTCGTTGCATAACACACTTTTAATCTGAATTATTCACATTCAGAAGGATAATCCATTGCTTTATGTTCAAAAAATTTGTCCGGTCAATAATGTAAATAACGCAATGAATGTTGTTGAACTGTCAAAAGGAAGAACATTGCTAGTGTTAGTGTGTTACACATAACCCTGCTGTTGTGATTTAGAAAAATAAATGTTATACTTATTAGTTAATCAGAACAGCCCATTGTAACACCCGTTGTAACGCTTAAAAGTTCTTATTTGTAATTTGTTATGGTGTATATCTCTAGAATATTCTATATATCTATCTGAAACCTTAACTCTGTATTCAGTACATGGTGATTCTATTTCTTCTGTTCTTGGTACAGTTTTCAGTGGCATGTGCCTGCCTCACTGTTAATTCCGACCATCAGGAAATGCTGGCTCGACAGGTGAGTTAATAGCTGAATTACATTCTATTATGTAAAAAATTTCAAAAGATTTTTATCTCATAAAAAAACATCTTCACTTACCTTTATCATTACTTTACCATTAGTACTTACTGACTGACTTAGTCTGTGTAGGATCATTCAGTGATTAGATCATTTGGTAGGTAGCCACATATTAATGTATCAAAAAATAATTTATTAAAAAAGAAACACAAACCAAAATAATATATGTGTTGACTGGAGAATAACAGACTTGTTTAATACAATTTATGTGCAAAATAATACCATACGGTGGGAATATTTAGTGCCTTAAATCTGATTAAGATTTAAAATTGGGTGTTTACTTTTAATTAATTTGAAAGAAAAATGAGGCATCTGCATCACAAAAAATATTTTACTCATAAACTAGAGATGCTAGCTAAATGAGGGTACGAAATCTTGTATTTAAACGATTATATCTAGCAGTTTTCTTGATAAAAATGCGGTGTCCGAAAAATGCCCTTAAAACACTGTATGACGGCTATAGAAGTTCAACAAGTAAAAAGCTTTGTATTGTATGATTGTCTTATGGTCACATTGTCTTATTTCGGAAAGTATGAATTGGTGCTGGTTTGCTACCAGAGCTGAAACTATTGTGCGCTTTTATAATTAGGTACTAACGTGACGATACTATTGTGGACGTGCACGTCCACGTTACGGCATCGCGATAACACAGGAAAGTAAAATGTATGGAAATATATGAAAATGCTTTTAAATTTCCATCCAGGGATAATGTTACAACATTGTGTATGTTGTAACATTATCCCTGGATGGAAATTTCCACGTCACGGCATCGCGATAACACAGCAAAGTAAAATGTATGGAAATATATGAAGATGCTTTTAAATTTCCATCCAGGGATAATGTTACAAAATACACATTAAGCATTAACGTAGATTTTATGGATGTGAAGGTCGATGGTAATATCGTTATAATGTGTGTATATTTGTGTATTTTGAGGTTTGGTTCTGGCTGGCTATTACAAATTAATGAGTTTATTTGATGATATCATCCATACTCAGGCCAATATAAATATTTTATAAGCATCTTCTGTTATTTCACAGAGCTGTGAAATAAAAGATGTGTGTGCAATATGTTAAATGTGAATATATAGATCTCTGCAGACAGCAAAGATAAAAATAGGGAGAGGGGGAGAGGCGTGGGTTGGGCGCGACGAATGTCGCAGTGACAGAGTTCCGGAAGAAAACATTTCCCAAGTAAAATAATCCAAATAAACTGACCCCCAATGGAAAACTTCTCGATAATTTAGGGTTTACATGTGGTGAATACCTACCTTGGAAGCTTTGTTGATTGATACATTTTTTATGTTTCAAGGGATGGAACAAGGTAACCGTGGATGTCAAAGAACAAGTCCAGGAGAGGTTCCAGTGCTGTGGTTTCCAGAGCAGAATACCTGAGAATGGTACTGCTGATCATCCCTCATGTGAACTAGTTGATGTAAGTACTTGCAGCCAATATAAAGTCCAATAGCCTTATAGTCCCTTGTAACAGATTACGAGTAACTAAATGAATGAGAAGCACAGAAATCATGCACCTAGGCTTAAGTCCAGAGATCTGAAAATTAAAGAAAAAAAATATCGTCAAACAGAAGTATCAACTAGAATTTTTAGCCTGTTCTAAATAGATAATAATAATGTTGATACAAAACAACTAGCCCAGTTGTCGATAACCTTTCGATAATCTCTAGACACGATTATTCGTATATAAACAAAAAAGCGACACATATAACTCAATAAAAATCCTAACTAATATTATAAATGCGAAAGTGAGTTTGTTTGTAACACTTTCATGCTAAAACGGCTGAACGGATTTGGATGAATTTTGGCGCATGGGTAGACCATGATTTCGGTTAGAACATAGGTTCCGTACCTCCACGCGGGTGAAGCCGCGGGCAAACGCTAGTATATTATAAAACAAAAGCACAATCTCATGTTTTGTTTAATTTTTTATATTTTTCTCCCTGTTTTAATAACTATATTTCTATATTACAGAAAATTTGTTGCCGTAATACATTTGAGTCTATACATTGCCAATGCCAGCCATGTATGGGGAAGTTGAAGGAGACAATTGACTATGCGTTCAAACTGTGCGGTGGCATTGGACTGTTTTTCAGTTTCACTGAGGTGAGTTCTATTGACTTTAGTTATCTATACTTTATCATTGTTCAGTGATAGTACCTCTATAAATAAAAACAGTTTGATATGGCAAAGTATACTACTACTGAATTAAATATTATTCAATGTGTATTAGAATTGGAATGAACAATATGAAATATTTAGTTAAATTAAAACAAACAGTTCCAAATAAATATTAATCCATGGCGATAACGTTTGCCTAGAGCACATTATAGTTACATAATTAAACAATAATGGATAGCCTTGTTGCGTAATTAAAAGTTGTTTATAAAATACGATTTAAAAATTTGCATGTTAAATAGATACACAATTACGTACACAACTCTTTTTAACAATACATTTGTATCTAAACAGTTCGTGAAAGCATTCTAGACACTTCGGTAGAAAAATTTACTATATAAAACCGTATTTTCACATGGGGCCATTCAAGTATTAGGTACGTAACACCAAAGGGCTTTGCTTTGCTTTTTTTTGATGACATGGGGGACGGGGGGTCTGGATGCTGATTACGTCAGCAATATTTATAAAAAACATATATACCTAATAAATTAATAAGAATACAATATTTAAAATACGATGTTAATTATTTGCTTGGCTAATATTAAATGGGCATTCAATTCCTTTATCTTTATTTATAGACTTATAAATAACAATAAAGAAACCTGCACCCTAATTGCGTAAAACACTATCAGTCATAATCTGAATAATTTCGAAGGACATTGCTTCATATATTTGAAAAATTTGTCTGATCGACAACGTAAATAACGCAATGAATGTTGTTGAACTGTCAAAATAAAAGCCATTCCTACTCGTACTATTAATGTGTTCCGCAATTAGCCCGCTGAACAGGTTAAAAAAATATATACCAAGTTTACGTAAGCATAGGAGGGTAAGAGAGAGAGAAGAGGGAATAAAAAAAACTAAAATTCTGCTCACGTAATACTTGAATGGCCCCTCGCGACAAAAACAAAACTTCTGCGAGAAATGTCTGAATGCCTATACCTATTGTAATAGCAACTTGCAATGGCGTTTGTACTGCGTAGCAAAACAAGACTAACAAGTGGAATTTTATTATCTGACAGTAATGTCAGACATTTCTTGGATGTGGAAATGCGGGACAACAATCACCATTCACAATAATAACACATTTTACTCACACAATAAAATTCTTTTGTAAATTAATATTTGCATGTAGATACGAGGTACTATATCAGGATTAAGCATGGATACAGTTATTGTTCTCGATTTAATTTATTTTTTCTAATACTTTTGTAATTAACATTGAAGCATTTCAGATGACCGCTCCATTAGAAGCAGCTAATTACTTGTTACTGTTACTTAAATATGGTGAAAATGATCTCGTAGCGTGTATACAGATAGACATCAATCTCCAATCAATCTACTTGCAACATTAAATACTAAACACAACTGTTAGCCGAGTGCTATAAGCTGTTAGTTGTTATTAAATTAACATTGGCGCCGATTCCCTTGTTCACAAACTAAACTAAATTTAAGTTTAGTGCATCTTTTTCTTTCTATTTCATTAAGAAAAGGACAGAAGATAAATATTAGTTTAGTCCTGTCAAATTAGTCAGCGCCTGACGTAAATTGACGTATTTTTAGTAGCCATGTTTTTAATCACGTCTAAACTGTATAAAGAGTATCTTAATTTACATTATATACACTGAACTTAAATTTAGTTTAGTTTGTGAACAAGGGAATCGGCGCCATTGTATTTGTACTGCCCCGTTGGTCTAGTATTCGCAAGCGTTACTGCTGAGCGGTAGGTCTGATTCGATTCAGGGGCCTTATTCTCTATGACACACTGAACGAAACCGCACGAAATGAACGCGAGATTGGCGGGATTAGCTAAGGAAATGACGTGGTTTCGAGTAAGGTATCGTTAAGTGGTCATAGTGAATTAGGACTCTGGAATTTCTAAGTAATAGCCCGGAGCCGGCAAGATTTATGCTCGCTTGATGGCAGTTGGCTCGCCGAAATTAAAATAACTGGCATAATGTGGGCGTACAACTCTTCCCATAACCCTTCGGGGTATACAAGCGTGGTGTTATGTTATTGCGTCTACGAAGAATAAGAATAATTTTGAATAAAAAAAAAACGAGCGTTCCTTAGAAATGAAACGGCGGTTGTTCTGAGCTGAGGCGAGGCGCGAACACAAAGTAATAACAAAGCGTAATATACTTTGTCGGCACGAACGATCAGGGTGGATTTGTTTTGAGGTCAAACTCAAAGCATTTATTTCAAATAGGCACATAAAAGGCAGTTTGAATTGAACGTCAAATTTCAAAAAGGAATTCATTACTATTCATCCCTTTAGCTGCCATGCAATTTTTTTACGATGGATCTCGCTGTGCCGACAGCACGTTAACTTCATCCAGACTATATTATACCCTGTCCATTTGGTTAACCGTTTTTTGACAGCTGTCTTAGCACGTACATATATTCCAGATTACGTAAAAGTTAACTTTAAAAAATGCGTAATAAAATAAATATATAAACTGTTGAATTATCTTATTTAAGGCTTCTTACAGATTATAATACCGTACGTGTATCAATCAATGTATTGTGTGTTGCTGCAATCACTAGTTCCATCTGTCAAAAACGGTTTACCTAATGGACAGGGTATAATAAATTGGTAGTTGGCTTGTTGTCGGCGTTACGTCTGTATACACTCTACGAGTACATGTACATGAAAAAATTGTTAATATGTCGCTTGCACTTGTAACTAACATTGGGACGATTAACTTGCAGTTTCTGGGTGTATGGTTGACAGTAAGATACCGTAACCAAAAGGATCCGCGTGCTAACCCCAGTGCATTTCTGTGAATGATCTGACGATGTGGATTTTAATCACTTGAGGTGGATTGGTGTTTTGCTTTGGATTGCATGTGTGATTTTATTGATGTGCGCATGCCGCTTTTTCTTTTATAATTTGCAACTGTCACTTATTTGTGAATTTACTCAATATAAATCAAGGCTAAAGCCTCGCCCTCTATTGTGCAGACGCCAGCAGGTCAAGCTACCCGAAACTGTCAAATTTTCCCAATCAACCTTAAACCTGAATGCTTTAACGATAAAGTTGAAAATCTATTAAAGAAATTTGACAGATTGTAGTAGCTTGATGTGCTGGCGTCTGTACATGATTTATGTATTCATTTATGATTATATTAATATATGTGTTATTTATAAACAACATCGTTTTATGAATTCCGGCAATGCATCTAATCAAGTAGGTAGGTATTTGCTTTAGAAGAAAATCAAAAATTGGCAGCTTAGCAAAAATTAAATATTAAGTTATGACAAAGTCAGTCTGGATGAAAGCGATTTTAGAATGACTAAAGTGTGTTTACAATAATTATATGGCGAGTGGTGGAAGGATACCCTTGGCTCTTTATTTCGTTGAAGCTTTGATAAATTCTTCGGTACAATTTTTTTAATACCATTTATTCGATAGCTAACGTTTTCGTCGTTTTATATTGATACTTATTACTAACTTTTTCTATGGCTGGTAGTAGAAGTACTTCTCGATGTGATGATCCTGTTCGATTACTCGAACATTCAGGTTTAAACTAACGGCCATAAAGGTTCATAATATCGGTAGTCTCATCATGATAATTTTTCTGATCACATGATAGTAGTAATATAATTTTTTAAAGTATAGTACCAACTTAATTTATTACTATATTTTAAAAAACCGGCCGAAGCGAGTCGGACTTGCACACGTAGGGTTCCGTACCGTAAGGAAAAAATAACACGTTTCTTTTTCTAATTTTATTTTTATTATTTGTTGTTATATACTTAGCAGCAATAGAAATACACACTCTGTGAAATTTCAACTGTCGACCTATTACATTTCATGAGATACAGCCCGCTGACAGACAGACGGACGGGACACCAAAAGCTTAGTAATAGGGTTCCTTTGGCACCGCTGGGGTACGGAATCCTAAATAAGTAGGTAATCATATGGAGCTATAAAAAATAAAAATTGTAATATTCTGTAGTTTTTTACACATACTTACTTTTTCTGATTTTTGTTTATTTCTATAATTTTGTTCGTTTAGGCTGTGAGTTGATATTATGTTAGTCAGTTTTTAAGGAGTCAATCTATACTTTCTGTAATAGTTTTAATTTGATTAATTGCGTGCTTATGTTAAATATTGTACTATACATTAATCGCATGTTTGCACGTGCATGCTTGTTTCTATTGTCACTGATTTAGTATTTTCGTAAGTACATATCGTTTGTAACGCTTTATTTTTATGTTTCAGTTATTCGCTGTATGGCTCGCCCGACGATACCGCAATCAGCCCGATCCTAATTATAAGGAACCCCATGCTATATTCCCTAGAAAAAACTACCTATACTGAAAAGCGTCATGTTAATTTTAGAACTGTAATATTCCTGCAGACTGATTTAGCGAATTTTTACTTTTCGTAGTACCAGCAGTTTATGTGTTTCTTCATTCCTGTAGGTATATAACAGTCTGCCTTCATACGTGTAAGGGATATAATTAATTAATTTACACCGAGAGAGTAATAAAATATACCGTATAAAATCTATTAAAAACATCTCTTTAAGACTAGTGCACACAGTAGGTACCTTTAACACAAACGTTACCGAAGCGCATACATTGTTTGGTACAACTGTACTAACTTTTGATAAATACTGAGATTATTTGCAACTTGTATCACTTATAATAAGTTAGCAAGTAGAGTTATTTAACGTTTTAAGTATAAAGGATTAAAATCCGCCTATTGCCATTAACTCAATTTTGCACAAAGCCGGTTCTAATTGTACCTATTTTTTTCAAGAAAATTTATTAATTGAGCAATGAGCATATTTTCGGCACTTATGAAGCCAGACCGTAAATTAAAAAAAAACAAAGACTTCTTCTAACTTTAGTAAGTGTAGGTAATAGGAATGTGATTACAAAACTTTCCGAATTTCGTCTTCAGTATCGTTCAATCTTGGGTTTATTAATAGTTTAGTAAGATAAGACCAGACTAGAGTTGAAGTAAAGGCTATTTTCTTTAACCTTCGTATAATATTTACGAAATAATTCAGTAGGTATGGTATCTAGGAAAAACCCACGTTAATCCGGAATACGTATCAATTTTAGCTACTTTATTTTGATTAATACGTTATGCACGTTTATAATGTTAGAAAAGAAAGTACTTTGTGTATATTTGAGCTCGTCTGTATGTATAATTCCTTCTAGTACCTAAATTAATCATTAGTTACATTTTAGTCATTGTAATTCCATTTTAATGAAAGACTAGTGATCCTCAGATTTTATTTCCTTAAATAATAATGAATATTTACATAAAATTAGATTATATTGGCTTCTACAGTTAAAATAAATGTTTCATATCAATTGGATGTATATTTATAAAAAAATATTATTATTACACAATATTTAAATGATATTAGTGAGTACGATACTTTATAATGATGGCTTTATATTTTCTATGCTTACGATCAACTGTTTCAAGAGGCGAATTGATTAGGTTATTATTTATTATTATCTCCAGTTTTTTTTGACTTTACAATAAGAAGGTAATGCTTTATTAAAAGAGGCTTATAAGGGGGAGCTCCCACGAGCAACTGCTGTCTCGGCATCTAATTTGTCTCTCACATCAAAAGTATGAAAGTGCCGTCTTTGTCGCGTCGCTACATGCGCGCACTTACATACAAAGCCGTAGACTTGATGTGAGAGACAAATTAGTTGCTAAGACAAAAGTAGCTCGTGGGCTTCCTCACGAAACTGACATCATCGAGGTCGATTGTGATCTCACTGTTTTGCATTTGTTTCTATGAATTAAAACAATGCCATTTCAGGTACTAGGATTAAAAACTTAAGTTTTAGGTACATTTCATCTACTAGTCAGTAGTCTTATAATTTAGCATAATCTTGCTTTCAGTTTGAATAATAATATATTATGCCAATAAACGTATAAGCCAAAATTAGGCTTTTACGGACTGAATTTGTTATAGATAGATTACCTAAGTGCTATCTGTAATTTAGACGCTTGGACTGCGTTGCCCTTTTTTAACTCGATTAAGCTTTAATTAGTTATCTTATCATTATTTTGTATAATTCGACATCACCAGTTCACTTCCCAGCCTTATATTTTTTGAAACTTTTTAAAATGTTAAAGAGATATTTTGATACTTAGTTTTGCTTTTAGCAGTCACATACAGTAGATGACGTAGTTGAAAGAATTTGTGTTTATTGTGACCAAGTCCGAATTCCGCCAATCAGAAACAAAAGCATACTTTTTATTGTTTTACAAATATAGTACCTAGGTACATTTCTACACATAATAATTTTGCCAAAATGAATTGTACTTGTGTATTATCAGTGTATTGATATGATCTATCTAATTATTCAGAAATAAAGTGTGCAAGCATTATTATATGTTTCATTGTTAACTACCCATCTTCAGAATCCTCCATGAAGGAGGATTTTTGCAATGCGTTGCGTTGCGGCACGGCCTACCCTAATGTACTATACTTAGCCTTTATAGGGTTTTCCCCTGAGAAATTTCTCAGCAGCCCGAAGTCAGCGATTAAACGAGTGTTGGGGCAGCATATTTTGCTGAATTGCTGATCGTTGTAACTGGAAAGGCAAGCTCACTAGCTGGCAAGCTAGAGGTCAGGAGTCTCTAATGCACCCATCCGCTGCAGCTATAGGTAGGTAGTTATAGCAAAATCACAAAATTTTTATTCGTGGAATAAAATTGACGTGACAGTTTTTGTATGGAATAACTGTCAAAATTTCAAAATTATTCCTCGAATAAAGTTCTCAAATGATTGAAAAATCAGCCCATAAAAGAATAATAAAAGTACCTTCCAATAGTAGGTTAGTATAAGTAGGTACCGATATAGTATCCTCCTCACTAAGTACCTAAACCATAATTCTGCTAGATCAGCCAAGCGTAGGTATACAATGTTATACTATCTGTTTATATAAAATAATTTTCGTTTTCTTCAAAATTGAATTTGAATCGTGCCATTTTTACCTACTTAGGTACCTACTCTTTTTAGTGTCGGATTTCGCCCTCGAGTCCCATCTCAATTATTATTTAGCCTAGTGAGGACGTTATGTCCCAATAATGTTCGCATTGCTGGGACACAGCCCTCCTCTCTGTGAGAGGGAGTGGGCCATAATCCATCATGCTGGCCTAGAACGGGTTGGTGGATATCACGTCTTCGAATGTTTGGTTCTAGCCCGTCTAGGACAAGCTGGTTTCCTCACGACGTTTTTCTTTCCCATTTTGAGAGTAGGGGTGGAAAAATGAATTACCTAAGTACCTACTTAAAGTAAAATGCGCGCCTGGGTTCGAACCCACGACCTACGACACGTGAGTTAGAGTCAGAGCCGTTACCACAATACTTTTTCACTTCAGTAGCTCAAACATGTAGGTTTTGCTGCCTGAAATCAGTGAGCAAAATGCGATTTTGCTCACTGAGTGAGACCAAGTAACTTTTTTTTTTTTTTCAAAAAGCCGCGAATAGCTTATTGGGTCATGGGATCATACAATTCGAAACATTCACACTCTATCTCTTTCCCGCCATTAGAAAGAGAGAGAGTTCCGATTTTGAATTCGACCTCAAAGACACATGTTCGGAATTTCGTACTAACTAAAGAAATTGTGCAAAAAGATAATTATGTCTTTTAATGTAATTTATTGAATTTTTAACTTATTGTTGTATTTAAACGAAAATAAGTATTTACTGCAAATAAAACTGATATTTAACCTGTAAATATTTATTTCTAGTTTCAATAATGTTACGTAATATATTTTGAATAAAATATCATGGGTGCTATTTCCGAACACGCCTTAATTTAAATAAAAGAGCGGGAATAAAATTTCGTGGCTGGCGTAAAGAGTTGATAATGTTAAAAAATATTAAAATAATCGTAAAATATGAGTGAAACTAGCGACGAGAACAGTATTTTAACACCGGAAGACCGAGACCGGGGGGTTTTAGTGATTGAAATAATTATTTAGTTATTTCAATCTATTCCTGATTAATATTTTATCTCATAAAGTGTTCTCGCTGCTGAAGTGAAAAGTTATGTGTTACACGAGAGCAAAGTTTTTTGCATCTCGTGCTTTTGAATCCCTTGCCACATTCAGGATTCAAAATCAGCACTCGCAACAAAAAACGACTTTGCTCTTTTGTTGCACAAATAACTATTTCGTCATATTCCCTTTCGTTATCTTGTAACCATAACACAAGCATTAGGTTGCTTAGCTTGGGACAAATGGTGCTGTGTGAAATGTCCAGGGATTTATTTATTATTTATTATTATTTTATGTGGATAACTACTGCACCTATAAACTTGTGATAGAGCCAATCATCCCCGAACTTAGGGCATGCCACCATCCGACGCGGCGAAAAGATAAGTTATGGAGGAGTGAAGTATACACGTCATGGGCGCTGACACATGGCAAGGTGTTCTTCGGACATGGATGCTTCGGGAAGTACCTGAGCCGTAAAGGCCGGTGGAAACGCCCGGTAGCCACTTTTGTGGTAACTGCCCCGACGATATAGGAGGCGTGCCCACTGGGCAGCACAGCGCCGTCTTTACGTCGCGGTGGTCGGTGCTCCGAATCCTCTCGCTTTCGCTAACGCCAGCGTCTCCTTTTGCGAGGAAGTAATGATCGCAAAGGCCGCAGAAAGGGGACAAGAGGATAGATACAAATGATGAGGATAAAAAAAATGTTACAAAGCAAGTGAAAAAAAGAACAAAGTAAATAATACTCGTAGATAGGTATATTATATAGCATAATAATAGATAGCATCAATATTCCCTTCCGGGGCCCGCTTCAACTTTCCACACCCCATAAACATAAGTAGGTACTAAGAAGGTACCTATGTATATTCTTACTTATCGGGTGGCGTCGATGATAATGCTACAGTACCTATATATAGGTACCTAACTATTGATTTACTCGAAAGGGGTAAGTAGGTAAGTAAAATCAACAAATTGTGTTGCGCAATCGTTTTCAAAGTGTTTTTCACAAATGTTTCATTATTCGTTTGTAGGTGTCGCATTAAATAAAGAAAAGAGTAATATGATAGATAAGTAAAAGTTACATTAACATACACTTCTAAAAACAAGTAGGTAGGTAAATATTATTATTTAATTAAAGAGACCTTTCTTAAGTATTTTTGGGTGAAATGTACTTGGGCACAGAGTTACACACGCCTGCTAACCCTTCGTTGAAAACAGGCGTGATGTTATGTTATGTTAAGTTCTAGGTATATGTACCTACATAGATAATACTAGTAAAGGTAAATTAAATGTGGGTTACAAGTGACAAATGGAGTAAACAAATTGATATGCGAAAACACATATTCCTGCGCCCTCTCCGGATGCAGAGAAGGGTTCGTCGTATCGTTGTATGCGCGCACCGCGGCCGCGCAGGCCCTTCGTCCGCCCGCGCCCTGGCCACTCTGGGCGGAAAACCTTTGGTAGCTGATAGCAGACAGTCGCGCACCGCTCGCTACCACCGCGACACTCATCGATCGGTCTTCACACTGATACTGTGCTGTGCCTACCGCGCTCATTGAAACCGTGTTGTGCCTGTGAAATTATTAAAACGTATACAACATGTCCTTCGATAAAGACGAACTCCGTGATGAGTAAGTATCGCAAACCCTCATTTTTCAGTGTTCTTAGGTACTTATTACTGCAATGACTGTCACTCGCCACAACTTAAACTAGGTGAATCGATGACTGGCTATACCAAATCATTAAACTGACATGTTTTGTCTTATCCTTTGTTGTGGCTGAGAATGGATTTGCTGAAGTTCATAATACAATTCCTCCGATATTTCATTCCTATTGCAAATTACTAGGATGAAATCTGCTAAGATAAATGAAACACAGGGAAGGAAAAGTTGAGGTAACTTTTAATTGATGGCAGATTGTTGTTTGCTTCAAAATGTAATTAAGTAGTTAAGTATTTAAGTATAATGTGCTGAAGTAAAACAAGGGGGAGGCGTTGCTGAATAGCGCGAATATGATGTGGCTTTGCAGATTGTTGCTTCAGTAAACACAAAATCACTTACCTACTTACTTCATTACTGTTGTACATACAATCGCAGCTAGGTAGGTACCTAATCTTTTAAATCCTGAATATAGCAGTACCTATGTACCTACATTATTATACAGCGTTAACATACCCTGCTGAAAAGATGACCTAGCTAATCTACTTGGGTTATGGCTTGTAGGTCGTCAGTTGTGTGCAATAGCTAAGTTCTAAGAAATCAATGTTTTTAATTGGCGAGGCGTATAATCGTGCATTTTGTGTTGTTCCCGCTGAATGAAGCATGTCTATTATTGCTTGTAAACAATACCAAACGATTGTCAGGTTGGTAGTCACACCAAGTCACCAAGAAACGGTCTGACAAATATTTTTTATATTACGGATAATATTGAACGTAGGTATAGTATTTATTTACCTAACGAATCTTTAGTAGATCCTTTATGTACCTACCTATGGTCTGCTAAACTAAATATATGCTAAAACTTTCTAGAAAATCTTGACTGATGTAGTTGCAGCGACTGCTATATTTTGACCTGATTATCCAACGTCTTGATAATAGCTGGTAATCGGCAGTTTTGATAAAAAGGTGCTATAACCACGATCTATAACTGTCTGTTAAACTGAAATGCTGCCAATAAATTCCCTATCTTATCTTACCTAATGTGATTGGGGATTTTATAATCCCTATTAAAAATTATCGCTATGTGCAAATGAAAGTAGTAACCGTGTTCTCGGTTAGGCTGTTAGGTATTATAATAATATAATTGGACTACCCAAGGTACACACGGCGGTGTCGCCATGTGTACCTTGGGTAGTCCAACAATATGTATAGCTTGATATGTATCAAGCTGTACATTTCCAGTTTTAGCTGACTTCGCATTCTATAGGTTTTACGTATATTAGAAGCAATTCGTTTATACTGGGTATGAATAGCTCGATGTGTAGCCGTGCGTACCTATTATATTTTCTTAGTATAAGTAGGTAGTAATATTACATTTTCTAAGAAAAGAGAGAAGCTAACTTAACAGCAGTTTCAGGGGGTGTACACGTAGTAGATGGCCACCCCGTTAGCTGGTGCTTGCTAGTGTAACCCGTGCCTTATTTCGGCTTGTTGGGTAAGCAAGCGCAGCTCAGTCCAGGGGTTTGCGTCATAGGTCACAGACAGATGTGTCTACCTACTAAGGTGGACGACATCTGTTAGCTGCTCTACGTTAACAGGCTTTTCACCGAAAGGCTACGTAGCAAGATATTAAAACTATGTCTTGAGACATAGTTTTAATATCTTGCTACGTAGTTTGAGTGTTTGAGGCCCCTGAGCAGGAAGTAGTGAAGGAAGTGAGAAGAAGAGGAAGAAGTGAAGAATATGATGAACCTCTACCTACTTGATTGACCTTCTATATAACTGAAACTAAAGCTACTGGATAACCAACTACTGCGGATACGAGCTCAAGGTTGCACGTCAGAGGAGCTGGAGATTGCGCGAATGCAGTGAGACTGGAACTGCTTTATGATTATCAATAAGTAAATCTCTGCTCCAATTTATCCAAATCGGTTCAATCGGTTTTAGTATTTTTAGGTGCCTGCCTACATACTACATGGATGTTAGGTATATTTTTCAAGAGCCTGTCTTCAAGGAGGTAAAGTGTGGCCTCCATTTTTACAGATTCGTCGAGAAAATTTTCGGTAGGTACTTAGATAAAATAATTAAAACCAATTCTACCTATTTGACACCATACTAATTGGGCTGGAGAGTTCGAAACCCACACTTCGGCCTTGAACATGATATGTTATTGAAAGCGGTTTTTAACATCGAATAAATCTTCGATCCACTTACAATCGTTACGCCTTGGAACTTCGCTAACTTGGTTTACTCTACAAAGCGGCGCCCATTATCTACAGTGTTAAACTTTAAACATCTCGTACCGAAGCTCATATATGCTTTTATTTATGTTCTGTAACTTTTATGGTGTACAATAACACAGCTCTACAAAAAAAGATTTTTTTTTTGTTGACCTGGATTTCTGTGAAAATTCTCATGTTTTCAAGTATCCAGATCAAGAATATATTTATGAAAGCACTGACTGTGCTCTTATTTTTATGATTTTCACAAATCTCAAAATTTTAACAATAATCAGCTTTTCGTTCATAAAAATTGATTTTATCAGTCATAATTTTAACAAAATTAAGAGCAATTCTTACAAAATCATTGATAGTTTCATGAATTGTGAGCATAAATATATCCAAAATCAGTCTTATATCCAGGGCAACAAAACCACTGTATACCAGTGTAATGAGTATTCTATTCTATTCTATTCTCATAGCTTGCTTTGCTAGAGAAACTGTATATACGTTGATTAGAGCAATATTTTGTTCCAATCAGTCAATATCATTAAAGTGGTCTACTCCGATGCAAGAATTAGAGGGTTCCCAAAATCTACCGCCACAAAAATTTATAATTTGGACGCGCGCGACACAGTAGCGGTAAGTAGGAACCCATTAATACATAAGTAAAATTCATCAATTTTACTTATTAATGGGTACAATAAGCAAGCGATTAATGTTGCGTGAAACAAAAACCTATTAGGTAAAATTAATTTGAAAGCTATTTCTTTTTTTTTGAATGGCATCTCGTAGTTCACCTTGAGTGGTCGTGACTACTTAACCGGACTATCCTGTGGTTGCCTTAAGAAAACTTAAAGCCTCAAGACAGGGCTTAAAATTAATTAAAATTAAGTCACTGCACGCTAAGGGCACCCCCTGTGGGGTACCAACCTTTTTTGAAAGCTACTTCTAAATTGACTTTAAATAGTCGAATCGAATGCAACTAGAATTATTTTTTTGCAAGTCTGCACGACATAACAACCACAGGTGGTCAGGTCAGGTCAGGTTGTCTGACTTTTGCAGACAACCTTTTCAATGCTACCTAAGTGAATAGTGAGAATCAGAAGCAATATTTTTTTCTTCGGCTTATCTACGTACGTCTATATTACGGACGGACATATTCGGTCCCACTGGTAGGCAAAGGCTTTCCCTTTTTCCTTCTAAGCCATGTCTTGTGCGATCTCTGGCCATGTTGGCCCTGCAAACCTTATCAGATCGTCACATCACCTTCGTCACTGGGTAGGTAGGTACTTAAAAATTAGTGCTAAGTTCGAAGTTCGAATTAGGCACGTCGTTCGGCCCGGTTTTGGATGAACGGCTTTGTCAACACAACACAGTCCATATGTGGGTTGTTAACGCACTAAATAGGAGTTGATTGGTTGATTAAAAAAATGAATGGAAAACGCTTGAGGTAGGCACATGCTTATCTATTGAAAACTAAACATCCGGGAGAGTCAACGATTCTTTACTTGCGTTTGGAATTGGTGAAAAAATTTGCATTTTCTCTACCACGCATGTTGTAAACTATCTAAAGTATGTTGTAGTAAGTCAGCTGGGGATTTACCATTGTTGATAATGACTGTACACTTGTACAGTACAGACCTGCGTCACAACACGTCTGCAAATTCGAGCTGACGTCATCCTAGTGTTAGTCTTAGAAGGGCAATGTTAATATTTGTGCGATTCGGAATTCGGAGGAAAGACAAGTACCTACACATATAATCTATAGATAATAATAGCAAATAGTAGTATAAAATAAATTCGCTTTTCGTATCTGTCTGTGTGACCGTTTAGTTCTTCTAAACTACACCATGGGCTTTGAAGCTGATCATTTAGAGAATTTGTTCTGGAAGGTCTATTATGTATGACGGAAAAGGTACGAGTCTCTCGTTATTATCAGCCATATTTTAATTACTGTGGGCGTACTATGGGTAGTGTTGGTTATTGCGCAATAGAAAACCGTTTACAGTTCCAATCAAATTATAATTTTACGGACAAATGAATCACACACTCTAGATACACGACACAACGGTACGAAACGCGAGACAGTTTCTGAGCACATGTTGTTCATACAATGTCGAATAGTCAAGATTGCTCCACACCGCTGCTGTTGGGCTCTCGTTGAGACTCGCACTCGCACGAACTCAGGCGAGACTCTGTCGAGCGCCGCTTGGCGCTGGCGTCCGGCGTCCCGAATAGTCAAAGGAACGACTGACGTATTTCCGACATGTATAAAAATAATATAACTTCAATATAACACAGACATCTCGATGTTTTGATATTTCGCCACATTAGTCAGTACATACCTACTCGTATTGAATCCGTGAAAAGCAAGGGCGGGTCAGTAGATACATATAAAATTAAGCATATAAAAGGTAAGGGCATAGCCCTTCATTAAATAGCCTCCCTATTAGATCAAAATCCATCTGAAATTGTCCGATTAGCCTCTGACGACAATTACACTTTTGATCGATTTTTTTCCCATCTATCAAAGAACTAAACCATCATCATCACCATCAAACACCAAGAGGGTCATATTCTAGGTAGATCTGTGTAAGTTTACAGCTGTCGATAGTTTTCGCTGGATCTAAAATATGGATGGCTTCGCTTACTCTACTACTTCTCGTATTTCTCTCGATTACCACCTTAATTAATCTGACTGATCCAATTAGTTTCCGACGGAACCTCTATGGTTGCTAAGTAGGTAGGTACCAAACCATCATTTTTAAATTGCTGAATTGCATAACTTCCGTGAACAATTTAATAAATGCGTTCCACACAATTCCTTTACTAGGAATGATTAAAGTCTCTGTGGCAGTGACATAAATTATGATTCATTATACATCGAGGCATGTGCATCGAGAGCGTACATCGTTATATTGTCAGTACACGCAATGGAACGTTGTATTTGGAACAAAGTTTTTTTAAACAAGCAGAACAATATCGCAATGTCGTGCAATAAAAGTTTTCGTGGATTCCCAGGCTGCTATGCGAACCGTCCACAGCCAGCTAGTGCTGTCTGTTGTATTCGCCTTTGGAAAGTCGATCCAACAATACGTAGCAACGTGCGCTGTGCTCGCGACTCGCAATTCGTTCTCGTGTGCTTTTTGTTATTTAATGTGAAGCAGCTAGTGTCGGGTTAACATCGTCTGTGATATAATAAATATATTTACAAATTATTAAATATAAGGTAAGTGAGTTATTGTTTTTCTAAATCGTTTATATCCGTGCCTTTCTGACTTGACTCGTAATTTAGATTTTAATTACAATTTATTATAAATTTTACTGGCCTCTGACGTTGTAATTATCTTCCTTATGTTACTATTTGTTGCAAACTTGAATCCTAATTTAAATTTATCATAAAAACTGTTTCAAATATGAAGTTTAAAAATAATAAATAAGTTTTTCGCCTTAACAAAACTTATAAAAAGTTAACAGTAACTGTATGAAGTACCTACTTATACTTAATACAGTTACTGTTAACTCTTTCAACATCGATTAGTAGCTAACCTTGTGATTAAATTGTTTGCAAACAGATTGTATCAACGTAGTTTCTTATCGCAACACTCAAAAAATAACATCATGCGATAACCTTTGATAATAATATTATCTGATTCGCTGATTAACCAACAGTGACGTAATTTTCGTAGTTAGGTCAGCAGGGTTGAACTCCCGATGCATTTAATTGCAATTTCAGTGTTCATTTTAGAATCTTATAATATTTGTTTTTTTTTTCGTTTAGGATCCGAAGTTCTACACAAAATGCCGTGTAATTGCAAAGTGGAAGATTCGAGTGCATCCTCTCAGCATCAGAACGGATGCGAGATGAATGTTCATCGGAATTCGACCGGTCAGAATGGGCACCATCATCCACATCGGAAGCTGTTCGATGAAGAAGAAGAAGTCAAGGAGAACTACGCTTACGAACCAGTAGACAGAGAAACTGTTAGGTTGTGACTCGTGAAATAATTTTTGAATGCAGGAAAACATAGTACCTATATTTATTTTGAAAGTCCAAAATGTGCTAAAATTATAATTAAATAAATTCCTGTTTCCTCGTATTCCATTTACGGAACATGCTGACGTAACATCTGCAAACAGCTGCGGTTTTAGTTTGAGGGTTCTCGACAATCTTATTCCACCCCTTGAGTTTGTATTAGTTTAGCGAGTTTATCGTTCAGCTGTTCGGGAGTTGACCGGACGATTTCATTTCTTGTGTTGCTTTTCCTTCCCTATGTTGACGACGTTAAAATATGACGTAACCATTACTAACCGTTTAATATAGGGCTTCCCAGGTAAAGTTTACAACAATAGCAAGTCTTGCGAACAAAAACTCCCCTCTGAAATCATACAAAATGCCAAAATTACAAATTGAGAGGGGCACGGTAAAAATATTGTGGACATTGTTATGTAAACATACCTAGTGATGTGAAAGGACTTATCCGTACTTGTAAGCTTGTAATAGATACTCATGTCCGACCCTTTTTTCACCAGGTACCCTGATGGCACGGTGCGCCTACGGAACCCCAACATCGAGCTAATGGACCAAGATATATTATACCACTTGGCACTCGGCAGCGGTTCTCACGATCTTGTTGAAATGTTCGGTGATGTTAAGGTATACTTATTGTTATTATTACCTACATGCGATATCTACTTTCTGGTATTTCCGGTTAGACTTGTCTTGAAAAGCTTTCGGCATACACGTGTCCCTACCTATACATTAATCAGATATTCACACGTTCATTATTCAATCATATGTTTTTATTCTCAGTCAAATTCGAAATGTAGCCAAACTTAGAATCTCATTTCAAGATGCTGGAGTTTTTTTTATTAGACAGCCTCATTAATAATGTCAAACTAGTTGGTCACATGTACTTATAGGTAAGTCACATGTGAAAATAGTTGGTATGAACATCATTTAGCCTTTTTTCTGATTTGTCTGCAGTTTGTATGCATGGGAGGCACCCCGAAGCGGATGGAGCAGTTCGCATACACAATCATGGCGGAGATCGGCCACAAGCTGCCGTGCGGCACCACACTGCAGGACATCAGCCAGTTCTCGTACAGATACTCCATGTACAAAGTGGGGCCTGTGCTTTGCATCAGTGTGAGTATAATATAGCAATACCTAATTATATCGGGTGTAAAAAGACCCTTAACGAAGCCGAAAGTTACCTACTATGTTATTTTTTTGTACTGGACCAAAGCTTCCGAACCTTCTGGAACCATCTGGTTACCGAGATGTTGAAGGTCAAAGTCAAAGTTTCAACTTTTTTTACGAAAACAGGTTAACTTATTTTTAAACTCTCCCACACACTGAACCGTTAAATGTCCCAGAAGTACAACTGTACAATGTTGTGCGTACGTTACATTACGAACTACCGTAAACAGCCATTTTCACACCAAAATAAGAGTCGTTTCCCAGCAATCATTTTTGCACAGAGTTACTTAGTTTGATGTACAGGTAACAGAATCATTGAGTAAAACATAATACAGAATGCGTAGATAACGTCTTCGTGGGTCTTTTTACACCCTGTAAAGTACCTACTTATTGAGAGCAAAAGAGCCTCCAAGAATATGGCAGTACAGTTCGGCCGCCGAGAGAATGCTTTCCTGACATCTGTCAGTGCGAAAATTTTAGTAACTAATAAATATCAAAGTCGCAAAACTTCCTTTGTACGAAACTGACAGGTGTCAAGTACGCATTCTCTCGGCGGCTGAACTATAAGTCACAATTTGCATAGACACAGTCGCATCCTAGGTAGCCTACCGGTCTACCAACCTGCTGACGGACTAATCTTTTTATCACTCACTGCATGAGCCAGTTCTTCATATAGGCATCTTAGCTCGCGCTGACATGAGAGGAGATAACATAGCAACCCGATCAAGATCTTGTATTTCCCGGAGGGGTATGAAAAGATGCAATTACGGTATAAGTCTCCTAGAAAGCCGATCGCTATATGCCAACCTCAAGTGGATTTAGAGAATTTTCTAATTGAAATCACCGTCATGTTATGGCCATTTACGTTTTGGGTTTGATATTACTTAGGCACCACCTACCAGTGGGGCAATTACATAATACACTAACACTAGGAGTCGCTTTCATTTTGACAGTTCAACAACATTCATTGCGTTATTTATGTTGTTGAGCAGACAAATTGGAACATATGAAGCAATGGATTAGCAATCCTTTAATATAATTCAGATTGTGTTGTGATTGATAGTGTGTTACGGAATTAGGATGCTGTATTCCAGAAACACTGTTCAATAGTGATTTGAATATTGATGGTGAGCAGTCTTAGGCACCTACTTACTTACTCCATAACTGTTGCGATGGAATAGCCTTCAACGACATGCAGTTGATCTGC